>PVIJ01000106.1:0-399539 GCA_004024925.1 Scalopus aquaticus
CTTGCGGGCACACACCACTCACACCAGTGCTGGCGCTTGAGGCCTGGGCTCCCTGTGTGCCCAGCCAGGCTCTGGACACTGAGCAGCCTGGAGGGGAGGCTCCAGTGCACCCCAGTGCACCCCAGCTCACCTCGCTGTCCTGGCCAGAGTCGGGCCTGAGTGGACTCGAGCCCTGCTTTGCTGGATCTTGCAGGAGAGGTGCCCCGGCCTCTGCATTTTGCCCCAGACCCGAGGGAAGGCGACCCCCCCCCCAACCCGCAGCAGCCCCTTGCCCCTCCTGCCTGTGACGTGCATGTGTTCAGGGCTGTCCACCCTCGCGCCCACAGGCCCCCCTCCATGCTGCAGCTCTGGTCCAGCCCCTGGGTCCTGGCTGGTTGATACTGAGGACTTAGGGCAGGGGCACAGGCGCTGGGGGGGCAATGAGGGAGCCCACCCCGGTGGAGAAGACCAGCTCTCCTGCCACGGCCAGTCAGCACCGCCACCGTCTGGCTGTCTCCTTCTCGCTTATGCAGGTTTTCGGGCGTAAGGCTGTTGAGGGAGACACGAGGGAATCAGGGTTACCATTCCTCAATCTCAAGGGGTGCCCCAGGCTCACAGGGGAGCCCAAACTGCTTGGGTTGTTGTTCAAGGCCCTTGGGGACATGGCCACTACCTGCAGCCCCCGGCTGACCCACTCCCTGCCCACAGGGGCTCTGTCAGGACGTCCCTCTAGGCCTTGGACCTGCTGCCCCCTTGCCTGGCCAGCTCCGCCAGTCTCTTAGGGTTCAGCTCAAAGGCCGCTTTCTCCAGGAAGCCACGCCATGCAGGGCGGGGCGTGCAGAGAGGGCTGCCTGTCACTTGCGGGGGTGTTGGGTGGAGAAGAGGGGCTGGAGGACAGGCAGGGGTGGGGATGGCCTCTCTCCAGACACACTCCCAAGGGGGCCTTCTGGGCAGAAACTGAAACTGACCTGGGTCCACTGTGCTCTGCTTCTGTTTCCTTTTCGAGTTGGTAATGATTTGGTTTTCATTCATCATCTGGACATCCTGATCCTCCGCCTGACTACTGCCGGAGGGAGAAGACAGGCGGTTCGATCAAGCTCCAGGCTTCGAGGCCCTGTCATCTGTCCTCGTTAGGGCTGCGGGGAGAGGGCGGGTGCGTGGCGGGCTTGGGGCCCACCTGATGGCAGTGTGTTTCTCCTGGTGGCAGATGTCCGTGTCCTCGGTGAACAGGATGGTGTGGTAGGGTACTGTGGGCTCGCACGTGGGCAGGATGCCCCCGACCAGGTGGCCCACCATGGCTAGGATCCCGTTGTACACCAGCAAGTCGTCCACCAGGAGCTGGACAGACACAGAGAAGGGCTGGGTCCCCTCCTCCGCGGCCCGGGACCTTGGCAGAGTGCCATCCTGCTGTGTGCCGCCTGCCGTAGGATGCCAGGGCGTTCCGGCCCTCAGGAAAGGCACGCGCCATCAGTCCCAAGTTGCAGGGGAGAGAGCCGAGGTTCCAAGGACTAAATACCACCAGCCCAAGTGGCAGGGCTGGGAGTCTACACCCAGGGCCCCCCATTCTCCCCACCCTAGAGGTGCCTCCCCCCATGAAGCCGGCATGGTTTGAGGAGAAGAGCTGAAAGAAGAGCCACTTTCTGTTTATTCAGGGTGATGATTCAAATCACTGGGAGGAGGTTTTCACTTCACGGCTGGATGGCAAATTTCCTACATCAGAGGACCAGGCATTTGTGTCTGAGGTTGCAACACAACGAAGTAAATCAAACTGCGACAAATGATAATTGCCGGCGGTCTAATTACCAATGAGCATAATTATCTCAAAAACCCCAGCTAATAAGTACTCACGCCAAACTCCTTCACCCCTCGGTGGGGCGTTTTCGCATAATTCCACAGTTTGATCATTGACACGGTGGTAGGCAGATCGAAAATCACATAAACCCGGTTCACCTGTCGGAGAGAGGCACTAATAAAAACAGGCATGTTTGGAAACAGAATGGGCCGGGGTGCAAGACGTGGGAAGGCCCAGCTCGTGGGCGCCTGAAGCAGTGCCGGGCCGAGGTACCAGCCCGCCTCAGCCCCTGGAGCCCATCTCGAGTCAGCGCACGTGTGGCTGCATTTGCAACAAACCGCTGAGCTGGCTCTTGGAGGGCCTGGTTTTTGAGCCTGGCGTGGCCCTCATTTAAACACCAGAGGAGAATTGGGTGCTCTCTGGCCTTCCAGCCCCCCGATTTGGTCAGGCCCCGATAAGCAGTCTGGGCCGAAGGGACAGGCCCCCACTCCAGAGGCAGGGAGCAGCGCCAAAGGCAATCAGCACAGCCATGACCCCTTTGTCCTTTGCCGAATCATAAATGAAAAGCACAGCAGACAGGCCCTGAAGGCGCTGCTGGGTAATTTTCAGCATGTGTCTTGAACCTCTGCTAGGGTAGACGGGGAGTTGTCAAGATCAGTGGCAGAATCAGTAAGGGGACTCAACAGCCTCCAACAACTCTCCCCAACAAAGACCCTCAAGTATTAGGGGCCCTTGCAAGAGAGCAAAGCATTCAAGAGTGGCCACAGGCTTCGAGCTTAGTTGGCTCCAGGCCCGGGTTCTCAGCCTGTGGTCATCTCCAGATTGCCCTAGAGGGCGTGAGGGTCAGCTGCTGGGGAAGGCGCAGCCTCTGACTGAACCATGGAAATAAAGGTCTAAGTGTGGGGTCGGGGGCTGGGAGAGTGACACATGGAGAAATGGCCCATGGCAAAAGGCCTTCCTTAAAGATGATAAATGGTTGTAGCCTAGCTCAAGATGGCGGTGAGTTTGCAGGCCTGGGCTGACGGCCCGTAGATCTGTGCTTCCCCGTGCCAGGGTTGGGGCAGGGCCAGCGGCTGGTGTCCACTCCGGGGAAGTTGCTGGGGAGGATTTTGGAAAACCTGTCAAAAAACTGCCAGTACTTCCCGTGTTCCAAGAGGAAACCGCAGCCTCTTCCTCTGCCCGGTCACACGGAGTGGAGAGGTGGACACGGCAGCCTGTTGCACGCTGCTACCCACTGCCCAGCCCCTGACCTGTCTGTCCGTCTCCTGTCCTCACCCTGGGCCAGGCCTTGCAGGTGAGCCCATCCCTAGGCTCACAGCAGGTCTTGGCGCAAAAAGATAAACAGGACCAGCTGCGGGGTCTGAAATCTGGGAAATGGCATCCGTGTGTTGAAAGAGCAGACCAGGCAGACGGGACCAGGCAGAGGGCAGGGGTGGGGGCAAGTGCCAGATGACTCAGGAAGGAGCAAGAACAGTGAGTGTGGAGACGATGGAAGTGGGAGGAAGGGGGCAGAGTGGACTGTGGAGAGAAACAGGCAGGAGAGACCCTGGACAGAGGCCCACGGGGAGCTCCGTGGATGCCGCGCCCCAGGTCTGCTGCACCGGGCTCCTCGCCTTGGAAGCCCACATGGCCCTTTCTTTCCCTGGTGTCCCCTTATGATGACCGCCCCGGAAGCCAAGAGAAAGAGCAGCTGCTCCGGAAATGCCCTCCCTGGGAGGAGCGCTAGCAAACACCTAAGGCTCCCTGGCAGCTCCCGCATGCTGACTTATTCCAGATCAGCTTGACCTGGGGGAGAGACGGGTCACCGAGACCGGGGGTGGAGAGTCGCCCCGGCCCCCCGGGCTGGGGGCCCCCAGGAACCCACCAGGCCGGGCAGGATGGGGGCCAGCCACATGTGCCGGCCATCGCTGGTGTCGTTCACTTGGTCAATGAGCTTGTCCGGGGTGCGGACGTCCCCGCACACTCCCTCCAGGGAGTTGACGCTGTCGGGGAAGGCGGCGATGTCTGAGGAGGTCTCTAAGCTGCCATAACCCAAACAGTGTGCTCAGCGCCCTGTGCCACTCTGTGCCCCCAGCCTCCATCACGCTGGAGGGGCGGCTCCAGGGGGCCAGTGGGGGATCTGGGGGGCAGAGCGGCCTGGCCTTCCGCTGCTCTGCGCAGTCTGAGAAGCGACAGCCAAAGCAGACTTGTTCTGGGGGCAGTGAGGGCACAGAGGGGAGTGCGGTGGGGGTGGGGAGGGTGGCCAGCTTCAAGGAAAGGGGAAGAGACCAAGCAGAGCGTGGCCTGAGCAAGGAGTCACACAGACCCTGAGGCGGCTGCTCTGAAGGCTGCAGGGCAAACTCCGAGATTTTCTTTTGAGGTGACTGGGTCATGGCTGGCGTCTGCCGGGTCTGTGAGGACTAGACCTACACTGAGGGGCTGGGAAGCCTGTCCCAGCTCTGGCTCTGCCATTCTGAGCTGTGAGATCCTTGGCAGTCATGGGGCCTCTCTGGGCCTGTCTCCTCACCTGTGCAATGGGTATAAAAATCTCTATGTCCCAGAATCGATGGGAGGCTCTCAGAGGGCACTGGATGTGAGTGGCCTGGGTAAAATCGATGGAGCCTGCTACATGCAAGGAATCACTAGTGACCACCCAAAATACCAAGAACCGTCCCCCCTAGGTGAGGAGGATGGCGTCCGTCACCAGGGGAAGGCAGGAAAGGACCCAAGTGGAACCCAGAGGCCCCAGATAGATGGGGGGCTGGGGAAGTTCGTCCCAACTGTGGGGTCAGAGATCATAGATTAAGAGGAGTCAGGAAGGTGCATGAGAGACAAGGGAGGGCCATTCAGAGGTCAAGGGCAGGGCCTCTGGAGCCACACTCCCAGCCCTTCCACTCACTGGCTGTGTGACCTTTACTCAGCCTCCCTGGGTCTTGGTTTCTCATCTGTAAAATAAGGACATCAGCCATCCCTTCAGGGGATTGCTGTGAGGACAAATGAGGGGCCACAGGGCAAGCCCTGGCACAGTGCTTGGCACACAGTGCGCCCTCAGTAAATATTAACAACATGTTTGGGGGGGCAGTTGGTAGATAACAATGAGGAGTGAGGGCTGAGATCAACTGGCGGGACTCACTGGGGTCAAAGGGCAGTGGGTACTCAGGCCCAGTCAACATCACTACGTATGGCTGTGGCCTCACGGTGCCAATTTTTTCAAGAGAAGCTGAAGATGGGGGTTTTCAGGTGAAACCTCCTGATTTTTAAAAAATATTAGCAAACAACTTGGAAAGCGACTGGGCTGAGAGTCTGCACACTCTCAGGAGCCTCCACCAGTAAAGCTGTGTCAACGAGTTCAGGATACACAGCTGAACACAGAACAGTCGGCTACTCCCTGCAGGCTTTGTCAGAGCCTTTAGAACCCAAAGTGCTTGTGGCTCTCCAAGGGGGCCCCCAGACCATGATGTCTGGTTGCTGCTGGAATGGAACGGTCCCTCCATATTCAAGGCCCCTGGCTCCTCCCCCTCCCCCTCCAGGGTCGCCTTCAGTCTGGATGGAGCCCCCTTCTGCCTAGAAAGGATACTGTTTTCAGACAGAGGGATTTTTTCTCCCCGCTCATCATACAGCTCCAGGCCGGTGAGACCGATGTAATAGGGGTCGCCCCAGCTGGTCAGAAGCTGAAACTGGAAAATGACTGGGACATGTTATTAAGGAAAAATGGGCTTAATTTTCTGGAGAACAAAGTAAAACAATGACAAAGAGAGCAGCGATTTTTTTTTCGTTCATATAGATAATGAGGAAAAATGTGGTTTTTTCTCTGAGGCTGAAGCTTATCAAAATAAAGATGGTATCAAATTTTCTTTACATTGCATGTATGTGAGTGTGTTTAGAATTCAAAGCCTTTCTCCAGGCCCCGGGGGCAGAAGGATAGGCAGGGAGGGGGCTCTCCTGCCCGGGAGCTGGCAGGAGGAGGAAACATTTGTGTCTCAAACTCACTGTATGTCTGGACCTCAAAGTGTCTCATGCCTCAGTCTCCCTGGTTGGAAAACAACAAGCAGAGCACCTGTTTCCTTCTTCATCTGTTTCAAGTGTGTGGGGTTTGCGGTGGGAGGGAGGGGTGCCTGAGCTACAGGAGGGCTGGGCCGTGGCCCGTTACTGCCCAGTCCCTTCATCCAGTCTTTCTTTTGCCCAGTCTCCCAGTTGCTTGCGCCATTCCCAGGAGCAGGCAGGGCGGGAAAGCTGGAAGCAGCAGGTAGCTCTGGGCCCATCATGCCCAGAGGCAGTCCTTCAGCAGAACTGCGAAAGAGGCCCCTGCCCCATTTACTAACCCGGCCTCGCCCTTTGCAGCTCTGGCTTGGAGCAGTGACAGCCTCTTTTGGCTTCCGGTTTTCTCTGCTGTTAAGTAGGGATGCCAGCAGTACCCCCTCACAGGGCCGTGGTGAGGACTGAGCTCATCCGGGGAGCCGCTGTGAACAGTGCCCGGCCACAGGAAGGGGCACGTCAACTTGAACTATTATCACTTTGCACTTGCACTTCACCTCCTCCCTGCTCCATTCCTAGGACAGTCTGTCTCTGAGGGCAGTTCCAGCTTCTCTGGCCCCTCCCAGCTGCAGTCCTTGGTCCAAACTCTTGGAGCCTCAGCCAGCAGGGGGTGGTATGCAGAACTCCCAGAGCATGCAATGTGCCCAAGAACCCCAGAACCCCCCCCAACCTGTCCTCGATTCCCTGCATGGTGCTGTCTGGACTGTGGCCTTCAGGAAACCCCATTCAGCAGCTGAGGCCCAGGGGCGGCAGCCTGCCCCGGGCCAGGTGTGGCCCCCAGGGCCTAGGATGTGCGAGTGGGGGGAGGAGGATACAGCCGCAGGGCATTAGGGGCGCCTCGTAGTCCATACTAGCCCGCTCCAGGCTTTTTGAGTTGACCCTGAAAAAATACAAAACAGCATCGGAAACAGAACATCAAAACAGTCCAGAAATGTTGGCCAGTTATTCCCCAGGCAATAGACTTCGAAGACAGAGGACAGTTCAGCATTCCCTGGGAGGCAGTGGGGGAAAGAAAGACAAGCTTCTTCTCACAGGGAGTACCCACTCTAGGGGGAGAATCAGTCAGTGCCAGCACTGGCACGGGGCACTCTGGGGCTTAAATGACAGGGACACTTCTATCCCTCAGAAAAAACCTAGGAGGTGGGTATTTTTACCTCCCTCGGTTATGGATGAGGAAACTGGAGCAGAGAGAAGTGAAGTCACTTGTCAAGGGTCACACAGCTGGCAGGTGGCAGGCCAGGGAGGTGACCTGAGGTTGTCCAGCTGGGGGGGGTCCAAGCTCTAACCATCTATTCTCCTGCCCCTCATGAACAAGGTTAAGTCCACACTGCTGAGAGCTGAGCGGGACCTGAGATGGGGGCACAGGGTGGAGTGTGGGCTGGGGTAGGCTAACCTGGGGGGTGGCCAGGTAACATTTGAGGTAAGGAGGAGACAGACATCGAAGAGTCAGAGGTGAGGTTTTTGAGCAGGGGAGCAGTCCTGGTGGTGGGGAGCTGACTGCTGGTGTTTCCTGCAGGAAGCAGGAAGAGCGGGAGTATGGGGTGGGATTGAAGAAGGCAGGGTGAGGAGGCTGGAAGGTGGGGAGCCCCTGCAGGTTTTGGCTTTTAGACCCAGAGCAAGTGGCTTCTCTAGCCTCAGTTTCTGCATCTGCAAAATAGGTATAATAATTCCTACTTCAAAGGATTGTTGAACGGATCTGGCCTAGAGCAGACACCTGGGTGCTCTCCTCCACACTCTTCCCTGTGGGGCCCTGGGCCACAGCCAGTGCCCTTCCGTCCAGGCCCGGGTTTCGCTCCATTTCATCGGGCAATGCTATAATTAAATGGTGGTTTCCAGTGACCAGCCCAAGATGTGATCCCAGTTAAGTGGAGGGAAACTCATTTTATTTCCAGAGCTTGGCCTCTGGCATTTGGACATCAGGGGGTTTAAATGAGTAAACTCAACGCGGCATTTACAAATTGTTATGAACTTAATGTAGCTGAGACTAGGGCCAAGAAATCCCAGTGAATCCATGAGCTGTTAGGCTCTATTTTTCTCTTTGAATCTTTCTAAATCAGGAACACAAAAACAAGACAAGGAAGGCCCTTCCCCCGAATGGGCCAGCGGGCATTTCTGGAATCAGGCAGGCTGCAGCCTCTCTTCCCAGCAGGAAGTGCAATGAAGCATTTAAAATCTTTAAGCACTCCAGACTGTGAGAAACCCAAACATCCCCAGACAAGGTGGGAACATCCCACAGGCTTCCGGAGAGGCTTGGCTGAGCTTTAGAAAACGACCAAGTTGAAAAGCAACCCGTTTGATCGTGATTTCAAAACGCTTCAGGCCTATACTTCAGAGTCACGCACCAAGCCAGCGCCGTGGGCCGGGATGGGGCCGGGGCGTGACATGGGGTGCCGCTCTCTCACCTCTGGACTGGCTGGGGCAGCAGTCGCGCCTGCAGGTAGTCCACAAAGAGGATTTCTTGAGCAAAATCAAAGTGGCAGTTACCAGGCCCCTTCCGGACGAGGAAGCCCTCTGGAGGGGAGACGCACAGGCCGTCCAGGGAGACGTGGACGATTTTGGCCTAACAAACAAAAGCAAGAATGTGCCTGAAGATGACAGGCCGTTGTGGAGGACAGCGGTGGGGCCGACATGGCCGGTGTCCCTGGCAGGCCCCCAGAGCTGAGAAGGTGCCAGGTCTGGGATTCCTACCAGACTGGGGCCACCCGGCCTGGCCACTTCTCAGTGTTGTCCTTTCTCTGTACCAGGGGCTGTGTGGGTGCTGCACAGACAGCAAGGGACAAGGAAGGTGAGGCCTCTGCCTCGGTGGACAGTACAGACATCCTCTGGGCAACTCGGCTGCAGTGGCCTGTGGTGAAGGGCATGAACTGGGGGGCTCTGACATCCACTATTAGTAGTTGTCTAAATTATTTAACCTCCCCATCTCTCAACTTCTTCATCTGTTAAATGGGCTCAATAATAAGTTCACATCTATAAAGAATCCAGAATCGAGCAGTTCCTAGCACAAAAATGTATACTCTGCCCACTAACGTGGGCATGTAGGACATAAGGCTAGAGCAGCCAGGGTTTGCCTTGTGGAGAAATTCACCTGACGTGAAGCAGACCACAGAGAAATCAGAGGCCCTGTAAGCCCCGTCCCTCCTCTAGAGGTACTGCCTCTTCCAGGAAGTATCCTTGACTTTGCAAGACTCTGCATTCCCTGAGAGGGTTCCTATGGCCACCTCCAGTGTATAGCCAAGGAAACCAGACTCCAGAGAGGCCATTTGCCCAGGGATACACTGGGGCAATGTGAAGCCCCACATCCAGGAGCACAAGGCCTGGCTCTAGCCACATGCCAACGAACTGTACCCAGGGTACCCAGAAAGGCCTGGGATGTTTTTCCCCCATGGAGGGGCCAGTTGCCATCACACTGTGCTCTGGGGTCCACCCTCTAAGCCTCGCACCCATACTTGCCCCCACCCCACGAGGGCCATTCGCCACTGACACTGCAGCTGGTGAGGGCTGGACCCCCGGAGCAGGGCCTCTGAGCCGATATTGCTGGATGGTGAATCCAGGTGGCAGAAGCTCCCCTGGAAACAATGCCTTCACCCAGGGAACTTAGAGGCCCAAAGGCACCGCTGAGGAAGAAGAATGCTGCTTTTTCAATGCCGATATATCTGACTTCTGAAACGTGTGGAACCTGAAAGCACACTTAGGAAGACTCAGGGAGGCCCGGGAGGATTTACACACTGCTCACGCAGAGCAGCAGTTGCTCTGGGGAGTCCACCAGGGCTGGGGGCTGCAACTCTCCCCCTAGGGCCACAGTTCCTAGAAACTCCATGGCTACGCAGTACCTGGCGGTACCAGGAGGTACCTGGAGGGGGGCAGAGGTCTGGCTCTGTCAGCTTTCCTGGGGCAGGCACCCTCCTCCTCCTCATTTCGTAGATGAGGAAACAGGCCGGAGAAAGCAGGCCACTTGCCGAAGGTCACACAGCTGGTTAGGACTGTGGTTCGAACCCAGGGCTAGTGACCAGGGCCCTGACTGCAGCACCACGTCATCATCTTTGCTTCTACGTAGTGGGAGGGGACGGATGCTTCACAGTTCCGCGACACAAGGTCAGGAAGGCCCAGGAAAAAGGCACTTCCAATGCTCTTTTCCACATCCCAACAGACCCCTG
Source organism: Scalopus aquaticus (assembly GCA_004024925.1). Classification (NCBI taxonomy): domain Eukaryota; kingdom Metazoa; phylum Chordata; class Mammalia; order Eulipotyphla; family Talpidae; genus Scalopus; species Scalopus aquaticus. Next base: position 9,940 of record PVIJ01000106.1, read on the forward strand.
CCTCTCCACACCCAGCAGGGGAGGAACACGGCGTGGAAATGGCCCTGTGGGCCCCACAGGGACAGACCCGGACTGGCACGAGCTGTGTGACCTTGGACAAGAGAAGGGACCTTCTTGAAGTTCAGTTTTTAATACTGAAGATGTGGGTAATAACCCCTGCCTGCCAGAGATGGGGACAGGGTCCCAGAAAATGAGGAACTAGCGCCAACCCCTCAGCTCAGGGGCTGGCCCCTAAAGCACCCAATAAACAAACAACAGGGCCACAATTGACCCCTGTGAGCTGGGAGCTGAGGCCCCCTGGACGCCCCCCCCAGGAGAAACAAACACTGCAGATTCCCGAGTCTGCCCTGGCTCTTTAGCCTGCGTTTGCTGTTTGCAGAAGGAAATGGCAGTGTGCTCTCTCCCTGGCCGTAACCCCCAGCTCCATTTGGAAGGTTCTGGAGGATTTATGCTCCTCTCCGGCAGCCACGCCAGCCATTCATCAAGGCGCCGTTTCCCTGACAGTGGACTGAGCGCGGCCGCTGTTCCCCGCTTACCCCTCGATAGGTGTCCTCGGGAGATTTATTGTAGTTCCAGAAGCGCAGGCCTGCGATGCTTTCGGCTCTGTCGAAGCGGATCGTGACCACGTGGTCCAGCCCGGGTGAGAAGGGGATCAGCCACATATGCTCATCCTCCATGGTGATGTTGGCTCCATCGATTAACCTGCGCGGGGCGGGAAGGAGCGGTGAGGCTAGGCGGCCCCACTGCCTGTCAGAAGTCAGGGCGCCGGGCGAACACCAGCTCATCTTCCCCTGCGCCACGCCTGCCTGACGGGGGCCTGGCAGGATCTACTGCGCAAGGGAGGCGAGACTAATTAAACCACCAGTGAGGGGCCATCTCCCATCTGTGAAATTAGACCAAACAAACAAACAAACAAAAAACTGGGAGAAATAACAGTTCATTTGGTGAAACAACCATCAAGGTTTAAAAAGGGGGAAATGTGTCATTTCAGGACCCTTCGCCATTTCTGAATTCCTCCCTCCTGAAGAAAATTTACTTAACCTGTTGGAAAGTCTCCCTGTGCAAAGATACTCATTTTAGTATTATTGACCTAGGTAACAAAAGAGAGAGCGAGCAATAACCTAAAAGGTCTCAAACAAAAAAGGGATGGAGTTAAGGGAACCTGTACAGTCGTTAAAGTGATACCTGGGAGGATGACGTGGGCACGTGGAAAAGGCAGGCAGGGGCGCGGCCTTCGAAGCTGTACAGTAAGGACAGGCACCCGGAGCACGTATGCACATGTGAAAACTATGTTTGTGTCAGGACGTAAGGGAGGTGAATCTTTTTCTCTGTTTTCCAAACTTTCTGTAAAATGTTGCATTGACCTAATGGCATATTTATGGGGAATTCTGTTCCTCCCATCTTGCGTGGAGGAGGGGCCACTGAAGTCCCAGTGGGACTGGCGGCTTTTGGCGATGGTCACGGTGCCTGGGTAGGGGGCTGGTCTGACCCTACAGCCTGGGTGTCCCTGGACAGCCCTCAGCTTTAGTGGGGAGGCTGGCAGACTGGACCCTGGTGTTCTTCTCAGTCACTATTCTGAACTTGTGGCCTGGCCCACACCACTCCATCTTGGGCAGTGCTTGTTCTCCTGTTCGGGACAAGCAGCTTCACCTGCTCAGCTCACCCCTTTGTTCCAAAAACCCTACTGCCCTGGACCAGCTGGCACTCCAGGCCCCAGACACTTATCCTGACCTATGTGTCTGGCTTGGCTACCTGGCTCTGGGGAGAGGGGTCTGCCTCTAGGGGCTTGTGGGTAAGCCGTGCCCGATCCCACTCGTTTTTCTGGTGACTTGAAGGCTCCTGGCTAGGAGTAATGCAGGAAATGCTGCCACATTTCCTAGGCTCTAAAATAAACTTTATTTTTTTCCTTTTACATTTTACAGCTTTGGATTTGGAATAAATCTTACAATCTAAGTGTTCATCCAAGGAGGTAATGTTTCTCCTTTCTCTAAAAGGCTGTTATTAAATTGATGGATGGTGTGTCTTATAATGGCTGGCATCTGAAAACTGAAGAAATTCAGCAATTTAACATTGGGGTGCTTGTGGAAATTAACCTGACTGAGGTCTACCACTAGAGAATCTTCTATTTCTTCCAAAAGCTATTGCCTCTCTGTCCTAGAATTGTGGCCACCTCCGTAGCAAAACTACTGCCCAATTTTGACAGTAGAGAGAATTGTTGGAAAGTTCATAGCTGGCAGTATACCTGTCACAGTTCCTGGCTCCGGTCACCAAAAAGTCTAGAAATAATGACCAACCTGGCAGCAATGAGCATCCCTAGTGGTTAGATTATGGTTTCTAAATACCATCTCCCACTAGGTGGAACCAGGGTTTCTTGGAGAAATGGCTGATTCCACATTTGGGACAAGAAATATACCAGAGGATCCTGAAATATCTTGTGACATCAGAGAGCAAGAAAGTGGCAGAGGTCTCTATTTTCAAAGAGGATTCAGGGGCTTCCAGTGTCCAAGAGGGGACAATTTGAGCTTCAGTAGAATAAACTGCAATACACTGGGACCCTTCAAACACAGCACATCTAAATGCATGAGTTTATGATAGGCAAAAGCAAACACAAGTTTCAAAGGATGCTCGAGAAGCAATTTGCTATTTTGAGAATTAAAAAATAAAGGGAAAGAAAGAAGCTCTAGACTGTCCTTCCTGTTTGACTTCCTGTCAAAGTAACAAATAATTGAGGAAAATGTTCTCCTTCTAGGTGGCAAAAGAAAACGCTGGGGCCAGCATGCCACCATTTCACAGCTAATAGAGGCACGGTTCTGGTCACTGCGCATCGGTCCACCAGTGCCACAGAAAGTCTGATGAGCAGACACTCTGTGTGTCCCGGTGGGAATGTGCGGTGACGTCCATGCCCCGGGGCTCTGTCTTGTCACAGCGGCCCAACCGCAATCTGATCAGGCTTCCAGATCTAATGAACAATTCACACGAATGCTGCGGCCAGGGAACAGGTTCAATAACATCACCGAGATACAACCAGTAAAATCCAGACTCTGCAGGGCGAAAAGCCTGGCTCTTTAACAACTCATTTACAAGAAAAAATGGGGAAAAAAAAGACAAAGGGAACCCAGAGATTACAAGAGGCTTAGGAGGCATATCAAGCAATCACAGTGTGGACCTTATCTCAATTGAAATTCAAAGAACAACTGTGAAAAAGGGCGGGGTTGAGGGGGGAGGCTGTCAGGGAGATGCTGGATACCTAGGAATTTAAGGAATCAATGTTAATTTCTTTAAGGTGTGATGATGGTCCTGAGATTGTTTTCTTTTTAAAGCTCTTATTGTTTGGAGATACAAAGTGAAATATTTAGAGATAAATTGGAATTTACAGCAACACCATCTGGGCAGAGAGGCAGGAAGAGGGTTGGGGGGCTGAACAAGCAGTGGGGGTGTGAGCCGATCACTTCTGCAGCTCCAAATTTAAGGAGGCAGGAATATGACTTGCCAAGCTGTGGGGTGCAGTGTGGCCCATGAGCAGGGGACGGCAGCGGGACATGAGGGCCACGGTCACCAGCACACTGCAGAAAAGCAGAGAGGAGCCTTCTGTTGACAGTGCACACACTCCAGGCTAGGATGGGACTGAGGCTGCCATGGGGTAACTCCTTCCTGCCCTCCAGCCAGGATAAGGAAACCGAGGCAGGGGAGATAGTATAACTTAGTGGTTACGTGTAGCAGGTGTCAGCTTCCTTCTGACCTGCCTTCACCTAACCCGTCTGGGTGGTCTTTGGCTCCTTTTTCGCTGCTCTGTAGTGCTGATTAGAGGGCATGGTAATAACAGTACTTTCCTCTTAGGGCTGTTTGAGACTTAAATAAATGAATATTTATAACTGCTTAGCTTAGCCCAGACCGGGCATCTAGTAAGTGCTCCAAAAATGGCAGCCATAATATCAGTTATAATATAAATTATATCATTATCATTTTTTAAAAGATTTATTTATTTATGCATACAAGAGCTGGGGTGTAGGCCAGAGGTGTGGGGGATGGGAGGATTCACCAGAGACAGCGTGGGGAGTAGAACAGGCAGACTGACTGTAATACACTGCTGAGGGGAGCAACGGGCGAGGCAGGAGAGGTCCACTGTGCCTATCATTATTATTTATGCTTTAAGATATGTTGATCTTTATTATCTTTGAATCCAGTTATAACAGTGGAAAGTTAGTTAAGCCATTCATAAGCTATTTTATATTTTTCAGATCTGTATGTGTCTGAAGGTGTTTCTCAAAAGTAAGATATTACTCAGAGTTCAGAAATGCCATGAATCAACTAAGACACAGATGTAGGTCTACTGAGAAAAAATGTGTAAAATAGAAACTAAGATCTATCAAATATCCAACATAGATAGACACAGAGTTCAACTCATTTAATAATTACATCAAATAATTGCTGTGGTTGCCAGGTTAAGGGATGCCATGAATCAGAGATTCATTCAGAGACTAGCAACAGAAGCCAGGAATAACTAAAAAGATGGACGCCTAAATCCGCCTCATGCAAAATTGTCACAGAATGCAGCTCCATAAAAGGGGGCGGGCATTGAAGGGCACCACTTACACACATTTGCCTTGGACTACAACTCCCAGCAGGGCATGCACCAGACTTCCTGAATGGGGGCAGCTGGGAAGCAGCAAAGTGGATATATAAAAGGAGGTGGAACGAGTGGGGAAGGAGACACATGGAGGAGAGACGTGGAGAGATACCTGGAAGAGACAAGTGAGTGGGAGAAATCTGGGGAGTCTGCTCCTGGCTCTTGGCAGAGATAGTGGCAGCCATTATCTTGGCTTCATGGTGGAGTACATGGAATATTTTGAGTTTTGAGTCTCTCCTTCGGTCTCAATTACTGGGACCTGCCTAATACTCTCTCGTGGTTCCCTGGCAGAAAGTATCTTAGACACGTGGCAAGCTTTTGGGCCTCAGTGGCCCTGCTTTGGCTCAAGCCTGGTTAGTTGGACACTTGCCCAAGAGGGGATGAATAATTTTTGGAATTCTATTGGGAAACTATTATTTAAAATCCTTTCTTCTTTCTCTCTATGCACACCAATTCTATTACAAATCTTTCACACTAAGAGTCTGCTTCCTTTGCCTTTGTGTGCACAGATGGCCAGGCCCCCTTTAGAGCACACAGCCCTTAAGAGTTTGGGGTCCCTCGGTACCCCTCAGTCAAGTGCTAACAAATTGAGTTCTGAGGCAGGGTCTCCAGAGCAGTCCCGTCAACTTCTTTATGTCAATTACTTTTCTGCCTTACTCTCCTTAGGCCTCATTTTCTACCTTCACCTTAGCCTCGTGCTCAAAATGTCAGGAGGCATCACACAGAGACTCAAGCGGAGCAGCAAAGGATAAAAAGGAGCGGCCAGTAAGATTTTATGCTGTTTGTGTCCCAGGCTGGAGGAGCGCCCCTGCCAATTCCATGCAGCACCTCCTGCGTACAGCCGTCTCCTTAGCCAGCTGTGCCTCCAGAGTTGCTGACGCAGTTGGGGGTTTTTTACTGCTTTATTTTCTTTTGGTTTAGTGTGTGTGTGCGCGCGCATGTGTGTGTGTGTGCGCGCGCGCGCGTGTGTGTGTGTAAGAAGACAAAGACTATCAAGTAGGCAACTACCACTACATTTCTTCACTCTGAAAAGCACCTTATTACTAATGTACCCACCACACATCCAGAAGTTCAGAGTTCAAATACTCATTACACTGTCTATAAACTTTCTCCCCCATCACCACCCCTAACCCCCCCTTATTCCTTTCTCCCCATCTTGCTCTCAGAGCCTTTACTGCATTTATTAATGTCCACTAGTTTTTGTAAGTATTTTACTTTGTCAAATTGTAACCTAAATGTTGAGGATTGTGTCATTCTGCTTTACGGTGCACAATTCCCTCAAATTCTCTTCATTTTCCTGCAAATGGCATCATTTCATCTTTCCTTATGGATGAATGGTATTCCATAGTGCAGACAGACCACATCTTCTTGACCTAATCATCTATTGATAGACATTTAGGAGGCTTCCATAGCAATATCAGTTATTAACATTACTCTTGGTTTGTTGGAAAATTCATGACTCATTTTTGCATAGAAAAAAATATATCATGACTTTTCCTATAACCCATTATTACAGGAGAGGTTAAGAAATTTAATAGCTGGCACAGGGAAGACCCAGGATTTGAACACTCACCCTCTGACTGCCCTAGGCCCCTCTCATTCCCACAGAGCCAAACCTGTAGCTGTGCTGAGCAGAGGGACTGAGCACCAATTTTCAGCTTATGGGGTCCCCCAATTGATGCCAAACCTGAGGTGGGTCCCCTTCACTCGATTCCACCTGGGCTCATGAAATCAGACAGATGCAGAGGAAAGTGCAGTCATTGAAAATTACGGTGACTTCCTTAGCAATCACCTCCAAGTTCAAAGAGGGGAAAGCTTTCTGTATCTGAGAGAGGCGGTGTCTTCCCTGCCTAAGCACAGCATTCCCCACAGAGGCTTACTAAGTAGCTGCTGTGTGCGAGGCTGGCTAAGCGGTCACCAGCCTTTTCTGAATCTCAGTTTCCCTTGACTATCGAATGGAAAGACCACAGATCTGACCAGGTGGTGGGAGAAGGCGGGGGAGGGGATGCCACTCGGTGTTTGAAGTCTAAGCAGAGCAGGCCCCCGAGCCGTGCTGGCATGAGAGTTAAGCTTCTAGGAGACACTTACTTATCCAGAGTCCGGGAGTCGTCAGTGTACTCAGGGAGGTCGTTCAAGTCTTTGGGGGAGGCAGAGATCTGGTGTAGACTGATGGGCAGTGCCTGGCCACCCTTGCCTACCACTTCCAGGCCCGTGAGCCCCAGGTAGTGTAGGTCCCCCCAGGATGCAGTGAAATTCAGCTGAAGGCCTGCAGGAAGAAAAGTGGCTGTGAACACCAGTGGTTCCAAAAGTCCCCAAGGGAGGTGGGAAAAGTAAATGGTCTTCATTCTCTACATTCCACTGATTTGAAAACCCAGACTCAAATGAATGTGCCTTCAAGATGGGCTCCACACCGTTCCCCTTGGTGGCCCTCAGCCTAGCGCACTGCTCTTATTCAAGAGTTGTCTGCAGGGTGAAGAGACCAGAGCGGTACTGTGTCCTTTCTCTACTGTTTGGCCCCTACCGACTTCTTTAATCGCTTGCTTGGAGGTCCCATGATCCTTCCAGACCGTCTTTTAGTCTCTCATATTTACATTCCTCTCACTTGTCACAGGACCTTTGCACATGCTGTTCTTGTCCTCAGGAACTTGCATGTCCTGGTTAAATTGGGCTCATCCTTCAGATACCAGCTCCCTTCTTCAGGGAAGCCCTCCCAACCTCTTTGGCCATGTCAAACCTCTACTCGTAGCCTGCCATGTCACCGTGACCTTCCTTCTCTGTGTCCTGGTGCCCACTGTGATCTTGAAGTCATGTGGTAAATATCCCTTTGCGCGGCTGGAAATGAATTCCCAGGGGGTTGATACCCTGTCTGTTTTTCTAGACCATTGTACTCCCAGAATTTGGCATAGGGCCTGGTACGCAGTAGCTCAGTAAGATGAAGAGATTAAACAAATCACCAAATGGAGGCACTATGTTGGGAAACCACACGTGGAAATGGACAATTTATGAAAACTGGCCACACTCACGAGGATGCATGTGAATTCAGGGTAAAGGAAGGGACCTATGGCAACACCTCCAGCCTTTTGCCCCTGCTCCGCCCTTGCTCCATCAGAGACCATTTAGACGTGACCTTCTGTGGTTCTGGGCAAAATGGCCCAGCTGAGTCATTCCCTTGCCCGGGAAGTTCAAGTGTGTGGCTCTCCTGGTCAGGGCCTGTCACATACTTGGCCAGACTTCCCTTTCCTTAATGGTCTCCCCTGGAGCAGGACCAAGCCCAGCAAACTCTTCTGTCCTTAGAGAGTGTGGAGCCTATTTTCACCTCCTTTTGGGAGGCTACGTGGAAGAGTCGTGCTCTGAAGCTCTCTCAGACGACCAGCGCCATGGCGCTGGAGGCTCCAGGGGCCCCGTGCCAGCCGGGATGGGGGGTGGAGGCCCAGACAGACGGCAGGATGGCGCTGTGGCTGGAAGGCGAGGCGAAGCCACTCGACTGCCTAGAGCTCAAGTTCTTCTATGCCCCCGTCACTCCCCACACATCTTGGAATCCAGCCTCAGATCCTTCCATTCATCACGGGCCAAGATAACTCTGAGCACCGTGCAGGCGGATGAAAAAGACACGCAACCAGCATGGTACTGGGCACACTGGAGCTTCTCGCGGCACCAAGAGCGCGCAAATGGCCACCAAGTCCTCCCACCTACATCCTCCCCTCTTTGTCATGTGACTTTAAGCTTCTCCTGTCCAGAGGTGGGGTCTGTTTCTCCTGAATCTGGGCCACATGACTTGCTCCGGCCAGTGGGCCAGGAGCAAAGGTGGCACGAGCAGGGGCTGTGAGTGGAGAAGCTTGCTCTTTCTACACATGGGGCGGTGAGACAGCCGGTGGCAGGAGCTCACCCAGTCACCGTCACTCTGACCGACGCTCTCCCCGACCACTCCCCCTGAGTGGTCCGACCCCGGCTGGGCACGTGGGCCGAGACATCCCAGATTATTCAGCTGCCAGCCCACCAGACACCTGAGGAGACCCCAGGAGACCAGCCAGGCTTACGGGAGAATCGCCCAGGCAAGTCCCTGGATTATGAGCCAGTCGTGAACAAATGAGACTGGCATTAAGCTCCTGAATTTTGAATGGTTTTTCAGCTGCAAAAAAAGTGAACGGATGCGGCTGTCATCCCGAGTCTGTGCACAGGCTGCCGCCTCAGGGAGGCCTTGTCTAGTCACCCCAGCTCTGCAGCACCTCCACCCCATCACTCTAAACCCAAACCCTACTTCATTTTTTGTCACAGCACCGGTGACAATCTGACCACATTTTCCAGTTCGTTGGCTTGTTTTCATGAGTGGTGAACAATTACGTAGTGACCTCCTACTAGGTGCCAAGCCCTGTTCTGGGAATTGGAGAGACAGGGTGAACATACAGTAAAGTCTCTTTATTCTAGGAGCTTCCACAGTTGTGAAGACACACAACAAATACATAATGAACAAACAAATATGACAGTTCCACAGAGTGATAATAAACGAGCAAAAGAAAACAGATGAGACTGGCCAAGTAGGAGCAGGGGTGGTCAGGGAGGCCTTCTTTGAGGAGGTGACATTTGGGCTGAGATCTGGATGATGAGAAGGCAGCTGCCTTCCCTGGAAGGCCATTCTACACTGGGAGGTCAGTCAGGGCAAAGGTCGCTGTGGTTACAACCCAGTGACCAAGGGAAAAGATGGAGGAAAATGAGATCAGAGGTTAGGCAGGGGCTAGATCACATGAGGAAGTTTGGGTTTTCTTCTTTCTGCATGGGGAGCTAACTGGAGGAGTGAATTCTGAAGAGGGGCTGGGATGTGTGTGACATGATCTGGTCAACACCTTGGAAGGGGTACAGGGGTTGGATTCTAGAGGGAGGAGGCTGCTGGAATACTGATGGTGTTGACAAGGGTGGCAATGATGAAAATGGGGGAGAAGTGGACAGATGTGGGAACTCTCCTGTATGGCCAGGACTCGATGGCCTGGATGGAAGTGAGGGAAAGAGATGTTCTGGACCGGCCTGCGAATGGCCGAGGGCCCCATTCCTGGAGAAGGCCTGGGGGAAGTGGAGGAGTGTGAGGGAGGAATGCCGCCTCCCAGAGAAAATGAGAGGCTGCAGCCAAGCCTTGCCCAAGACTGCCATCCCTTTGTTCGCCTGGCAAGAGGCACCGCAATGCCATCTAATTTGGGGCCGCGCCGAAAGCGATCGCTCTGCTTTCTGAGCTAATAGCCACGCTCCATATTCATTTTCCTCTGGTGTATCAATTAGTATTTATATAAATGGAAATTAATTTTGTTATTTCTCTCCCCTGTTTCAACTCTCTCAGCTCCTTTCCTATTCATCACTGCTGATATTTGCAAAACGTCCAAAATTAGTGTCATCTGCAAATTAGCAAGTCATATATCCCCTTTCAAAACATTAATAGGATTGGCCATATTTACCAACCCCAACGCATTCTCTCCCAGGCCACTTTATCAAAGCTCTCTCCATTTGCACAGGCTGGGAAAGTAGGGTTAGGATTTTGGATAGAGTGTGGAAAAAGCCAAAGGTTCAGAAAAGAGATTGAAAAAGCACGGGCCTCCAAACCTGCAGAGAATGCTTGGTCAAGAGGTTCTTCTGCCTTCCTACTGAGTAGAGAAGCTGAGAAATTATACTTTGCTTGCAGCAAAAATGTCTCTGAGCTTTACTCTAGGGCAAAACTCCCCATGGCACTGAAATAACATTTCTGAGAAAGGTCAGAAGCTGGGTTGGTGGGAAAGACATTTACAGACAGAATCTTCGGGGAAATCATGGGCTGATGGGGACAGTGGCTGCTCCTGGCCGACGGGTCATCCCCACGTCCTTCTGTTCTCAGTGCTCAGACCCCCTCTGGAGCACAGTGTGGTGGCTGACCCCTCACCCCGGCCCAGGTCCAGCCAGTCTGGGTTTTCCATCTCATCTGCCTTCTCTCCTTGCCAGGGTGAGCCTTAGAGACTGGTTTCTGGAAGGGCATGTGACCAGAGCCATGCCAAGGGGGTTCAGTTCTGGGGTGATGGCAGAGCTTATTGGGGAAAGGAATGTTCTCTTTTTCCTGGAGATTGCAGGGCAGAAGGCGGATATGAACCCTGCATGCCCAGCAGCTCCCACATGGGCATGGATGGGAGAAGCATGAGAGACAGCCAGACAGGGCAGAGCTGGGGGGAGATGCCAAGGTTTAGTGACGTCACACACACACCTGGATCCAGCTGTATGGGAAACTAGCATCCCCCTGGCATTTACAGTGGCTTAACTCAGACTGAGTCTAAATCTCCATTGTCCACGCCCCAAAATAAAGAAAGAAAAGAACCCTGACTGATGTAGGGGAGACCAAAGTGAACAAGAAATGATTGCCTTCTTCAGGAGCTCACGGTCTGCAGCGGAGGCCGTGTCTTCACAGAGACCCCTGATGGGAGGCAGTCTCTCAGCCAGAGCCCTGAGGCAAAGCGCTGAGGCAAAGTGGTGAGGATGTGGGCTTGGAACTCAGACATGCTGGGTTCTATTCTCAGTTTTGGTACTAGCTGTGTGACCTGGGGTGGGTTGCTCAAGTGCTCTGAGCCCACTTCCTAGTCTAATCTAGAAGATGCAGACAATAAGAGCTCTGAGTACTCAGCAGGACATGGCAGAGGAGCTGCGGCACAGAGCCGGGATGGGAGACAGGACCACCTCTCCGACCTGGTTCTTGTCTACATGAGGTTGGCTTTTGAAATTCCTCTGATGTTCTAAATTGAGAGTGTCCTGCCACAGTCAGCTGCGACCTCAGCCTGAAGAGTCCCTAAGATGGCAGGTGGAATGGCTGGCGTGGAGGTGCGTGTCATAAGAGGGCACTGGCTAGAAGGTGAAAGGGAGAGCGAAGAACAGAACCCCAGATGGGATCTGCTCTGAGGTCACACACTGACGTCAGCTGGCGGATGACACTGTGTTTTGTTTGGCTCTTGCGGTGTTTTAAACAATTACGAAAGTTAATCACCAACATTAAAAGTCTAAAACCCAGATTTCCAACTTCCAAACGACCTGGCACACTGGGCCAGTACTCCTGCTGCCCCACCCCTGCTGGAGCTGGGAGGACGCAGGTCTCCCTCCGCACCTGCTCTTTGGCGGGGGGTAGAGAGGACAGCTGGGCCATTGGACCGAGATGCCTCCATGTCTTCTGGCTTGTATGCTCTTGTTCCACACTTACTGGGCTCTGGCTCAGCCACCCAGATGAGGGTGAGAGTAACACACAGGTGTCTGCACGCAAAGTTTAAAAGTGCGCATGTGGAGGGCAGACCTCAAAGAGGCTCTGCAGAGGTGAGGCAGCCTGCCAGGGCCAGCAAGCAGGACTCAGGCTGGTCACCGCCTCCTGCATGTCAGCATACAACCCGTCTGCATGTCCAAGGAAAATGTGTTAGTGTCCACTCATCTGAGTGTCCAAGTGCCCACAACAAGCCCTCCCCCAAAGGCCTTTCTTCTACTGGACATTCCCCAGGAGAGGATACTCACAGATCCCATGGTAGACGCCTGGCTCTGGGGTGGTGACTTCAGGAGTAGGGGAACTGGGTGGGAGCTCCAGTTCCAGTACCTGTTCATGGGTTGGGAGAGAAATAGAGGGAAAGAGGGTAAATTTAGTGATACCTACACAGTTGGTTGGCCATTTTAACAGCTACTGCTGCCTGCCCTGTGCCCCAGATAAGACTTGTGTCTTTTATTGCCTTTTCTTTCTTTGTGGAAACTCTATGACTGGTGATATAGGCAGGCTCTGACCTCATGTGTCTCGGTACTTGGCAGAGGATCTTATTGGTAGAGTAGGAGTTTGACACTAGTAGCTACAGTTTCTGACCAGAAAAATCTGGTCAGATGGGACAAAACAAGTTCAAGCTGGTTCTGACCGGAGAAAACTGGATAAAACTGGTATAAAAAGTTCTGACTAGATAAAACTTGTTCATACCAAAAACAATGGACACTAGCTCAAATTGCTCAAACTGGCTGAAACCAATTCCAACTGCTTGAAACCATGTGAATAGAGTTCTAACTGGTTCGAACCAGTTCTGACTGGTTCAAAACGGGTGAAACTGGTTCCAATCAGCTGACAACAGTTCTGACCAGTTCACTCTGGTCCCAATGTGCTCAAACCGATTCTGACCAGTTTTGAGTGGTTCAAAACGGTTCTGACTTATTCAAAACAACTGAAACTGAAACCGCCTGAAACCGATTCTGATTTGTTCAAAGAACTGAAATTGAAACCAACTGACACTGAGTGAAAACAACTGAAACTGAAACCAACTGACACTGGTTATGATGTCTCAAGGTTTTGACTTGTTCAAAAAAACTGAGGGAAACCAACTCAAAACCAACAGACACTGGTGTTCAAACCGACTGCAGGTGAAACCAATGACTCATCAAAGATCTGAAAGTGAAAACAACTGAAACTGAAACCAACTGACACTGGTTCTCACTATCTCAAGGTTTGACTTGTTCAAAACAACTGAAAGTGAAACCAAATCAAAACCAACTGATTTGATTGGTTTGAGGCTGAAAACCCTTCTGACTGTCTGAAACCAGTTCTGAGTGGATCAAACTGGCCCAAACTGGTTCCAACCAGTTCAAACTGGTTCCCATTAGTTCAAACTGGCTAAGACCAGTTTCAACCGCTCAAACCAGTTCAGACCGGTTTTGGCCGGTTCTAGCTGGCTCAGGCTAGCTCTCACTGGTTCCAACTAGTTCCGGCCAGTCCCGACCGACTCAAAACGGTTTTGGCTGGTTCTAACTGGTTCAGACTGGTTCAAACAGGTTCCGACCGGCTCGAACCGGTTCTGACAGGCTCCAACCGTTTTTGGCCGGTTCTAACTGGCTCAAACTATTTCTGACCGGCCAAAACAAGTTGCGACCAGTTCTGACCGGTTCAAACCGGTTCCTACTGGCACAAACCAGTTCCGACCGGTCCAAACCAGTTCCGACCGGCTCAAACCAGTTCCGACCGGTGCGAACCGGTTTCAACCGGTCCACCGGTTCCAACTGACTCAAACCAATTCCTACCGGTCCAAACCGGTTCCGACCGGCTCAAAGCAGCTCCGACCGGCTAAGACCGGTTTTGGCTCTGACTGGCTTGAGCAGGTTCAAACCGGTTCCAGCTGGTTTTGGCCAGTTCTAACCGGCTGAAACCAGTTCCGGCCAGCTCGAACCAGTTCCGACCGGTCTGGACCAGTTCCGACCGGCTCAGACCAGTTTCGGCCAGCTCGAACCGGCTCAGACCGGTTTTGGCCGGTTCTAACTGGCTCAGACCAGTTCTGACTGGCTGAGTGGCTCGAACCGGTTCAAACCAGTCCGGCTAGCTTGAACAAGTTCCGACTGGCTCGAGCCGGTTTTGGCCGGTTCTAACCAGCTCAAACCGGTTTTAGCCGGCTCTATCCGGCTTAAACCGGTACTGACTGGCTCAGACCGGTTTTGACCGGCTCAAACCAGTTTTGGCCAGCTCAAACCGGTTTCGGCCAGTCCTGACTGGCTCAGACCAGTTCTGACTGGCTCAGACTGGCTCGAACCGGTTCCGACCAGCTCAAACCGGTTTTGGCCGGCTCTAATAGGCCCAGACCAGTTCCGACCAGCTCAGGCCAGTTCCGGCCGGCTCTAACCAGTTCAAACCGGTTCTAACCGGCTCGAACCAGTTCTGACTGGCCCAAACCAGTTCCGACTGGCTCAAACCGGTTTTGGCCGGTTCTGACTGGCTCAAACAAGTTCAAAACGGTTCCGGCCGGTTCTAACCAGCTCAAACCGGTTCTGACCAGCTTAAGCTGGCTCTAACCAGTTCCGACCAGCTCGAGCCAGTTCCGACCGGTCCAAACTGGTCCCGACCGGCTCAAACCAGTTCCAACCGGCTCAGACCTGTTTTGACCGGCTCAAACCAGTTTTCGGCCAGCTCAAACCCGTTCCAAGCGGCTCAAACCGGTTTTGGCCGTTTCTAACTGGCTCAGACCAGTTCTGACTGGCTCAGACTGGCTCGAACCGGTCCTACCAGCTCAAACCTGTTTTGGCCGGCTCTAACCGGCTCAGACCAGTTCTGACCGGCTCCAACCAGCTCAAACCAGTTCTAACTGGCTCAAACCAGTTCCGACCGGCTCAAACCAGTTCCGACCAGCTCAAACAGATTCCGACCAGATCAAATCGGTTTTGGCCAGTTCTAACTGGCTCAGACCAGTTCTGACTGGTTCGAACCGGTTCTGGCCGGCTTGAACCGGTTTCTGAATGGCTCAAACCGGTTTTGGCCGGTTCTAACCGGCTCAAACCGGTTCTGACCAGCTCTAACCGGTTCCGGCCGGTCCCGACTGACTCAAACCGGTTTTGGCTGGTGCTAACCGGTTACCGCTGGTTCATACCGGTCCAAACTGGTTCCGACCGCCTCCAACCAGTTCTGACCGGCTCCAACTGGTTTTGGCCGGTTCTAACTGGCTCAAACTGGTTCTCACCGGCCCAAACAGGTTCCGACCAGTTCTGACCGGTTCCGGCTACCAAAAAAAAAAGGTTTTGACTGGTTCAAGCCCATTTCGATCAGTTCATACCAGTTCTAACCAGCTCAAACCGGTTCTAACCAGTTTCGAAAACTTCAAACGTGAAACCAATGACTCGTCAAAGATCTGAAAGTGAAAACAACTGAAACTGAAACCAACTGAATCTGGTTCTCACTATTCAAGCCAACGGAAAGTGAAACCAAATAAAAACCACTGACACTGGCTTGAATTGCTCAGACAGGCTGAAAACCCTTCTGACTGTCTGGAACCGGTTCTGAGTGTGTGAAACTCGCTCAAACTGGTTCTGACCAGTTCAAAACTGGTTCCAATAGGTTCAAACTGGCTAAAATCGGATTTGACCAGCTCATACCAGTTCTGGCCAGTTCAAACTGTTTCTGACTGGCCAAAAGCAGTTCTGACCGGTTCCAACTAGCTCAAACCAGTCTGACTAGTTCAAACCAGTTCCAGCCAGTTCATACCAGTTCCAAGTGGCTCAAACTGGTTACAACCAGTTCAAACCGGTTCTGATTGGTTAGAACCGGTTCTGACAAACCAAAACTGGTTCTGGACAGCTCAAAGTGGTTTTGACGGTTCAAACTGGCTGGAATCATTCTGATCATACCAAACTGGCATATCAAAACAACTGAAACTCTCTGAAAACGATTCTGACTGGTCAAAGATCTGATCAGTTTTGACTCTCTAATACCAGTTCAAACTGTTTCAAGCTGGTTTTTAAAAAGCTTGTCTGTCAGTTAGAAGCACAGACTTCCGAGTCATGTATTCTAACTTTGTTCGCTCATTCTGTGCTCTTGGACAGATCATCTAAACTGTCCAGGCTTAGTTTCCTAAGTGGGAATATTAATCATCTCTACTCAAGACTTGTTACAATAGGTTACACAATATCACACAGCACTCCACAACTGGATCACTAGGGAGACTGAGAAATGCCCACCAGGGTTGGAGACCGAGAAATGCCCACCAGGGTTGCATTGTGGTATTATTTTAATACCACATACATGTATCAGAAACATTTCTCGTCCTTCTAACAAAACAACAGTCAGTGATCAAAATGCAATCCAAAGTAAAAATTTTCCTGAAAATGCCAACCTCTCAATTATGGAGATGACACAGAACTGAATCCTTCTAGTTTTGCTTGAAATTTGAATACTTTCTTCATTTTGGTTAAAAAAATAATCATTAGAGAATGAAATATGACATACGGGACAAAAATGAAGTAGAAAAATGGGAGATGTCAAAATGGTAGCACCAGCAGCTTAAAGGCTATTCATCTTCATTCCTCTTGCTCTACTCTGACTTAGAAGCAGAAATCTCTGTAGTGGCACCTCTGCAACCCCTCGCACCCCATCCTACCTGGTTCTCACCCCACAGGCCGGCCTGGGTATAGGGCCTCTCCTCGCCCTCGCCGTCAGCGGTGCTGGGTCTCCTCAGCACCTCCTCACTCTGCAGGCTGCAAAGACTCTCCAGGTCCACATCGAACGTCTCATCAGAACAGAATATGGCCTCAAGAATGTCATCATCCACGGTGAATAAGATTGTGTCTCCAAAGTGCTCTGGGGCTGAACGGGTTACCAGGAAGAAGAGAAGCATCAACTCACCCCAAATGCCAAAGATTTGTAGTTCAGGAACTTAAACCCATCAACCTTTGTGCTACACAGTCCCAAATCACTAATAGTTCTTGATTTGTGTGCCTTATTTGTCTTCACATATTTGCAAATGGAGTTCACACAGTAAGAACCACATAGCTCTGATGAAGGGGACTAATCTAACGAGCATCATTGCTATCGGTCATGAAATAAGTAACATTTCTTAGGCCTGAGGGAGGCACTGCGGCAGATGCCATCGCTGCCCCATGCAGCTCTCTGCTAATTGTTTTATATTTCAGGGGATGCTTGTCTGGAAGGGCATGGGAGTTTCACCCCCTAGCCCAGGGAGCCTGTGGGGTTCCTAAGTCCTGCTGCTTTGCCTCAAGGCAGGATAGACCCTGCAATTTATGCTCCAGAGCTGGCATCAGGCTGAAGCCAGGCTTCCTGTAAAACTATATTCTTGCCTAGCCTCTCCCCCTTCCATTGCCTGCAGCCCTCCCTGCCCTGCAGGTTCTCTGGGAATGCCCTCTGGTTAATTCATTTGCAGAAGCCCCCTGTGGCAGCTCAGGCCCTGGGGAAGCTGAGTAACCGGTACCCAGGGGAGGGGTTTAAAAAAGGCCAACTCTTGCACACTCCGGCTGCATTAGTGAGGTGAGAGCCAGGTTATCAAAGCAAAGGACACCCATCTGTTTCTGGCTAGCCAGCAGGCATAGATTTTCACACCTTAGTGGGTAGCAGGTGGAGGCTTGGAGAATGTTCTACAGACATATCATACCTCCCGTCAGGGTTCCCGAGGCTTTGGCGATTTCTCCTTTAAAGATGCACTGCTTGTCTAACAGCATCATAATGTCCTTCACACCACGGAAGGAATGTATCCGGGATTTATTGTAATTCCAAATCCTGATCAGGGCGACTTGGCAAGGGTGCATGAAATTGATGGAGATGGAGTGGGACTGGCCCGGCGTGAAGGGGGCCAGCCAGACGTGCATGTCGTCCTGGGTCCGGTTCACCCCATCGATGAGATTGGTGACCACACGGGGGTCTCTCCCGTAGGCTGGTAAGATATTGATGTCAGGCGGGTCTGCTTGAATGCTGGCGATTCGCACTGGCTCGCCCTTGGAGCTGAATATTTCTATTCCATTCAGACCAACGTAGTGTCGGTCCCCCCATGTAGACATGATGTCAATGACCAAGTGCTGCCCAGAAGGCAGGACGGGGATTTTGAAGTCGCTCCCATCATCTGTCTCCACGTAGTGGTTGAACTGCCCGGCCTCCGGCTCCTGCTTCTCCTCCTTCCAGGATGGTGGCTGGTCACCGTGGCGGCTGCTCTTCTGCTGCTGCAGGAACTCGTCCAGGATGTCACCCTGGGCCTCCAGGTTTGAGATGCGGCCCCGGTGGGAGCGGTCGAAGGCACTGAGGGAGTCCCAGGACTCGTGCAGCGTGTGCTCCTGCTCGCTGCGCCACCGGGGCCTGGGTGGCGTCCTGGTGGGCCAGGCGTCTTCTGGAAGGAAGGCCACAGGAGGGGGAAGCCCCATTAATGGCACGTGTAAAAGTGAGGACCCTTTGAGGTAATCTCACCCAGGGGTGAGACCCAAGGGCTCTTAGGGGTGGGGGGCATTCTGGGGGTCTCCGTGCCAGAGGCCCTGCTGGCACTTGCTGTGTGGGCCAGGGATGGTAACCGACTGTGCTGCAGGCCAGTCCTGGCTCACGATGCATTCAGGCGGTTAAGACAGGGCGGAATCCTGAGCCTAGAGCCTGACTGTTTCACAAAAAGCCAAGTAGTTTTCAACGCACTTTGAATTTTCTAGGAAGGCAGCTACATGCAAATCAAGGAGGACTATTTTACAGTGTTGGAACCTTCTCTTCCTTAGAGACTCACCTACCCAGGGCCATGCGGGGGTCTGAGTCAGCTACCCCTCTGCAGGCTGCCCTGGCCATGTGACTCATACGGTGTTTGCAGGCCTCTGAATGGCAGGTGTAGCCTCGTAAAAGGATAGGAAATGGGAAAAAGCCAGGCAGCCATTTTAGAGGCGGTCTGCCTCACAGGTAGCAGGCACCACTGTTGCTCATGTGGCGGCTCTGGACTTGGGACGGGGGGTGGGGTGGGGTGCAGAGGATGCAACTAAAAAGTTAAACCGCCCAGATACATTACAAGGTGAGGAACTGACTTCTACTCGTGGCTCAAGGAGTGGAGCTGGGTCCAGGTTTGTCCAGAACACAAGCTGGACCTCAGAGGGGTGGTGGGGAAGGCCCCGCTCCCCTCCAGGTAGAATCTAGAAGCCCTGGCCTGCGCCTCTGGCAGGGCCTGTCACCCCAGCCACACTATGGCTAACTGGCATCTAGGTGTCATTCTGGAAAAACAGCAGCTGATGACAGACATTCTGTTTTTTCTCCTTTCATATCGCACTGTGCCTTTTGCACTCCATTTTCTGCCTGTCTCCTAGGGGGCCTGGCTCCATCAATTATCTCCTCTCTCCAGAATCTTCAATCACTCCTTCCCCACTGGCACCTCTCTGCCTGCAGACATGCATAAATCTCTCCTACCTGAAAGAAAATAAAGAAAAAGTGAAGCCGATCTCATCGCGCAGCTCCCTCCGAGCGCCATCCTGCCCACCCTGCTGCCTCCTTCCTGCCGCCTCTTCTCTCAGCCCCTGTGAACTGGGTCCTCTTTGCACTGTTATTGTCCTGCCCACCCAATCTCCACTTCCCCTTTTCCTAGGACCAATACCCTAATTTTCCTTTGGGGTATCCCCCTTCTGGTCATCCAGAAGCATCCTTTCAAGCTGGGCTCAGAAAGGACCTCCAGAGGGAGGGGCTCTCTTTAGACCAGAGTTGCTCAGCCGGCAGCAAGTAGATGTGGAGATGCCAGTGGCCATTTTGTTGCATTGTGTGTTGGCGGGGGTGGGTGGGGGGACTCCCTGCAAATGAAGTCAACATAGGGAGGGGAGCATGAGTAAAAAGATGGAGAATGCCCCTGGGTCCAGCTGTGCCTGAAGTCAAACCCCTGCTGGCTTCATGCCCCTTGCATCCTTAAGAGCCCCCATTCCCACAACCCTCCAAGGAAGCAACTTTCTCCAAATGCACAGTGACCCCAAGCACATAATTTTTGCTCAGTCCTCGTGCCTGACAT
This sequence comes from Scalopus aquaticus, assembly GCA_004024925.1. Classification (NCBI taxonomy): domain Eukaryota; kingdom Metazoa; phylum Chordata; class Mammalia; order Eulipotyphla; family Talpidae; genus Scalopus; species Scalopus aquaticus. Next base: position 29,797 of record PVIJ01000106.1, read on the forward strand.
CCCAGCAAGCCTCTCCCAGGTGAGCGCCCTTGTGCCCCAACTTATAAGAAATTCTACCTTCCTAGTTCTCCTCGTCCCCTGCTGACAGCTCTTCTCTATCACTCCAGCCTTCCCTTCTCCCCATACCCTGAGTGTGAGCACCCCAAGGCCTCAGCTCCAGCTGGTGCTGCCATCCTTCTGCCGTCATCCAGATCCTGCTTCTGCGAAGGCACTACTCAATTTTCTATGTCAAGTTCCGGCGTCTCTGCCCTAGGCACTGTGTTCTAATTCTAGTGACCTTTTCGAAAGTCCAGACCCATCCACTCTGCCACTTCCAACTTCAGATGCTGAGAATAAAGTTTACCACCAATCCCCACACGAGCAGAGTCCCTGCTATGCAGAGAAAAAGAGCAATCGAATTCCTCACCAAGCCCCCCGACCCCCGAGTGTGGCCCCACCCACTTCTCTAACCTCCACTCACATCCTTCTCCCCTACAGCCATCCTGCTGGGGGACAGGGGGGACGCTGGCCTTCCTGTTTTCCATGAACACACCAAGTCCCTTCCTGCCTCAGGGCCTTTGTCCTTGCTGTGTCCTCTGCCAGGGAACTCTTCCCCCAGGTCCCCACTTCGCTGGTTCTTCTTGTTACCCTCCCTCTTGGAGAGGCCCTTTCTGCCCTATTCCCTGCTGTGTCCTGGTGCCTTGCATGGGACCTGGTGTATGGAAGTGCTGGGTCAATGTGCGTCAGAGAAGAGGTAGGTGGTGGCACCCCATGATGCACCCTCTGTGCTCGGGTCTGGAGACAGAGGGATTCCCCACTTCCACCTGTCGTTCTTTTGCATCAGTCCTTTCCCCTCCCTCTCCTCCTTCTCACCTGCCATTAAAAAAGATCCCAGGAGTTTTTCCCATGCTTCCCTCCAGGCATGAGGCCTAACATCTGGCAGAGGGAACTTCCCATATGGATCGTCATAACTTCAGTTTACTGTGATCTGATTCCAACTGACTGAATGAACAGCCTGGGTTGCTTTGCAAGTGCTCCAAGGAGCAGCACCAGCGGCACGCTGTGGGCAGGCTCTGCTTTCGTTCTGCGTCTGCTTTCTGACCGATGCACCCCGAGTTGCACGCTTGGGGTCTTAAAAGCTGAGGACTTTCTTGTGGACCTCTCAGCTGTGACAACGGGCTGGGGGCCCACGCTCCCCTCTGTCTGCAGGAGAGCACACTATTTGCCAGTCCTTGGGTGTGAGGGAGCTCCTGGGGCCAGGCCTTTGTCCTGTCCTTCCCAACCACACATCTGAAGGGACAACAGAACGCTGCTGCTTTTCAATCTGCAATCTACAGTCTGCAGACTGAAGCACTGATATGAGAGGACAGGGTTGAAGACTTAAAACTACTCCTTGGTATGAACTAGACCTATATGAACTAGGGGGTTCTGAACTTGAGTGCATGAAAGTCAAGGGCACACCACGAGGTGTGTGTTAATTGCTAGTGAAATAGGAGACAGGAAGATACGAAGTAAAACAGAGCAGAGCCAAGTTTACGTAATAAACTTCAGCCATAGTTGATGGGACAAAGGATGGATGGACACGTGACCCGAGTCGGCCAATCAGAATCTCTCTGGAGATTTTGGAATTGGCCAAACAGCTAGGAAACCCGTCTCTCGGGCTGCAGGGCCAGCTGACCTCGGGTGGGGCGGGGGGAGGGGGGAGAGGTCCAGGCGGGGGGCTTCTTTGGAGCCTGACAGCTTTCTAGATCCTCACTCCAGCTCTGTGATAAGCAGCTACACTTTCTGCTTTTGGCGCTTGAGGAGTTCCTGAAGGATTCTCCAATACCACTCGCTACTGCGCACACTGGATTGAGAGATTTCATTCACTGGTAGCCAGCTGACCCCGATGAAGACACTTGCACAAGGCAGATGTCATTCTAATGAGAGGCTCTGTTGGACAGGATTTCCTGGCTCGCTCCTGCGATGATTAGACCATCCCAGTCCCCGGAAGAGCCTGTGTAGCGTCCATTCTCCAAGCATCAGCGGCGGCTCGGCCTGCCCGTCTAAAGGGCATGACTGTGGGATTTGGCTCTATGTAATGGGCAATTTAAAATTTCTAAGCAACTTCCCTTTTGAGCATGACCAGCTTAACAAGCATTAAATCTCAAGGGCTTGGTTCTTAATGTGGCATGGAGCCAAGCAGTGAAATGCCTGAAAGAAATTAAAGTGAGACAAAGTCTTCTGAATGTGGACGAGTTAGAATAATGCTCGTCCCCTCGACACTCCCTCCCGCAGGTCCTGTGGGTCTGTTTACCAGGAGGGCCTGGAGTTCCCTGACTCTCCCAGGGTGGCTGGCGACGGCTGCAGATACAGGCCAGCGTCCTGCACGACCTAGGAGCGCGGGTGCAGGAGCGGGACCTGGGTTCAAATCCTGCTCCAACCTTTACTGGCTGTGTGACTCGAGGAGTTACTTCAACCTCACCTTTTCTTGAGCTGTACAAGGAGGCTGGTGTGAGGATTAAATGGGCTCCTTTGAGTCACGCGCTCACACCACAGCCCGGCTTGCCACTAGACAGGAATGGAGTAGATGCTGATTCAATGCATGGAAAATGCGTGCTTTGGTTTTGCAGACACACTCTAAGAGGCAGAGTTGGGGGAGTGATGGTAATGATCATGATGATAATATTTAGCAGCAGCTAACATCTGTTGGGTACTCCTGCATGCCAGTAGAGTGCCAGGTGCTGCACCTGTATGAACTCCTTAAACCCTCTTGGTACCCCATGAGATGGGATTACTGGCATCACTTTACAGGCAAGGAAACTGAGGCATGGAGGGGCTTCAGGTTTAGCCCTGGTGGGTGTGGCGGTGTGGACCTGGGACACATGCCCAGATAGTGTGGTCAGGGCTTGTGCTAATATGCCCCACAGCCTGGCATTAAATTCAGAGGATTGAGGGGAGAGCCGGCCTGGTAGGCCCCAGTGTTGGTGGAGGATAAAGGACGTGCCACTGTGTTGACATTATGGCTGCTTCTTGCGAAGTGCTTGGCACGCACCAGGCTCTCGTGACCGTTCCGAAGCCATCATCTCATTATTCCTTGCCACTCTGACAACCGGGAGGTTTGTACTCATTTTACAGCAGAAGGTGCTGAGTTCAGAAAGGGGAAGGACCCCCCCTCTAAGAAGTCCCTGATCTATAAGCAGCAGAGTCTGGATTCAAATGGTTCTGATGGAGGCTAAGAGTAGAAAGTTTTGGAGATGAAGCATCACAAGATCAGAAGCTGGAGGTAGTGGTAGAAATGCTTGACAAAGCTGTTAAACAAGCTATAGAAAAGCAAAGTTTCCTGAGGCAGCCAGAGGTGAGGGTATGGAGATTGGGGGCCTTTGCAAAAAAAAAAAAAAATCACCAGTCCTTTCAAATCTATCTAGACAAATCAAATACAGAAAAAAATCCTTAGGTGCCAACGCTAAAAATAATTAATTCAACGAGTTAACAATTCCACAAAGGAATGAACCCTTCCCAGAGAGAAAAAGACTGTATCAGTGCAACTCTTTCTTTTCACCAACCTTCTCCCTTTGCAAAGCAGCAGAGGCAGTGCCTCCCGACGCTGCCCACCTGTGACCATGCGGGCGTCTCTTTTAGCAAACATGTCCCTTTTAGGGCAGCTCTTCTTGCCTGCTTGTGTCTGTGCCAGCCTCCTTTACTTTTCTTTCCCTTTTTATAATAAACCTGTCCTTTTGGATATAACTAAGCATCTCTGCCTCATGGGGAAACTTGCCATATACCGCTGAAAGGGGAGCTCGGGTGAAACTATTCTCCAAGGTAACCCAAGAGCCCAGCTCTCTGAACTCAACATTGCTCCAAACTGACATCAGCTTGACTCCTAGTAGCTAGGCCATACTCCTTCCCAGGAGCCAAATCTGATACCCTCCTTTCAGAGCCCTGAGAGTTAATCTACTGCAAAGTTCAAAGAGCAGGTGAGTCAGTCCTGCTAGCAGGGGTGTGTGTGTGTGTGTGTGTGTGTGTTTGATGTACACAGTGGTTTAAAAATAATCTCAGTAAGTTGCCAATGTCAAAAAATAAGAATATTCTACACTTTTGACTTTTCTTGATAAAAGGAAAAGGGAGATGGGCCTGGCATTCCTGGATGCCATAAAGCAGCTTGAGTGCAGTAGAGCTGTCCCCTTTAAAGAGTCTGAGATCTCCAGTTTGCCATAGTTCTCACTACTCCCTACAGTACTTCTATAGTACCCAGGCAAGTGTCAGTTGCTATTTATCACCAGACTTGTGCTGTTTTTCTAATAGTTCAGCATAAAATATTTAGAGAGCAGTGTCACTATCAAAGGTAGGATAATGAAGTCTAGATTGGAAAAGCCATGTACGGCCAGACAAACAGGCAAAGGGACAGATCTTGGTGACAATACAAATATACCCATGTGTTTAACATGCAAAGTCTCTTGAGCATTTCACTCATTGATGCCACCTCTGTGGCCCCTGAGGCAACAAATTTGTGACCCCCCCTAACTGACACGAATTCCCGTATTTTGCAGATGGAAAAACTGGGGTCCAAGAAGTAAAGTGGCTTCGGGTCAGTGCGTGGCCACGGTGCAGGCATGGCGGTGCTGCTCAAGCTTACCTTTGCTGGCTGGCTGGCGGTCGCCATGACAGCTGCTAAGAGCGTCCTTCCTCAGGCCCCTCCTCCCGCTAGCAGGGTGCTCCCTGTTGGGGGGTCGGTTAAAGATATCCAAGTCATCACTGCAGACTTTGGGGACTACCCTTTGGGCTCTCTCGCCAACATTCCAGCTGCTGGCCCGCCCTTGCTCTCGCCTGGGGCCTTTATCCCCGACCTCAGCCTCGGTCTCTCCATAACCCTCAGCCGTGATGTCATCCAATGGCAGCCTGCCTTTCCAATCCAGTGGCTTCTCAGGACTTAGCCAAAGGGGTTTCGGCTTCTTGCTTCCTTGCTTCCTGCCTTTCCCCAAGAGAGAAGGTTGTAACCAGGAAGGGGTTTTCCCTGGTGCTTCAGAGACTTTCCTGCCCGTGAGGTTTTCCAGCTGTTGGATCAGAGAGAGCTCCTGGTCGAGAGGAGGGCATTCCACGGGTGGAGAGGGCGCAGGGGCCCCAGGCATGCTGTCCATAGAGGCTGGGGCTGCTACCAAGCCAAGCTCTCTCTCTGACTTGGACAAATTGTCATTGTCACATATGGGAGAATTCATCCTTTTGCCAGATAACTGTCCTTGTGAAGAAGCCACGTCCACTGCTGCTGCAGCTGGCTGTGTATAAGTGAGGCCCCGCTCCTTGTCCCCATCTGTGCCAACCATCTTGCAGGCATCTCTGCTTTGTTCCGAGTGGGTGTTAACGGTGCTCCCCATTCTTTCATTCTTCTCGCTCCTCAGGCCAACTAGAAAGCTCTGGTCAGCCGGGGCCTCTCCGCCTCCTTTGTCTAATTTGCCATCGAAGATGAGGTTTTCATTGACATAAAGCTTCACGTTCTTGGCACCAATGTCGAGATCCTGAAAACACAATATTGGACAAAATGAAGATGCGCTGCGTCAGACTACCGTATCCAATTTCAGAATGGAGGGTAAAAAGGGCAAACGTGGGATGCCACAAACGTGAGCCTCACCAAACCATGGCATGGGGTATTACATGAGACCCAGGCTCGCGTCTGTGCAACTCTTACACACTCTAAATCAAAGGACTTTCACAGAGACACTCCCCATCACTGTTGCCCTCATCGTCACCTCCCGCTGGGGAGTTGGTGACAGCCTGCTAATTGGCCTCCCTGCTTCCTGTCTCTTGCTACTTAACCTCAACTTCACATGGCCCCCACTGGCCCCGCCACTTCCCTTTGTGAAATCTCTCCTGTTCTCACTGCAAAAGCAGCATTCTTAAAAGGCCAGCTCCCCGGGCCCTCTACCTCAGGGGTCTGCATGCACGCAGAATGCAGTCCTTGGTTCTCATGTTTTGGGTGCTCTGAGGGCTGAACCTGAGACCAGATGCTGAACTTGAGGGCTGGTGCTCCCAAGAGGGGTGGCAGGAGAAACCCCAAAAGTGTTTGAGCTGGGGGAAGGGGGGATCCATGCTTAGGAGGCCCCAGGAACCTGTAGAACATGCCTCTGGCGAGTTACTCTCCTCCCTGCTGAGGTTTGCTGCTGGGAGCACTGACTCCCTGCCACGTGCACAAACTGGCTTGGGGGCCTTGGGGACAGGCCCGAGTGGGAAGGCAGAGAGCTTGGAAGCCCAGGAGCTGGTGCCCCGTCAGCCCGCCCACTGTGTGGTCCCTGTCAGGTGCAGGAGGGGAGCCGAGGGGCTGTGGTAGGGATGCTGTGTGGCAACAGGTTCTCCAGGTGATTCCTGGGCTGGTGGAAGGGGGAGCCTGAGGTTGACGGGATGAATTCTGAATGCCCATCATGACACCACACAAAGGCTGGCTTCCCTATGCGCTCCCCAACAGCATGCCCCTGTATCACGCAGGAATACAACGCCTCTTTGGTCACGCTTAAAATCAAACCACACCTCCTCCTGCCACTGCCCTGTCTGTCCATCCCTCCAACGGCAAAACTCTTTATTAAAGAACAGCGTCATCGAGGAATCCATCCCATAGAGTAAACCGCACGTTTAAGGCGTATAACTCGGTCACCGTGGGCTTGTGCACACACCCAGGAAACCAGCTCCACAGTCAAGACAGCGAGCATAGCCATCACCCCCAAAGTTTCCTTGTGCCCCTCCGTCACCCCCCGCTCCCCTCAGCCCCAGGCAGCCACTGTGAGCTCTCATCGCTGTAGATCAGCTCGTGTTCCCAGGTGTGCCTGAGAAGAATCGGGCAGTATGTGCTCGTCTGGTTTTTCTCTAGGCACAGGGGCTCCGAGCCATCGGGGGGTGTGGGGTGTGAGCTGACAGCTCCCCTCCCTGCTGTCCTCGGGAGGGTGCCCGCAGCCCAGTGGGGCAGACTCTCTGAGCCGCCCCCCTTCTCTCCTTGGCCTCCACCTCCACATGCTCCCCCACCACCTCCCAAGAGCCCCCATAGCTGGGGGACAACAGGTCCTGGTCTGCCTGGGACGACTCTGAGTCACTGCTGCCGCCCCGTGTCCTCACGCAGACCCTCTTTCCACTCCCAACAGCGTCCTGCTTTGGAACGTTCACGCGAGGGGCCAGGAGGCGCCCAGACCACAGGGAAATTCTCCGGCCTTGGCGGGCAGCGGCTCCATCTCCTCAGTGGATTTCCCTCCTGGGCTTGGGGCTCGCTTGGCTTGTCTCCTGCCTGCCGCCCCGGGCTGACTCCTGGGCTCCTGCCTCTCTGCCCTCTCACTCAGGGGTGTCACCCAGGCCCCAGACACTAAACACCACCAAGCTGGTGTGGAGGATGTCTGATTACCTGCCACCAAGCCCCACGGGACCAGCCATCTCTCGGGTAGCTAACAGGTGTCGCAACCTTAACATGCCCCCAACAGAGTTCTTGCCTGTTTGTTTATTTTTATTGTGTTATCGTTTATCGAGGTACCTTTGGTTTACCACACTGGGCATGATTTGGAAGGACAGGTTCACACCTCTCCTGATGCTTATCACCATGCCACACCCAGCACTGAGGCCTAATCCTCTACCCAGACAGAAGTCTTAACACTTTGTGGTCCGCTCACGTATTAATACGTGTTCATCTAGTCTCCGGTTTTTCACGCCACGGTGGATTATTTGGAACTATTAGGAGCTATTTCTTTGATCGTACTCAGTCTAGAGGCTTGACACATTGTTTTGGTGAAAGTGTAAGGTGTTTTATGAGAGATATTACAGTTTTTTTAATATCCAGTAGTTCAGGAGTTGTGTGTGTTTTACTGAATGCTTATACCATTCATGCGGTGGCACAGAAAATGGCCGGCACACAAACCTAGTCTACTCCCACCTTAAAAATGATCCCATCATTCATTCGGCTGCCCGAACTCCAGGGGCCCTCCTAGACCCGCCGTGCTTACGCACACGTCCAGCCCGACAGAGGTCCCTCCTGAAGCCCGGCCTGAGCCCCTCTTGAATCCGACCGGTTCCCTTGGAAGGGGAGGCTGCCTCTGGGTCCCCGCCGCCCTCATCTCTCATTCCTTCCCCAGAAAACTGTGCTTCCTAATTGGTCTCTCTGCTTCTACGCCTCAATGTCACCCCTTCACCCCCAACACCCGCACCCCCAAACACACACACACACACACACACACACTCTCTCTCTTCATTTACTACATCACAGTCAGACTTTTCAAAAACGACGTATGAGATCATGGCTGCCAGCGCCCCTCCCCCTGTCCCCCATGATTCCCCACTACACTGAGAATAAATGCAGCCCCCCTCAAGGACCATGGACACCTATGCCTTCTGGTCCCTGCCAACCTCTTTAACCCCGACTTGGATCACACGCCCCCCTCGATGTCTCTGCTCCTCCAACTCATTTTTTGTTTTTTTTTTTTAAAGTCTTAATTTATTAGCCCTCCCATGAAAAGTCTGCACAGTCATCACAGGTAAGCCCCTGCAGGAGCTCTGCTCCCTTTGGCCAGCGCCCCACTGGCCTTTGAGGCCCCTGACTGCTCCATCCTGCTCTCGCACGCCTTTCACCGCTTTCCTGAGGTCTTTTTCATCTCACTCAGGCCGTGTCTCGCAAGTCTACATTTGGGTTCATTTTTCTTTGCGTAATCCAAGGAATTGTCAATCACGCCAGAGCCAGTTGTCTTGCCACTTCTGAAATGCGTTCTGAATCTGAACACAAAGATGGTGTCGGGGGTAGGCTTGTATATTTTATCTCGTTTTTCCTGAATTTCTGTCTCAGATCCAGGTGTCGTCCAGGGTGAAGGGTCTCCACGACCATTCGTCTCCACTGGGGCTGTCGTGAATCAGTTGCTGTGTCCTGCGTGACGGCGGCGGAGCCTGCTGCTCCTTGATCTTGCAACGCTCAAGACCCGTATGCTTGCTGGAATGTTCTGCTTGGATACCTGCAAATGTGGCGCCTTTTTGTCTTCGGAGGGGTCTTTGTGACCCTCCCTCTAGAGCAGCCCCCGCCCCATCCAGCTCCCTCTCCACCACTTTGCTCTGCTGCAGTTCTTTCTGGTCTCTGAAACTTCCTGTCTGTTGATTTTTTAATGTAGTCATTATCTCCCCCACTCAAAGTTTAGCTCCAAGACAGCAGAGGCCCTACCGATCTTGCCCATGGGCTCAGCAGGTCCTTGACACTAAGTAGGTACTTAACAACTACTCTGGAATTAATCAATGAATAAACACGGGCACTTCTCTCCTGGGGCAGCTCTGCGCTCTAACAATGCTCTGGAAACAAACCTAATCAGAAAGACGGTGGCCCCTTAGCTTCACCCCCAGATCGTTTTCCATCTCGCTTTGGCTTCTCATCCACTCTTGGGATATGGGGATCAGAGACCCAGGAGGGGTCCATCTATACTTCTTTCCCCCCTTGGCCTCCCTGAAGCTAGTAAGCTCTAACTAAATCTCTAGCTCACCAAGTCACTGCTGTGGAAGTTTCTGTAGCAATTTCGAATGAGAACCACTGAGCCAGTGTTACACCACAGGAGCTCAGCTTCAATCATCCAATTGCAGGCTGGCAGGCTACTATTTGCCGACTGTCAGGAAAGTCGATTCTCCGAGCACTCTTTTACATGTTTATGTGGATGTGTTCTCTGTTTAGCGGAGGCACAGAGCAAGTGCGTGCTGTGAATTAATCAGGAGACAGCTATTGGAGAAGGACAGTGCGAGCAGCTTTCAACGACCAGTTCCACTAAATCACCACTATGGACACATCTGGTGAGACGGAAACACTCACTCAAAGAGGTGATGGGGGGTGGGGAGGGGAGGCCTTCATGTCCAGAGCTGTCACGAGGTGGGCATCCTGGCTTTCTCATGAGATGTCTGCCTCCCAGAACGAGTTTGGCCACCACAAACTGGGTGTTAGTGTACAGGCAAGTGTGTTCTTCTAGACTTTTCTCTGCATGTTTATGTACAGATTGACGTCACGGTCATCACACCTTGGGGGTGCAGGAGCAGCACGCGTGCACTGGGGAGAACACAGGGTTGAGGACCGTGGGTTCGAATTCCTGGGCAGCCCCCACGAAGGCTCTGTGTCAGGGGTGTCTTTGGGAAGGGTTCCAGGGGAAAATTCTCTCGCTCTTAAAAAGCCATTGGCCTGCTTCTGCCTGTCCGCAACCAGTTGGCCATCTGTCCTGTTTGATTGAGAAATCCAGGGTGAAACGTCACACTTCCAACTACCTTTTACCTTTGAGAGAGAGAGAGAGAGAGAGAGAGAGAGAGAGAGAGCGAGAGGTTTCCCTGGCGCTAGTCGTCTCTTCCCGGTTTAACTAGTTACTACTGTGTTTCTGTCGATGCTTAACTCCTTAGGCAGCGAATTTTCAGGATGTTTGAACCCTCTGGCCGGCGTGTGGCTGATGGGAGCACTTCTAGCCTACATCCTGACTTTACCCTCCTCTCTACAGGGGACCACCAGCCTATGGACACTGGCAGCATTTTAATACAACATTTGTATCATTTCCATCTACGCCATTAGCTGACCCAGCAAGACCACTCTCCCTGGACTCCCATGGAACAACATCTCTTTTATCGTGCCCACAAACTGCTCAGCACAGACTGAGCCCACAAACTGCTCAGCACAGACTGAAACAGTGGGACTGCAGCCCCAGCAGAGATGGGGCTTCTGCACAACACCTGCCCCAGTGGTGTAGTGGACAGTGGACAAAACCCAGAGAAAAACATTTGGAGCAAAGTGCTGGCCTAAATGCTGAATGTTGGGAGGGTCCATTAAAGCCAAGCCAGAGTCGGAGCAGATGTGCCCCAAGTGGACCTCATCATCCACACCCAGGCTGCTGGGGCCACCCTGCAGGCACCCGAACTCTGGTGGTCTGCCACTGGGGAACACACCCTGCTGTGCAGGGAGAACAGGAGCAGAAGCCCCTCATCACCTCTCTGTCCAGAACAGGAGGGAGCTGGGGGCTGATCAGAGGTTTGCTGGGGATGGGGGTTTTGGGGAGTGAGCTACTAACACCCAGAGGGCCACCCCAGCTTCTATCTCTCCTCCCACCATTCTCTGGTTGAGTCCAGGGTCTTCCTCTGGGCTGGCAACCTGGGCCCACACTCCCTACTGGGCAAGTGTCCCCTGTGCCCGCTTGTCCTCACCCAGAAGCGAAAGCCTCAAGGACAGGGCGGGGCCTAGCCTTGAGGCTCATCTTGAGACTCAGCTCTGGGATCTAAGCCTGCTCCTCCTGGAGCGCCTGGGCATCTACTGTCCCTGGGAGGAAGACCAGCGAAAACCACTCTTTGTGCTATAGAAACCTTTAGAAGCTGGGGGGATGCTGTGACGTATAACCAGCTACATTTACCCGAGTCCATGCGGGGCTCTGGGCTGACCACGCCACATCGCGCATCACACACTCAGGGGACAGTGGGCACAGCTGGGACCTGAGAGACTGGGTCACTTGCTGCATATGTTCACAGAGCAGCTGACTTTTTAGAACTAGCTGGGAATATTCAAAACTTGGGAGTGCTCCTCTAACACGGTGGACTAGGGGTAGGTGGCCCTCTGGCATGGGTCAGTGACGGCTAATACGCTGAGGGGTGGCTGTCCTGGGCAGGCCACGGCTCTCCCTGACCATAGCCTCTCTCTGTGCAGGGCAGGACCATCTGGTGGGCACCAGCTTGGCAGTCACGTGACCACCAGCAAGCGGCTGGTGGTCTGCTTTCATGCTTAGTTTCCCCATCTACAGCATGGAGCTGCTGATATCACAGCACCCGACTCACAGGCCTGCTGTGTGGGATAAATGGGCTGATGGAGGTGAAGTTCTTTGAATTCTGCCCGGCACACGATATGTGCTCAGGAAACACGAGCTACCATCACTACTTCGTGCCACTTCTACTGCCTGGATGGATCTGCCGGACTGGCTGCTCAGGGCTAGCAGGGCCTGGTGCAGCAAACCCCTGTTCCTGGCAGAGGCTGGAACCAGCCATAGCAGGACCCCCATCCACTCTAGAGTGAGGCCTGGAAGTACCTTACCACCGTAACACTCTCCTAGATCTGGGCCTGGGCTCCAGCATGCAATTCTTACAATTTCATTCAAAGCAACAAATATCACACGGGGTCCTCCAGAGCCCTGGCCTGCGTAGGGGAAGCAAAAGACAAAAGCCAGGTTCCTCTCCTTACGGGGTTCATGATAGGTGTGTATTAAGGGGCCACAAGCTCAAAGGGTTGGAACACCATACTCGTAGGGGACACAAGGACGGTGATGAATGGGAGACACATTCCCAGAAGTCCACAGGGGACAGGGGCCACTCGATTCCAATGTGAGTGCCATGTAGGAAATGCTGGGAACTGATCAAAAAGACATTTTCAAATGTAAAATGTCTCACCAGCTGGACAGCACCATGAGGGCGGCATGGAGTCCATGTGTAGGGTGGATTTGGCTGGGGGCACCTTTTGGGATATCAGAGGCTTGGTGAAAGCCCATGGGAAGCTTGTGTCTTGGTGCCCAGAAGGCCGGCACAGGTATGTGTGTTTGTGGGGGCAAGGCTGCGTCTGAAGAGAGACACAAGTGAACCTTGCATTTGTAATGGGATGACCTGGGCATGCCAGGGGCTGGGAATGACTGGCAAAGAGGAGAGAGGACAGGGGCCAGAGAGGGAGAAGAGTTGCATAAGGGTGGAAGGGGAAGAGAGGCGGTTTTGGGGTCTGGGAGTGGAGGGGGCCAGGGCACACGCATGCAAGGTCCAGGCAGGTCTCACAAGGGGAGAGGTGATGTAATGTCATCGTTCCAGGGAAGCGAATGGGAATGGTGGGGACTGTGGTACTGGGTCCCCTGAGATACTGGGGCTCAGCTTCCCCAAAGCTTCCAGCTATAGAGGTGGCCTGATGTCACTACACCTTCCAATTTTCTTAAGGAAAGTAAAAAATCTGCATTTTCATGTAAAACCTTCCAATTTTTAAAGGTTGGCAATTCAAAGAATTTGGAAAACACCACGTGGGCCCAATGAAATCTGCCTATGAGCTCGTGGCTTTTGGTCCCTGGGGGTTCCCCCCTGTCTCCCAGCTTCTTCACAGGATGAAGCAGAAGCCTGTGACAGCAGTAGGCTGTGGCCGCTCCCCTGGGCATTCCGCAGCCTCGAGACCCTCTGCTCCTTCCCGTCACCACACTGGCCCGTTGGACTGGGGCTTGCTCTTATCCCCAGGGCTTCCCTGCTGCACCTGAGCGGGAGCAGACAGCGTGTCTGAGTCCCAGCCCAGCTCAGTGCTCGAGGGGAGGATGATCGATGCGCTTGTGCTTAAGCGATAGAGGGTGGAGCACGTGAGTGAGTGGAGCAGGGAGAAGGGATGAGGGTGGTCACTTGCAGTGACAAGCCCTGTGCTGGGGTGGCTAGCAGGAGGGAGAGGAGGAGCTAAACTTGGAGGGAGATGGGTTTTGGCCATGGAAATGGTAGGATTCAGAGATGACTGGCAGTGAGGGGCAAAGGAAGTAGAGGAGAATTCAAAGGTAGCAGTCAGACACTGTTGCAGACAGGAGAGCAAAGCGGTGACCTGTAGCAGTGGACAGAAGGATCGGGATCGGGGGTGTCGGAATACCAGTGCATTTCTGGGCAGAAATGCTGAAGGAAAGTATCTAGTGGTCAGAACAGAAGCTTGGTTCAGAAGTTAAGCCTTGGGGATGGTTTAGATTTGGAGTTGGTAAATAAATTCAACAGCACTGACTATTCTTAGAGGAAAAGAGGAGGAGCTAACTTGGGGATTGGTTTCTTCTTTCCCTAGTTATTTTCCTTCTTTTGGAGAGAGCAGCTCAATTTTCCATTGGGATCCCAACTCCCATCAGCGTTACTTCATGTTGATGTGACCCCAACCCAAGTTGCAACCCCAGCCTGGCCAGTACGTCCTAGATCTGGGGTTTTCATGAGGAAAGTTTCTCTCTGCAAGGACTGTGAAAATAAAAAGCAGGTCTGACATCATTGGGAGGAGGGGGAACTACCATTTGGAAACTGAAGTCAAGGTAGAGGAAAGCAGAGATAATAGATGGAGGCAGGCAGATTCCTGATGACATCATGTGCACTCCTGGATCCTGCCATGCCTGAAGCCATCACTCCACACTCACCTGCTAAAGGAGCCAAAGAACTCCCTTTTGTGCTTAAGATGGTTATAATTGAGTTTTCTGTCATTTGCTATCAAGAGAATCCTGATTGATGTACTAGGCCTATGACAGAGAATTTCAATCAATAGATTCTGTTACTGAAATAGTCCTGGCCAAGGATGGCAGGAGCCAGGGGAGGGAGACACCCCCCTCCCCAGCCCCTAGGGGCTCTGGGATTTATCTTGCTGTGCTAGGCTGGCACTGCACACAGATGAGCAGCCTTCCCCTGTTCAGCGACCTGACCAGCCTCGGCTGTGCCCTGTCCCGCGGCACAAGGCAGGCTCAGTGTCTGCCCTGGTTCTGCATTCTGCCCGGCTGGCAGTGGAGCTGCCTCTGTGTCCTGATATTTTGGTTGGCGCCTAAACACCTCACTGGGCTCCCTCTCCCGAGGCTGATTTCTCTGAATTCACCTTTCCTTCCCCTGCTTCAAACCTGAGCCTCCAGGGACTCTCAAGGCTGCCTGTACCTAACTGGGCCTGCCCGAAGACCTTCAGGTGCCGTAGCTCACCCACCGGAGTGCACCCCACTAAGATGCTTCCACACTTCCCAGGCCTGAGGACAGCCAGGCACCCCTGAGGGCAGAGCCTCTGGCCATACCGACTCAGCCGAACAAGGGAAGGAACACTTGACTTCACTTACACTTTTGACTTCAAAGCCATTGCCCAGTTTGGTTTGGATTTGTATCCTGATACAAATGAGCCAACTATAAGAAAGCAATTTTGTGACAGTATAGGGATATTTGAATATTAGCACTGAATATTAGCATCTAAAATTATTATCAAGGGTGACAGTGGTATTGGGGTTATATAAAAATAAACTCCAGTTAGCTATGGACACTGAAGAATCTCGAGTGAAACGTTACGCTAGCTACAGCAGACTGGGCGGAGAGGTGAAACAAAAATGGCAGAATGGCAATGACTGCTGAAGCTGGTGAGGGGCATGGGTGGTTATTGAACTCATCTCTTCCCGTTTGCGTTTGTTTAAATCTCCCCTCTCCTGCAGCCTTGCTGAAGATGCAAATACTGTCCTGGGATAAACTGAGTCTGCCTGCTGTGTGCCCGTAGCACCTCCACCCTCATCCAAGCCACCATCACCCCTAGCCAGACTCTACCATGAGTCTCCTCTCAGGGCCCTCCTCCCTCCAACCCAGTCTTCAAATGGCAGCAAGCGTGGTCTTTCAAATTCACCAGCAATCAGATGATGGGGCCCGGCTCTGCTTCTAACAACAGGAGCAGCTGACAGAGAACTCACAAAGGCCAGGAGTCATTCTGAGCACGTTCCATGTATAAACTGAACTGCTCCATTTTACAGATGAGGAAACTGAGGCACAGCGATGTGGAGCAAGCTCAAGGTCACACGGCTAAGAAGAGGAGGCGGGATTTGCCCCAAGTGGATTGGCCTGATGCCCTTGCTCACCATCCCACTATTCTGCCTCTTTAGGAATATTCCAAACCGTGAGGTCTACACGGCCTGGTTCTCGCCCGCCCCTCGGACCTCCCCTTGCCCTCTCCTTGGCTCACCATGCTCAGTGTGGCCCACACGACTGTCCTGGAAGCACTAAGCACTTTCCTGCTGCTGGGCCTTGGCTCTTGCTGTGCCCCAGCCAGGAAGCTCTTCCCAAGGATATCCCGGCTGCTCTTCTCTGTATTCTGGTCAGGAAAGGCCTCTGTCCCCTGTTCCAGGCAGCCCTGCCTTCTCCCCATGCCTTTCCCCATCGCCCTATTTTGCCATCTCCAACACTTAGCACCACCTGAAGTCCCACTGTTCATTTGTGTCCTTGTTTATTCTCTTGCCCACCAGAAGGGCCAGGGCTGTACAGACCAGGCCTTGCCAATTTGTTTGCCATGGTACCCTGAGCACCAAGACCTGTGTGGCCCCACATGCAGTCACCAGCCACAGGGGCTGCTGAAGTTTAAATGAAAATGAAGTGAAATTTTAAATGCAGTTTCTCAAAAGCATTAACCAGTGTTGGTGAGAAGATAAAGAAGAGGGAATCCTGGGTGCGGCTGGGAACACAAACTGGTGTAGCCACTAGGAACTTGGTATGAAGCGGCCTCAGAAAATGAAAAAAACACCACAGGTTCCAGCAATTCCACTTCTGGGTATATAGCCAAAGGAGATGAAACCACTCTCTCCAAAAGCTATCTGTACTCCCATGTTCACTGCAGTATTAGCTACAAAAGCCAAGACACAAAACAACCTAAGTATCCATTGACAGATAAATGGATAAGGAAGATGTGGTGGACACATACAATAGAATATTTTTCAGCCAAAGCAGTAGAAATCCCGCCATTTACAACAACTTGAGGGCATTATGCCAAGTCAGAGAAAGTCATATACTGAATGATCTTACTTATGGGAGAAATAAAAAAAAAAAAAATCTTAGAGACAGAAAACAGACTGGTGTTTGCCAGAGGCAGGAGATGAGGGGTGGGCAAAATGGGGAGGGCAGTCAAAGGCACAAACTTATAGTTAAAAGAACATTAATTACTGGGGATATCACGGGCCCCATGGTGACCACAGTTAACAATACCGCATTGAGTATTTGAAAGCGGTTGAGAGAGTAAGGACCTCTTAAAAGTTCTCAGCACAAGAAAAGAAAAATGTTTCTGACTTGGTGTGGTGAGGAATGGTAACTAGATTTTCTGTAGGGATCACTGCAAGATGCTTACGTATCGTATCATTATATTGTACCCCCAAACAGACATAATGCCATGTGACAATTATATCTCAGTTGAAAATAAATTGAGAAGGGATGGGGTGGGGTGGTGGGGGGGTGGTGACTGGACCTTGGGTGGAGGGATTGGTGAGAGATAAGCAGTGGCCGGGGAGAGACGTATACTTCTGGAAACTGTATGGTGTTATAAACTGATGTTACTCAATAAAAAGAAAAGACGATAAATCTATTAATGAATGAAATAAAATGCAGTCTCAATTATATGAGTCATGCTTCAAGTTCTCAAAAGCCACCTGTGGCCTGTGGTGACTGCGTTGGACAGGGCAGGTAGGCATGTGTGTGTCGCTGCAGGAAGTTTTGCTGGCTGGTGCTGGCTTAGGCCTCACGACTTGTCACAGAAACATACCATGGGGGAAACTGAACATTCATCCATTCAGGCAGAAACTACCCAGTGAGCACCACTTCCTGGCATAAAATACACTCCTGGTGTCCATCCTGCCTCACTCTCAGCGGTGACCTGGCTGGGGGTGGCATCTGCGTGTGGTGTGTGGGTGAAGGTGTTAGGTGAGCCATTTTCACTCACGGGGTCCCAGGTAGCGGGTGACTAATATGTTTATTATGAAGGAAACCAGATGGGCCGTGGGAAGTTCTGAAAACCCACTTTGGGGATGGGTTATTATACTGTGGAAGGGAGACCTTCCCCCCTTGCCTATCTTCCTACTAAAGATGTGACCCTTCAGGGGATGTCGTGCTGAGAAAACCCAGACAGGAACCAATACACCCCACACCCCCTCTCCAGTTTTGACCCTTACACTTTACAGTCAGGCAAGTCATTTAATCCGGGAAACATGAAAAAATGTGACAAACACATTATCATATTCTCCTCTTGAACCTGAGGCAGGAATTGCTGATCAATCTTACACATCCTTTCCTTGATAAACCAGACAGAAGGTTCCAGATCCTTCCTGAGTCAGCACGCCAGGTAGCCATTTCCAAGCAGAGTTGGCAACAGACAGTCCATCTACCCCATAGAAGCTCATCATTCTAAGCTCCAGCTTCTTCATCTATAACACCCACCTTTTAGGGTGGTTGGGGGTTAATTGAGATGACTCATTTGTCCCGGTACTTGCTCAGCATCTTTACTGAGGGCCTACTGGGCGCCTCACGCCTGCCTATGCGCGCAGCCCCACTCAGATATCAGGCAGCTGTGACGAGCACAGACATCTGTGTGCTGCCTTCTGCGTGGCTGCGTGGACGGATTCGTTTCCACGTCCTGACTTTCCCTTGCAGGCCCTCCCTGCAGAGCCAGCTCACAAGCACTGCATCACCTAATGAGGGGGAAAGGAGCCCATAAAAGCTAGCCTGAGGATTTAGCAGGCAGCATATTTTCTAATAAAAGAGACCTCCCTTTATCCAGCGCCTTCTTTTCTTATGTTCTAAATAAGCCGTGGCTGGACTAGCTCCCCGCATCTAACTTATCCTCCTTGGGTTGCCACGTACAGAACACTGTATTAACAAGCCATGACTACCACGCCGAGCTAGACTTCCTATAAACTCTCATTTTGTCTCCTCCCAAACACACAGCGGTAGCAGTCTCTGGAGAATACTAAATCACACCAACCTGCGGCTGCGTTTGTTTGCATTCTGCCCCCGGTAAATCTGGCAACAGATGGGTGTGCGTTACGTAAGCGGTGCCCCTGGCAGGGACTGCAGTCCTCCGCAGCACTCCGCTCCGGGTGTCAGAACCCTCCGATCTCTAATCTCCACGGCCAATAGCTCCCCAAAGCACCGCAACGACACCCTGATGTCTGGTGGGGTGTCGAGACCCTGCTCCTCCTTTTTATTTTAAGCACACAAGGAAGGCTGCGCGCAGGTTGAAAAAGAAAGGCGAACTCGGCCAAGAGGGTTGAAGTTTATCTTTGTAATCCAGTGCACAGGATCCACCTTACTTGGCCTGAGATACATATGACAGGGCTAAGCTAGGGGCCCCTGCTTGAGCAGCCAGCGAGGTTTCATTATCTGTTCTAGAAGATGCTGATGAGCCTCTGGCAGGAGGAGCTGGGGGCAGCCTCTGAGATGACAGCACTCGGCTCAGGGGTTGTGAACCCCTGTGGCTTGGGGCTGCGGCTGTATCCCAGCCAGGAGGTCAGCCCCCACGCACACAGGCGCCAGGTTAGCAAGGTGGGGGGAAGGAGAGGAGAGGTTGACATGCCCACAGAAACTTCATCATTTATTCCAATGGTTTAGATTTTTCTCTCCAACTTAAGTTTGAGGTATTTGTTTTTAAAAACGCAAAATCCCACGTCAGAGAAAGCCTCTTGCTACTTCTCTGAGGTAGGATGGCGAGTGCGTGGAACTGGCCGGGCTGGGGCTGTGCCTGCAGCCTTAGCCTCCAGGTCCCCAGAGAGATGTTTCAGGGAGGGCAGGGTGGGGAGCGGGTGGGGAGCAGCAGCAGGAAGGAGTTCAGATAGGGAGGCTGGGAAGGAGGGAGGAGGCAAGGACTCTTCTGGACTCGAGACCTGGTGCAGCCACTAACCTGCAGCCTGGCTTCCTTCTCTCTCAGTCTCTCATCTGGATGTCAAAAAGCTAAGACAACTGCTGAGGGGCTCATGGGGGATGAACTCATTCATTCATAGGACAACCATTACTTCTGCGCTGAACAGAGTGATGGTGATGACTGGGGGTTTGCCCCTTGGCGGGTGGGCTTGGGGGGAAGGGACGGGGCTGCTGTTAATCCGGCACAGGGGTGATGGACATTTTCCTGAGGTCCAGAAATAGAAACCAGGTCAGGGCCAACTTCCTGAAGAAAGTGACGCCTGGTTTTCCAGGAATTTGTGGCAGAGGTGGGCATTTTGAGTTGAGCCAGGTAGGAGGGCCCAGAGACTATGGGCATAACTCCCATGGAGGTGGAGAATCCAGGGCTGGCACTCTGGAGGGTGGCATGAACAAGGGGCAGTGCCAGTGGGAAGAGAGGCTGGGACTGGGGCCCAGGGATTAGGGGCCTCTAATCAAACTCAGGGGTTTGACCTGGATCCTCGAGGTCAAGGGGAGCCTCTGAGGGTTTGAAGCAGCACAGAGTCACAATTAAGTTGGAGACAGATTGAAGGCTTGGCCTGAGTGACAGAGAGACCAATTAGAGGCAGTGGCCCTCCACCTCTCCATGTCTTTGCCGATGCAGTTCCTTCACCCAGGATATACTTTCTCCTATTCTACCTGGGTTCAGGGCTGTTTCTGTACCATGGCTCAGGTGTGCACTCCTTTAAGTGTCTACCAGACCTCTCTTTCCCTGAGGCAAGCTCCCTCCTCCACGTTCAAGGGTTGCAGTGGGGCAGGCTAGCACCAGCCCAAAGATGTGTTCATTCCGAACTCACCTTTTGAAAGAATTTAAGTTAGCTTTGATATTTACAAACTAGAAAGGCCCATAGCAAAATCCACATCCCTAGTTCCCTGGAAGTTCAAATCTTCTGACAGCATTGGCTGGCATTCTCCATAACAAACATTAGTTGAAGCTGAAAGGTGCCCTTCCCCTTCCCCGGGGCATGAGCTTAGGAGTCTGCCACAGTCCCCACCATGCCCTTGTGTCTCTAACAAGGGCTAAGGATCAGTTCCCATTTATCATCTCACTTGCACTATTCCTTCCATTATCACAGATTTGAAAGGAAAGTAGAACAGTTCTTGTCCCTAGGTCTATCAAAAGAGGGAAAGGAAGGGACTGAGGGGTCTTGTTGTTCCTCACCTACTGGGTCCCTGCTGAGTCCCTGGGGACTCCCTGTTAGTGTGAAACCCTGGGCTCACCTTTATCTTCTACATTTACATGGCTGTCAGCTCTCTAGATAAGGGCACGCCCAGAGCACGGACTGTCTGTTCCATCAGCATCCTCAGAACTGATCCTGAACCTGATGGCACCTAGTATGTGCTCAGTGATAAGTGCTGAACGAGGGCTCAATGCAAGAGAACACACGAGGAGCAACCCAGAGAAGAGAGAGAGGCTGAGGCTGAGGAGCGGTGTGAGGGTAGAAAGGAGGAGAAGGATCCGGAAACTGAAGAGGAGACCAGCACAGAAACGGGAGCCCGGTGCACAGCCAGGAGCCCCTGCACACCCGGGAGCCCCGCACCCCCGGAGCCCCTGCACCCCCGAGAGCCCCCGCATAGCCAGGAACCCGCACAGCGGGGAGCCCCGCACACCCGGGAGCCCCACACACCCGGGAGCTAGTTAGACTCAGACTCTTGGGCCCTGCCCTGAACCTGCTGAACTAGAACCTGCATTTTAGCAAGATCTCAGGGATTAAAGATTGAGAAGCTCTTCCCAAACAGATGGATGGAGCAAAAAGTTGTGGTTTATATACACAATGGAAAACTACTCAGCGATCAAAAAAGATAAACTCATGCCATTTGCAGCAACATGGACGGAGCTGGAAGGGATTATGTAAGCGAAGTAAGTCAGAAGGAAAAAGATAAATATCGGACAGTTTCACTTACAGGTGGAATATAGAGAAACTGAACAAAAGGTCAAAAAAAAAAGAAAAACGTGCAAGCTGACCATAGATCAGAGGTACACAGCAAAGGAGGGGAGGGGGAGGGGCCCAAACAGGGGAGGGAAGAGCACAAGGGACTCTGCTGGTGGGTGACAGGGGCTGTGGAGGTGGGAGAATGACGGGGACTACACCTGAGGGGAGAAACCAAACACTGTCCAAAAATGAACAAGGGTGTAAGAAAGTAAATAAATTAATTTAAAAAAAAAAATCAAGATTGAGAAGCACTGGCTAAGCCAATGGGCCTGGAGTCTGCGCAGATTTGGATTCTCACTCTGATGCTTACATGCTGTGTGATGCAGGGCACCTTACATACCTCTCTGATTGTGTTTCCTTATCTGTTAAAAGTGAGTCTCAGTTCATATTTTTCCAGTCCCCCCAGAGCAGCCTGACTTTACTTCCCAACCTGCCAGGAGGCTCAGCTCCCGAGGGCTCTGACAAAGTCACACCCAGGAGAAAGGCCCCAGGACGCTGCCCGGGAACCCTCTGGCAACCCCAGGAACCAGGCTATTGGAGCTGGTCCACCAGCCCAGCCGGAGGAGAGCCCTCTGGTTACTTACGCCATCAGCCGTCCAGTAATTCCAAACCTTGATCTTGCCCAGACCGAAGTCCCGCAGCTGTCTCGTGTTGCGGATAACAAAAAAGAGCTGGAGCGGAGCGTGGAAGGGGCAGGTCCACAGGGAGGGGTCTTTCTTGCTCTGAAACACCAGCAAGGGAGGAAGCCGTTAGCACATTCCTGCCTCACCCCAAAGAGCCCAGGGTGACTCTCCCACTAAGGCAAACCAGGGGAGGGCGGAGGGCAGGAGGCCCTGCCAGTTCCTGGAACAACCCAGGGTGAGGCTTCCATCTCAGCCTGTGGGGACTGCACTTTGTAGCAGCTGCTGACCCTTGTCCCCACCACCTCCACATGGCCTCCTCTGGTCTGCCCTCCAGCCTGAATTTAAAATGCAGCGGGCTTTATTTAATCGACTTAATTGGCTTGGAGGAGAGCCCTGGGGGAGAGAGACTAGAGGGAGGGACTTAGAAAAGCACCGCCACTTGCACTGATTCATCTGGCCAGCAGAGCCTTTGATTTTCTTTTGTAAAACCCTGTAGGATCAAAAAAAAAAAATTTAAACAGAGAAGAAAGAAACTGGCGCAGGCATTTGTTGGGACGGGGCCATGGCATGGCGCCTCAGGATTGATTCTGTTCCCTTTCAGGGTTTCCAAGCCGCAAGACCCCCGGGTGCAGTTTCCGCCCGCCAGCGAGGCTGCCAAGGCCGCTCTCCAAGCCAGAGGGGCAGAGGAACAGGGGGCCTTGCTGCTGTTTTCATTCACACCCACAACATTTCATGTCAGGCGGGCTTTGGTGCAGGTGGAAAAAACCCAGATCAGGAGACTTTCCCCAGCTCCCTTTGCCTCCTGTCTCTTCTGATGCCTCATCCACTCTCAGCCTGCACAAGCTCTCGGCTGCTCCCCACATCTCCATGCAGGCTCCCCTCCGTGCCTGTGCTCTGATGGGCCTCATTCAGCCCCTCTCACCTTGGGAAACTCAGCTGTAGTGCCCGCTGTCCTGCCTCCCCTGGACACAATTATTCTCACCCCTCTGGGCACCCAGCGTTCCAGGCATCTATCTCTTAAGGCTGGCATTTCCCTCAGTGTTCCCCTAGTGGGGCCTGTTTTCAAATCCATGCCGCCTGCCCTGTTCCCACCCGCTTTAAGGGAAGTGGCTGTGTATAGTTTGTTCCAGAACCCTTGGCATTCAGCAAGCTTCCTTGGCACTTGGTAAATGCCCCCTGAACTCTGTTGAATGACTAAATGAATAGCACCATGAAATTCCCCCCAATAACTGTCTCCTCGTGGCAGTCTTAGAGAAGATGGTAAACTGGGTGTCACCTACAGAGTTATTTTGTTTGGCTCATGAATTTTTGGGGGGGCCTCCCTGGTGGCGCAGGGGGTTAAGCGCTGCACTGTGGAGCTGTTGGCAGTGGGGATGCAAGTTCGATGCTCGGCCAGGGAGATTCCCACATGGCACCGCAGACCTCTCCTGCCTCTCCCGCTGCTCCCGTCAGCAGTGTGTTTCCATCGATCTGCCTGTGCTGCTCCCCACTCTGTCTCTGGTGAGCCCTCTCACCACCCCATGCCTCTGGCCTGTACCCCAGCTTGTATGCGTAATAATTAAATATTAAAAAAAAAAGGAAAATCCATTGCCAACACTTAAAGGTGGGGTGATTCCACCCACCCACCCACTCGTCCCCAGAGCTAGATTTCTGTCTTCTCTGGGCATCTGGAAGTCATGGCAGAGTGGGCACTAGGGCAGGGCCAGAGCGGGGATTACCTACCACTCCTGACTGCTGTGCCTGGCCTCGCTTCCCTCCCGAGGCCTCTGCCTGGGCCCTGCAGGTCTGAGCTCAGGGGCATGGCCTGGGGCTGAGCCACAGCAAGTCCTATCTGCCAATAAGCAGCCACTGCCTCCGACACTGGCTGGAGTTGGGCCTTTTGTCTAAAAGGAGCAGCGGCCTGCCTTTGAGAAGGACTCAACAGACTTCTGTCACCAGGACTGTGCCTGCTACTTGACAGAGGCAGGGAAGGAGGAGATTGGCTGACTCTGGGGTTTGGTGGCCCCCAGGAGAGGCGAGGCCAGACTCCAGCTGCAGGGAAGAACAAAGGTGGCCTGTTCCGGTGACAATGTGCCTTTCAGGGGCGAGAAGGCTGCTTTTGTTAGGGGGGAGAGATGAGTTCAAGGGGTTCTGACTTATTCTGGCATTTCTCAAGCTCTGCAAGAACTTTTAGTGCTCTGGGCAGCTGCGAGGGGTCAAGATACCACATCTCGACATCCAGCGGGCGAGTCCTACTCCTTCGCCGTGTTGGGGCATAAAATGGGTCACTGTGGCAGCTTGACAAAGGAAGAGACTGAAGGCAGCTGACCCGTGGACACGAGCGAGGGGCCTGTAAGTGATTTCCCGTCGCATGTCTGTCAGCAGGCGGAATTATGGGAGGGCTAAGTGGGAGCTGCGGTGCTCAAAGTCAGAGAACATGAGCCTGCTGGTGACTCAGGCCTCGTTAGCCCCAAGTTATCAGAAGTTCTGATGGTGCCTTTCCACAGACAGAGCCTCCACCAGAAAGGCCAGTGGGAGGCGCTGGGGGCAGACCCAAGACACGCAGGGCAAAGCCAGGTGCTGGGCCAGCAGGCGGGGTGACTGCTGCTACTGGGCATCGAAGGTGGTGGGGGAGGTGGAGGGACACAATGGGGTCCCTTCCCTGGGCTGCTGAGAGTCAGTCTGCCCTCACAGTCCTGGGGCTGAGGACCGCTGCCACGCCCATGTCACCGAAGGAAGACCAGAGCTCAGCATGGGGTGTGGCTTCCCCAAGACTGATCAACACCCAAGGGGTGGAGAGAGGATCTCAACTGAGGTTTTTAATTCATTAATTCATCCTTAGTTTGGATGCCTCACAGCAGACCCCAAGGTAAGGGGCTGACCCCAGGATGTAGATGGCAGAGGAGTCACAGAGGGCCGTGGAGAAGTGTGGGCGGAGAGGCGGCCATGCAGAGTGTCATCACACTGGCATCTGGGGCTCAGTGACACAGGAAGGTGGCAGCCAGCGTGGAACGTGCCTCAGAGGGACTCCACCCGCAGGACAAGGTTGCTGGTATGTTCATACCCCAGTTCCCACTGGCGAAGGTTGAGGGCTGCCCCTGGGTGGCCCCAATTCCCTAGCAGGTTGGGTTGGCTGCATGGAAGCCAACGTGGGCCTAGAGGCCGGAAAAAACCCTTCACTGGAGAAATAACAGTGCTGGCAGTGGGAAGAGCAGCCGGTGGGCACAAAGGTGGGAGGGAAGGGGCTGGGGAGGTACCAGGGCAGCTACTACCTGCTAATTCAACAAATACCGAGTCTCTGCTGTGGGGTGGGGCTGTGCCCGGGAGCCTGACCCACCAGGTTCCAGTGGGGTGCTGGTAGAGAAAGCAAACTAGTAAGACTGTCCAGAAAAAAGGTAGGGATCAAGTAGGGATAAAATTCAGTGAGGAAAATGAGAGAATTATGAATGGCTGATGGAAAGGCTATTTTAGAATGGACGGTCAGGAACAGCCTCTCTCGGGAGGTAACTTTTTTTTTTAGGATTTATTTTTATGTATGCATACAAGAACTGCGGTGCATGCCAGAAGTATAGGGGGTGAGAGGATTCATCAGAAACAGAATAGGAGGATCCACTGAAATACTCTGCTGAGGGGAGCAGCAGGAAAGACAGGAGAGGTCTGCTGTGCCATGTGGGTCAGCTCCCTGCCGGGGGATCAAACTCATGTTGCAGTAGCTGGTGATAGTTTCATAGTGCTGAGCCTTAACCCCTTGCACCACCAGGGAGGCCCCCAGGAGGTAACTAACTCCTAAACAAAAGTGTTTTTCTCTTCCAGTATTAACCAACATAGACCCACTGGAAGATGCTGGGGTGCTCTCAGAAATAGCCCCAATTTCATAAATGATCACATTAAAAAAGAACAAATACACTGAACAATTTGGATGGATATCCAAGGTACTGTGCTGAGAGACAAAAGAAAATCTCAAAAAGGTTATGTATGGTATGATTCTATTTCTATAGCATTCTTGAAGTGACAAAAAGCATAGAGGACAGAGCAGAGGTGTGGAGTGCAGGGACGTGTGTAGGGAGGTCCTTTTGTGTTGATGTGACTCTTCTGTACCTCAGTGGACTTACGGCTACAGGAATCTACGTGGGATAAAATTGCAGAGAAGTTAGATCTACACACACACCAGTGGGATCTCTCTGCATTTAAAAAATACTGAGAAATTAAAATCTATTAAAAAAAATCACCATTTTTAGAGCCCAGAGGTGGGAATGAGGAGGCAGGTCAGAAGAACAGACGGGGGGCTGTGGCTGTTGGCACCCAGTGTGTGAGACACGGGGTAAGAAGTGGGCAGACAGGGAGCCTTCAGGCCATGTGGGACCTCTGGTTTTATTTCTAAGTGCAGTACCAAGTCATGGCATGAGACTTAAGTGGGAGTAGTGGGGGTAGCAGGGGTACAAATTGATATTTTCCAAAATCACTTTGGATACAGAGTAGACGATAGATAGAGTGGATAGGGCAAGGACAGGAGGACCCGAGGCAGGCGGCCATTGAACAATGAGAGGGAGAGTCGATCAGACTTGGAGGTACAGTGGGAAGAGAGAGAAGAGCCCTGGGGCCAGGTTCTGGTTTGGGTGGAGGACTTGCTGCTGTGCAGGAAGCTGGTGGAGAAGGGGTGGGGCCTCAGGGGAGACCTGCTGGAACTGGCAGCTGAGCCACGGAATATTAGAGAAGGAAGAGATGTGGCCTGGGTAGCGGAATCAGGCTGAGGTTTCAGATCTCTGGCATTTGAGATGTCCAGGCGCATCTAAGGAGAGATGTCAGGCAGGTAGAATTGACATTCAAGCCAGGAACTCAGAGAAGCAGGCAGGGTTAAGCATATAAATGTGGAATCATCCTGAAGCCACAGGCCTAGACAGAGCCAGTAAGAGGGATGGTGCAGGCAAAGGAGGGAGGAGGGCGTGCCCTGAGTCTGGGGGGCTCCCACATCTCCTGGAAGGCCAAGTTACCTCCACTGAGCAACTCCAGTGACCGGCACAGCCGGCTCCACCTTGCCATGGCTGTGCAGCCTGCACTTCTCCAAGAATTGGTTTTCTCACTTAAAAATGTGGTGGGCAGCCCCACGGCTCCCGCGAAGATTAAACGCGGGGTATCTGAGGGTCTGGCTGGCACACTGGACTTTAAGAAATCCCATGCCAGCGGATGGTTCTGAGAGGCCGTGCGTGGTTCCGGCAGCCCCAGTCTGGTACATGGACTGGTTATCAGGGACACCCCATGCCAGGGCAGCAGGGGACTCCAGCCCACCCACCGCTGGGCCAGACAACCACAGCCCAGGATGAAACTGCTGCCTCATGTTCCAACCTCAGGCCACAAAAAACCCTCCAGTCCACCAAAACCAAAGTCCTCACTGCTCTCACATGGTCAAGCTTGTCAGCCTCTGCTACACAGAGGAAAAGAGAAAGTAATCACCAGAATGGGCCCCTCAAATCCAGTGATGCTTTCTACTGCTCTGTTTTGTGTAGCAGGCTTCAAGATGCCCCCATTCTAAGGGGAGGGGAGGGGGTGGCCAGGGTTGGTCCAGCCCCAGCAGCATGCGGGGAGCACTCAGGCAGGGGGCAGGGCAGCGACACGTAAGGCCAGAGTATCCTGGGCTGTGACCCACAGGACCTGTCACTCTCAAGGTTTGGGATTTCAGAGATGGGGGTCTTCACGAGGCTCAGAACCACTCAGCCAACTCTGGCTGGGTGTCTTTCTCTGCTTTCCAGTATCAATCTCACCTTCCTTTCAATAACAACCCTGAGTTTCTTCAGGGAAGATTTCCTCCCAGCCTCTCTGGGGCATCTTGGTCTAACTGGTACCAGGGTACCCAGACCTCCTGCCAGGTTGGTCTACCTCCTGGGATTGTGTATTTTCCGTGGAGAGAAGGAATGACGAATTAACTGACTAATTAACCAGTTAACCAACAAACAAACACGGCCCCCCTACCACCAAAACACCAAATCCTTGGTGTTCAAGTACCCAGGATGCCACCTACATCTCAGCACACTGGGGGACCTGTCTTGTGCTGCGTGGGTGACAGTTTGCACACCAGTGACTCAAAACTTGCAATACGTTTCTTTGAACACATTTACGAAAAGTTACGTCAGACTCCCTTTCTATTGTTGCCCAAGTAACAATCATCATGGATTATCCACACTTCCTCCCACTCCCATTTTATAGGGGGCAGAAAAGCTGATGCTCAGAGAAAGCAGGTAAGTTGCTGAGGGCTACAGAGTCAAGGCCAGAACCTGGGTTTCCAGAACTGGGAATCTCAGAGTCTCCCTTCCTTTATTCATTTTCTTTAAAATGGGAAATCGAGCTACTTCTTAGTGGTGTTCATACTATCGATAATCATAACAATGGAAACCAACAGAAGACTTTGCTAGCCCTTGGGAAGGGCAGGCACAGTGCTAAGCTCCTTATGTTTACACTTGATCCTTCAAACATTCCATCAAGGTGTGTATCATTATCATCTCCATTTTTTCTACCTCTAAGGTAGAGGTGAGGTGGGTTGCCTGAGGTAATGAGCTGGGAACCCACCTGCCCAAGTGGATGGCTTTGGAAGATGCCTCTATTCTCACCTGCACCCTATATTTAGAGGGCAGAGAAGATGCATGAACATGAGGCTGAGACTTACTCCAGTGCCCTGCACTTACAGCTAAGTTCCTGTTGACCAGTTGGCCCAGGTCCCCGGGTGTGGCCGTGCTCCGGATGTCCACATCATGAGGTGACACGTAAAGCTTTGTGTTGTTCAGGTCGAAAAACCCGACCTCCGTGAGGCCCACCCACGATGTGTTGCCCCAGTTGGATAAGATTTCCATGGTCACGTAGACGGCGTCTTTGGCCTCTTCTGCTTTCCTTTTTGATTTGCCCTTAACAAAGAGAAAAATACTATCAATACATGACAGGTGGAATTCAGCTCTCTGTTAAACTTCTTTAACCACTACACCCTCGGTTTCCCATCTGTACAATGAGGATAAGAAAAGCAGTCACTGCAAAAACCTATTCAATTTAGCAATAATGCCCCCTCCCCTCCCCACAAATAACCCAAGGGAACATGCTCATCATCCCAATTAATAAGGAAGTTGCAGGACAAAACCACAATGAGGGCCTCTCATTGGTGGTGCAAAGGATTAAGCGCAACGCTGTGGAGCTTTCAGCTGCTGCGGCATGAGTTCGATGCCAGGCCAGGGAGAGTCCCACATGGTGCAACAGACCTCTCCTGCCTCGCCTGCTGCTCCCCTTAGCAGTGTACTTCAATTGATCCACCTGTTCTGCTCCCCACTCTGTCTCTGGTGAATCCTCTCACTGCCCCACACCTCTGGCCTGCACCCCAGCTTGTATGCATAAATAAATAAATCTAAAAAAAAAAAACTATTTGAGCTATCACCTCACATTAGTGAGAATGGCACATATTAAAAAGACCCCCAACAACAAGTGCTTGAGAAGATGCAGAGAAAGAGGAGTCCTACTACACGGCTGGTGGGAATGTAAACTGGTGCAGGTGCTTTGGAAAACCATCTGGATTTGCCTTAACAATGGAAATACTGTATGACCCAGCAATTCTGCTCTTGGGCATAAATCCAAAGAACATGAAACCATCAACTCAAAACTTATACGTTCTACAATGTTTACTGCAGCATATTGATGGTAGCCAGGACATGGAAGCAATCTGACAGAGGACTAGATTAAGAAGATGGAGTCTCGGCCTCCCTGGTGGCCTTGGGGTTAGTCTCAGTGCTATCACTGCTATAAACCTGAGTTCGATCCCCGGCCAGGGAACTGACCCACATGGCGCAGCAGACCTCTCCTGTCTTGCCTGCGGCTCCCCTCAGCAGTGTATTTCAGTCAATCCACCTGTTCTGCTCCCCACTCTGTCTCTGGTGAATCTTCTCACCCTCCACACCTCTGGCCTACTCCCCAGTTCTTCTACATAAAAATTTAAAAAAAGAAGATGGGGGCCTGCTTATTCACACATGGAATATTATTCAATTAAAAGGAAATGTTGCATTTACACAAGGTGGAAGGAGTTCAAGGGGATTATATATAATAAAGCAAGTCAGAATGACAAAGACAAATACTGGACGTCCACATAGCAGATGACTCAACAAAAGAAAAAACTTATTAAAATCTAGCAGATGCTAATAAAGGAAGTAAGACTTCTGAGGTTAAATGGGAAGCGGGAGAGAGAAAGGGAGGGTCAAAGGGGTATGAAAGATGGTGGTGGAAGAAAACCAAGACGGCAAAAAAAAAAAAACACCAAAAAACAAAACAAAGCACAAACGAGAAATTTCATTCAGATGATATAAACAAAGCAAAGCACCCACTACACAGGGTCATTAAGAAGATTAAATGAACTGTTATTTGCAAAACATTTAAAACATAGTGTGTGTTTTCTATAAGAGCTGGCAAATAACAAAATGTCTAGAAGACATCAGGTTCTATGTGAACATCACGCACCTCTGTCCCTAACCAGCCAGTGTCCATGTCATATAAGTATGCCACGGCGTCTGAGTATCAAGCAGGTATTGTGGGCTGATTGTGTCCCCCGTCCCCAAATTCAGATGCTGAGACCCTAACGCTGGTACCCCAGGATAGGACTATATACAGAGATAAGACCTTTAAAGAGGTCCTTAGGTTAAAATGAGGCCATCGGGGTGGGCCCTAATCCAATTTGACCAATGCCCTCATCAGACGAAATGTGGACACCTAGAGAGACCAGGATGCACATGCGCAGAGAGAGGCCATGTGAGGACATAGCGAGAGGGCAGACAACTGCAGGCTGAAGGGAGAGGTCTCCCAAGAAACAACTCCTGCAGACACCTTGCTCTTAGAAGTCTAGCTTCCAGAACCGAGAAAAGAACTCTCTATCCCAGTCTGGGGGACTTCGTGGTGGCAGCTGGGTAATACGCAGGTAACAGAGGACCTAGGGCGAGTCGCTTCATACCCCTCGGCCTGGCTGGGGACATGGGGTGCCAGCCTCTCTGAGAGTCGGTGTGTGTGCCATCGAGAAATGGGCCCACTGTGGAATGGCTTCCTGAGGCCCTGCTGGACCCCAACTGCAGTGCTGGTCGCCACGGATCAGGTTCTCATAAAATGGTGCATTCCCTGCATGCACACGCCCTCTATTAATTAGCACTGGTAATCGGCAATGGTTCTGTGAGCAGGGAGCTGAGCAAATGAACAGCAACTGTTCCCTACTTATTTTTTTAATTAATAGCCAGTGAGACGTGCTATCGCTCTTGGCATGTGTTGGACGTGCCCTGATTGCCTTGTGATTAGGACGGGGAGGGAGGCAGGGAGGTCAGCTCATAGCTCCCAGAAGGAACCTGTTTCTTTATTAGCTTGGTGTCAGACCCTACAGTTTCCTCCTCTGCTGCAAATAGGGGGTGTGTGGGGGTTTCTGGTGAAGGCCTCCCTGGCCCTGGGCCTGGGTCCCAGGCTTGTAGGACCATGATAAACCTAAACTGGATCCTGAGGGGGGATTGGGAGGTTAATGAGTTTGAGCTTGGGGAGCAGTCTCCACTGCCAGATGAGCGGTCTGGGAGGCCTGAGAAAGCCAAACTGTTGGACTTGGCCTTTGGAGGCCAGAGGGGCACCAATCTGCCTCTCTGAGGGGCTGCTCTCGCACCCACAGCAATCTAGAATGTGCAAATTCCTGCAGCTGGGATTTGAAAGGAGGATGGTGAAGGGTCTGTTAACGAAGGAAGTGTCACAACGTGTCAGTGCTGTGACCCCATGGTGACTCCTGCTTTTGAACTGCTTGATTCAGGATCTTTCCTCTGAGGAGCCCTCCGGGGGTCTGAGGCAAACACTGGTTGGGAAGTGCCTGAGTCCTGGCCCTCACCACCCAGAAACCGCCCCCCACCCCGACTTGATTCTCCCTTGGGAAAGTCACCCTTCTCTTTTCTCAGCCAGGAGGTGTGGGGCCTGGGCTTCCCCACCCCAGGAGGAGCTGACTAGTCCAAGGAACCAGAGAGTCCTGTCTCCTCAGATCTGTGCTGACGGTTTTGCTGAAGGCTAGTCAGCCAGGGACAAACAACAGCTCCACTCCCTGGGGGAGATGGGGGCGGAGCTATGGAGCTTCTGGTTGGCAGAATGGTTCTCTCTTGCCTGTGGGGTCTGAGGGTGGGCAGCGGGAGCCACTCCAGCCAGTGAGGGCTCTCGGGGACAGCAGTACTGTGGCCAGCCGTGGAACTGAGGTCAGGGAGGAGCTCAGGGGCGCCCCAACACTGTGGAGACAGACTGGAGAGACAGTGTGAACTGCTGCTCAGGCCCGGGGGGTTGCAACTGTGGCATTTATGACAAGAATCTTTCCTATTTCTTTTCTTTGTTGTCTCAGCCAGTTTGCCCTGGGTTTTCTGGCTCCCACAACAAAGAGACTTGATCAAACCCGGCTCTTTTTAATGTGGCCGAAGTTTCACCACACTTAAGAATCTTCACAGCTCAGAAAGCAACTGTTTCAGGCAGCGGAGAACAAAGCTTTGATTTTTCTAGATGCCAAACGTTCAACCAATATGTGCTGGTTCCTCCTGGCCAAGCACTCAGCAGTCCGCCCTGCTGGCCTCGCCAGTGCCAGCCTCAGCAGAACCAGGGGCTGCGGGTCACTGACCCAGGTCGGCAGCCACACTCTCACGCCAGAGCGCTCAGGAGGCTCATCTAATGTCACATGACCTCTAAGTCAAGGTGCGAGGATCAAAGACGGGGGCTCTAGTCGAGGTGGGCAGATGGGCTCCTGCTGTCATGCGGCTCTGGGGGTTGGGGGGGTTTCTTGTTCGGTCCTAGATTGACCAGTCGTGGCACTGGGGACCACAGAACCAAGCGACGAGAAGACAGGCTTGGGTAAAGGAAGGGGTGAGAAGGATGTGCCTTGCCAGTATTAGAGGCTCTCCTCAAAAATAATCTGTTCACTCAGACATCAAATAGGACTCACATCTTTTGACATAAGAGAAAAAAGGGGCCCCTCCCTCTTGTCCTTCTACCCTGATGCCGTCTCCCTTGCAGTCTGCGTCCCATCTCCATGGACACACTGAGGCAGACGCTGGCTCAGTCCCGGCAACCCCATAGGATCCCACAAAGACTTGATCACCTTTTGCAGTTAACTTTCCATCCTGAACATTTTCTATCTGCGTAATCCCCACAGTGGCCGTTTCTGTTACCACTGCCTGTGCTGACACATCACACTTTCCTAATTAACTCCACTACCATCAGACATTTATGTTGCTTCTGTTTTTCTTTTATTATTTTTCCCTACTTTCAATAATTCTGCAACAGACATCTTTGTCTATAGCTTTTTATTTCTGTGGGGTGATTTCCTGAGGGTCAGAAATGGGGTTGGAGGGTGACAACATAGGATTCTGCCTTTTTGCTTTTCAAGAACGTGCCACCGAGTATGATGCTGCCAGCCAGGGAGTCTGCCAGCTTTGCTAGACTTGTGCCAGTATTAGAGGCTATCATCAAAAATAATTTGTTAAATCAGACATCAAATAGGACATTAAGGTTGTTCTAATTTGCATTTCTTGATTACCAGCAATGTTGGACATTTTCCTATGGGCTCATGTGCTATTTATAGTTCTTGTGTAGACAGGCTTCTCGTGCTGGGAGGAGGGCAGAGGGAAACATGAGTAGCGGGATGCTAAATGTACGATCCCACCTGAATGGAAATGACTGTACTGATGGGGGCCTTCCTCTTTCAGCTTTGGCCGGGGACACTAAACACAACTGGATACCCCTATAAGTTGGGGTTCTTACCTCAGGGTCTCTCACTTGCTCTTCAGTTGGTGAAACAACCCGGCTGAGATAGGCAGAGTCACTTTCGAGAGCCTGGAGGACTTTCAGAAGCTTCTGCTGTTGTCTGAAATGCAACTTTTCTTGAGCAAACAGGTATAACAAATGTGACAGAGAAGGGAACTTTCCCGCCCTGGGTGCCACACTCACTTTTCTACCCAGAGAGGAGTAACGAATAGCACACATGCTGCCCACAGATCCAAGGCACCCCGCTGTTTCTCTCCCTTTATAAAGAACTGTATAATTAGTGACAAAAAGTCAGCCAGGGAGGAGCAACTGCTTGGGGCAAGACACCAGCCGCCCTCCCTAAGCTGCCCGGTGACCTGTAAGAGCCCAGAGCAGAGACTGGCAAAGCACAACTGGCAGGTCAAATGCAGCCTAAGACCTGGTTTGTGTGTGGCCTTTAAAACAAATGGGAAATGAACTAAAAGTGAGAAGTCTGAAGTATTTACTATCTGGCACTGGACTGGAAAACTCTGACTGCACTGCTCCTCTTGTGCCCGAGCACATAGCATTCAAACCCAGCAGTGTCTTCTACAAACGCACCCCACATTGCCGTTTAAGGCTGAGCTCTCCAAGACCCTGGGGCACAAAGTTCTTGATGATGAACAGAGAATTGTTGGGTGATGTGTGTATATGGCGGGAATAAAATGGTATCAGAAATGAAACAGCCTCCTGGTGCAGCCCTTTCACCTGCAGGGAAATAGCCAGTTCTTATTGATGGCCACAATGGAAGACAGCCACGGTTTCTAGTGTGGAGTCTGCAAACGCCTGCAGAAATGACTAGCTCTGCCTTTAACGTATTCAGGGTTTTCCTACAAATTGTGAGCAGGAAACAGCCTCTGGGCGAATACGCACCTGGAGGGCTCGGCTAGGGAATCCCTCACCCTGGCGCGGATTTCGGCTGAGTGACCAGCGTGTGGCTGGGTTCAGCCCCTCTCATCCCTTGGCCAAGCAGAGGCACATGGACGGTCCAGGACTGCCCGGGTCTGCATGGTGGCCGGGGGTGTGTGGCTGTGCTATCCTGGGCTGGAAACTACAGGTGACCCAGTGCATCTAAGATCAGTTTTGCCTGAAGACTAGAGGCAGCCTTAATCTTGATGATAAAACCTGACAGTTCTAATAACGGGTGCTACATGTTCACAGAACAGATGCTGCATTTGAACAACTCTTAATAGAGAAGAGAAGGTTCAAAGGACTGTGCTTTGGGCCCCCCTCCCAGGCCAGCTGGGAACAAGTTCACCGCACAGCACTGTGTAAAGCTTCGGTAGAAACCTTTGAAAAGGTTGGAGTTTTACACAGGTTGGAATCAACTGAACAAGCACAGAGACATTTGCCTGAAAGAAATCAAGTCAATTTTGTCCTTTAGGGATGGAGGGAGGGACCTAGTCCAAGGGAGCAGTTCAAAGTGGCCTGGAATAACATGGGAAAAGCAGACAACCTTCCTTTAATAAGATCGTCATGGCTGCATGGACCTAGGTTTCTAGTTTCTGTTTTGAAGCTGCCTGGCTAAGTACCTGCTTCCCAAAAGGCTGATCCTGTCGATGGCCTCGCTGACGGCTCTGGCGCCCCCTGCTGGTCTGGCCAGCTCCTGCGTGCTGGTCGACGTGGTGACAGGAAGCTGTAGAGGATGAAACACTTGCTAGGTGGATGTCCGAGGGGACACGCCTGGCCCAAGACCCAGCAGAGACAGGGTCAAAGACCTTCAGGGAGTAGGGAAGTGAGTGGCATGCCCGCCCAGGGTCTGATCAGCTTTAGAACTTCTCCATCTTTGCAAAAAGCCAGGGACCTCAGTTTCTCATGATCGTGGGGGGAGGGGAGGGTCCCCGGAAACCATCTGCCTAAGGGAGCTACCGAAAGATTTTCCTTCCTCAAAATCTCTCCCATCTCAACTGAACCCCTGTTCTGTGCTACAAAATAACGGGACTCCATGGAGAATTCCAGGAATGGCATTAGGCCCTTTGAACCCTCCCAGCCTTTCCCAGTTCCCTTCACTTATCATCTAAAAAAGAAATGGGTCCTGCCCTCTATCTGCAAATGATTTTAGTCTTGGGAAGCTCTGTGGGTCAGGGGTCAGGGGTTGGGCAATGTCGCAAGCCTCTTAGAAATATTGGCGGGCAACAGTTTAAGAGGACTGGGAGTAATAGAGCCATAGGAGCAATACAAAAAGAAAACCATCCAGTGCCCTAGGGTGCTGCCCAGCCGCTACTCAGCCCATGAGAACGGGCTCTCCCTTCCCCCCTTCCCCTCCCCCACTGCACCCCAGCTCTTCCCTCCTTGCCATTCCTCATCAGTCAGTCTTCATGCTCCTGGATCAAGCTGGGCTCATTTCCATCTCTAAGCTTCGCCCTGTTCCTTCCACCTGGAATGCTGTTCCTGTTGCCAGCTGGCTCCTTAACAGGCAGGTACCAGCTCAAATAGGATGCCCACTGAGGGGCCTCCTCGCACCAGCTGGAGGCATGCTCTGGCCCATCAGCAGCTTGCACTGTTCTCTCCGAAGTCACCCTGTTTGTTTATACTTTGCTTGTCTGCAAGCTCCCTGCGGCCAGGGGCCGCTGCGTGGCTCTGTCCCAGACCCCCGGCCCCTGAAACAACCCAGCATGGACCGGCGCAGCCTCGCAAAGACACTCCTGGGGCTTTTATTGCCTGTGTCTGTATTTGCTGAGGCAGTCTTGGCTGCCCTAGGTAGACACAGGGATCATTCACTGATTCAGTATATGAAGATCCATTTTCGTGTTGTCAGGAAACAGAAACAGTCTAATTCCATGACAAAGAATTAGAATCAGCAGGTCTGGGTGAGTCCTGGCTTCCTCCTGTAGCCTGGGGCAAGTCACTCCAGCCAGTGTCTCCCCATCAGGGAGCCCAGGGGGACCTGCTGGGACCTGGGACTGTGTGGGGAGAGCCCTCTGGAGACCCCTGGGTGCTGTGGGAATGGGGCCTGGTTGATCCCCTTGGGCCCTCACTGACCTCAGGGGCCTCTCCCTGCTCCTTGGGCAGACTGCTCCATGGTTTGGCTGGGAGCTCCTCCGCATCCTGGAATGATGGAATTACACGCCCTGAGGTCAGGGTGAAGCCATCCCCTACCTACCGACAGATGAGGGTACAGAGGGGGAGGCATCTTGAGACACAACATCATGGGCAAAGGACAGAGCTCCAGGGAAACAGACAACAGGGCTGCTCGAAGAAAGCCCCCAGGGGCAGCCCCACCACAGAAGCTGGGAGCAGCAGATGGGGAGGAGCAGCCCCCCACCACTTCCCAAGACACACCCTGAGAAGGCCACCTTGTGTCTGGGTACCAGCAACCACCTCTACAAATGGGCAGATGAAACCAGCCCTGCTTCTTTCAGGATTACTGTGAGCACTAAGAATGAGCTGAGACAAAGGGTCAACAGGTGATTCAGGGAGCATGCTCATGAGAAGGGATATGGACACTGACCTTTGTCCTGGGGTCCAGCTCCCCAAGGACTCCTACTCCACTTTGCCTTCTATTCTTTTGTCTGTTGCTCTACGTTAAAGGCAGCAGCACAAACCCAAATACCCGGAAGGCCTGGGAGACTTCCTGAATGGGTGACACTGACGTGGGGCGGGGCAGTAGGGAGTGGTGAGGACTGCGAGGGCCTCACCTGGGGAAGGAGATCTTCCCAGAGAAGCCAGAGCTTGTTGATTGCCTATACTTTCTCTGGCCCACCTAAAGTATCCAAGGTTTGCAGGGAAATCAGCTGAGACTGGAGGCAATTCCAGCATCCCACTTGGGCTTTCTGGAGGAATGGGAACCTGGGCAGGTTGGTGAGTGATTGCCCAGAGCAATGGACAGCAGGTTAGTCTGAGTCAAGGATGCTACAAGGCCTTTCTCTCCTTACCACACTGCTCAGACGCGGCCTGGTCCCCGAGTAGCCCGAACCCCCTCGGTCCCATCCCTCTGCCTGTGAACACACCTGTGCTGGCCGTGGGCTGGCGGGGGGCTCGGCCTTTCTGCTCAGGATCGCCCTCTGCAGCGCTTCGTTCTCTACCCGGATGGCTCGGAGCACTGCTGAGGCGTCTTCTTCTCGGTCCTCGGCCTCTAGCACGGGTTTTCGGGTTGCTGACAGGGGTCTCTCTCTTCGGCTGCCAGGTCCTAGGGGCAGAAAATAGGGGGTGCTCCTTCAGATTGCATTCTGCAAGTGCAGTTCAAAATCAATTAGACCCAAATTGAGCTACATTCCGTAAAACAACTGGTCTGTACTTTCCAAAAATGTCAAGGTCATTCAAGACAAAGCCAGCCAGGGAAGCTTTCCAGATTAAAGGAGCTTGGGCAGACAGGGCAACTGAATGTGGCGGCGATCCTGGGACTGGGTCTGAGTGCACAAGGGAGTGTGGCACAGGCAGTCGTATCGTGTTCATGCTAAGTATCTTGAATTTCATAACCTAAGCGTGCTGTGGTAATAATGTGAAATGAACGCCCTCAATCTCAGGAAATACACAATGCAGTATTTGGGGTAAAGGGAATAATGTCTGCAACTTAATCTCGAATGACACATATTCATGGAGGGGAGGGCACAGAAATATAAGGCCTTTGGAACAAAATGGCAATAACCGGAGAGTCTGGGTGAAGGGAAGACAGGAGCATCATTGTACTATCTTTTAAACTTGAAATTGTATCTAATTAAAAGTCATAAAAACAATTTTACCCTCTAACGAAGTACCCCTAGGGAATAATATAGAATATCATGGAGGAAAGATGGGTATTCTGGAATACTTTTCCTTTATTTAGTTTTCTTTCTGCAAGGGTAACAAGAAGTGCAAAGAAACGACACCTCAAGGTAAGAGGTGCTGCAGAGCTGCTTCTGGGGATAGGAAAGGAAGGAGCTGCTTTAGAGGGGCGCCTGGCTTCTGTGTTCCTAGGAAATGTTGCATTGCAACATTGCAGTTGATTCTGGAAGTTCCAATGAGTGGAAACTAAGTTTTATAAAATATCAAGTGATATGTAAAAAGCACCCAATAAGACTGGTTGAATAAATGATGACATACCCGCCGAGTACTATGCAAAGTAAAGCATATTGACAGAATAATTGATATGGTGACTTAAATTGGCTTCCTAACCATCTGGGGGAGCGGGTGGGGTGTGGATAAAATGAAATTGGTCATCGAGTGACTACAGTCAAGGCGGGGATGGGGTAACGGACACATGGGGTCACTAACACCCTCTCAATTACTCAAGCTTGGGTTCTTTCCATATTAAAAAAAAAAACTCCATTTAAAGTAGAACTGCTCAAAATGTTTCTACTGGGATGTTGACAGAGGTTTTTACCTATTGAATTTCATCCCCTCTGAAAATATCTAGTGAGTGCCCCTCTGCCAGGCTGTCTCGGCACTGGGGACACAGCAGTGACGAGCTAGATCAGGACCCCTGCCCTTGTGGAGCGACGAGAAGCCAGAGAAAGAGCAGAGAGTATCGGGTGCTAGACAGCAGGAAGTGATGGGAGCCGGGGCACATGGGGTGGGTGCTCAGCGTGCAGGGGAGCACAGCCACGGCCCGTGCCAAGTGGGGGTGTGGGGAGTCCTTCTGGGCAACCGGGGGCCAGGCTGGGGCAAAGTGAGCAGGGTCATGACTTGAGAGGAGGTTGGGGGT
The DNA here is from genome assembly GCA_004024925.1 of Scalopus aquaticus. Lineage (NCBI taxonomy): Eukaryota > Metazoa > Chordata > Mammalia > Eulipotyphla > Talpidae > Scalopus > Scalopus aquaticus. Next base: position 69,114 of record PVIJ01000106.1, read on the forward strand.
GGTTGTACAGAGCCTTGTCAGTCCACGTGAGAAGGGGACCACCCCAGGTGCCGATGAACAGACCGAAGGGAGGTCAGGGGCTTGGCGGTCACGCAGCGGGGAGGCAGGGCTGGCCAGACTCTGTGTCCCTATGAAGAGAGTGCCAGGAGGCCTTCCTGACGGCAGATGTGGGGCAAAAGGAGGAGAGGAGCTAAGAAAGATGCCCACATTTGGGCCTGAGGAAGTGGACGGTAGAGTCGCTTTCAGTTGAGCTGGGAGGGTGTGGGGAGAGCAGGTTGGGAGGGCAGCGCCCGGGATTCTGTTAGCACGGGTCGGGTCCAAGAGGTGATGTCAGGCTCAGAGTGGAGCTGCGAGCTGGCACCTCCACAGGAGTCTGGAGTTCAGGAGAGACGCCTGAGCCGAGATGCGCGGTCAGCACAGGAGCGAAGAGCGTCGTTTATCAGTAACACAGAGACTGACGTTCAGGGTGGCCTGCGACAGACTAGCTGGAATGCACAGGCTCAGGTTCTGGCTCTGTCTGTCTGCTGGGAGCGCCTGACTCTCCTGCTGTGTTCCTGTGAGAATGTGATGCCTGCGCGAGAGCTGGCGCAGTCACAGCAAGGACGGCATTGGCAGCAGGCGAGGAAATGCGCGGTAGCTCCCTTGGACGGTCTAGCCGGGCACTGGTGGATGGAGGTGTGGGTTGTTAGAGAACAGCTGGGCAAGATGAGGGAATACCCATTTACAGCAGGTGCCCAGGAGAGGAGCTGTGCTCATGAATGTCCCTGGGACCAGGAGTGAGACTGAATGTGGGGGACTGAGCCCCACCAAAGAAGGAGCCAAAGCCCAACTCCAGCTTCCACCTGCCACCCAGGCCTGTGCTCTTAGATAAGCCAGGATCTGAAATTTATGTGAAATGGCCTGGATTTTATTTGCTCATGACATATTCTAGTTTTTAAGAAACACCGTGAAGGCAACAGTCCGAGGGCTGGTCTAACGCAGGCCCTGGCAAGCCCACTTCTCCAGGGGCCAAGGGCGCCCAAGGGAACGACAGCCCAGTGATCAACAGCAAGGATCCTTTTCTGGGGCCTCCCTGGTGGTGCAACGGGTTAAGCGCAGCACTAAAAAGCTATCCAGAGCCACTGTAGCACGAGTTCAATCTCCAGCCAGGCAGATTCCCATATGGGGCAGCAGACCTCTCCTGCCTCGCCCGCTGCTCCCCTCAGCAGTGTATTTCAGTCAATCTGTCTGTTCTCAAAATGGACCCTTTGTCAAGTCTCACTCATTCCCAGACATGGCCTCTTATGCCTACTACAGAAGGTAGGGGCTCCTTTTGACTTTAAAAGAGTACTATAATTTTAAGAATCAGAAATGCCAAATTATGTGATTTTAATATAAGTTAAATATTTTTGTATATTTTAAACCATCTCCCTTTGAGTTGAGATGTAAGCCCCTTTAAGAACCTCTGATATGTAGGCCACTACCTTTCTGGGGAAAAGCACCTTTTTTTCCCCACTGAAAATGGAAAAAAAGCATGTTGATAGAGAATCTCTACCATGTTATTTTCTGAAATTATTAAAATGTGTCTGTTAGTCTTTGCTTTCAAAAAAAAAAATCTGTCGTTCTGCTCCCTACTCTGTCTCTGCTAAATCCTCTTACCACCCCATACCTCTGGCCTACACCCCAGCTTGTATGCATAAATAAGAAAATAAATCTTTAAAAACAAACAAGCAAACAAAAAAACCCAGCAAGGATCCTTTTCTGACTTGGCTGGACTATCTCTCGCCGTTGCAGCAATGCTGCTCCCGGGCACAGAAAAGTAAGGAGCTGCTGGAAATGGGGCCGGGGCTTCTGCTCTGGTTCGCCTTCCTTGTTTGCTTTCGTATTAGTGACTTGGCCGCCTCTGCAACTGGGGGGGTGAGAAGGCAAAGCAAACACCGGCAGAGAAGGGAGGGTCAGAAGATGCTGTTTAAAAGGCTGATGGGGGTGCAATTCTTATTGTTAGGGATACTTGAGGGGGTTGAAAGGGGTGAGAGGGCCACACTGGAGTCCCTGAAGTCACTGGGAAGACAGGAAAAAAGGAGCAGAAGGAAGCTAAAGACGCATTCCTGAGCTACACGGAGCCAGAATGGAGAACCCCGAAGTCCCAGGGTGCAGATCCCCGAGCTGAGCAGAGCTGCAGCAAGGTGGCATGATCTTTGCTACAGTGCCCATCGGGGACAGGGGGCACAGAGGTGGGTGGGACATACCTCATGTGGAGCGAAGACAGGCACAGCCCAGGCAAGTGGTGAGTGCCAGGAAGCAAAGTAGGGTAGAAGCTAGAGGTGCGTTGGGGGGTGGGAGGCTGGAGGACACTATATGAGACACACGGTCAAGGAAGGTGACATCTGAGCCAGACCTGCAGGTGAACCTTGTGGATACCCATATGGAGAGCTGTTCCCAGCCAAGGGAGCAGCAGGTGCCAGGGCCCTGAGGTGGGTGGAGCTGGCACACGAGGAACTGCAGGCAAGGGGGCTGGAGTGGGGCGGTGAGGGCAGCGAGGGCTCTCTCGGGCTGGCTCTCCACTAAGGGCCCCATGCTACTTCAGGATGTCATGCCTACCTTGTTGACAGCTATAAGCCCAGCACCTGGCATTATGGTTTCTGTCAAAAGAATGGATGGAAAGTGATTTCCACTCTAAACCCTATCAATTTCAGTAAAGCAAGTCATTTCCGCCATCGGCTGCAGTAAAGCAGAGCTGAAGAATTCAGACCCCCTTCAGATCCTAGAGGTGACTATAAACAAGGGGCTGAGGCGGGGGGTAGCGCACCAGCACGTGCTGACGGGAGGCTCGGGCAGCACCGGGACAAGCAGAACCTGAAGCCCACAACCTCCCTTATTTGCCTTGCTCCCGCCGAGGGTGCTCACAAAGTCAGTCTGGGAGAGCTGCTTTTCCGCCGCCGCGTGCTGTGGCACTCCGGGGCCGGGTGGCTCTGCCCTTGGCCCAGGCAACCCTGGGCTCACCTCCTTCTGGATAAAGATACTCAGGAGGGCATTTTCTTCCAGCGGGGTCCAAGCTGTCTGCACAAACCCTCCTGCCCCACGGCTCCTTCATTTGGGAGGGAAGGCTCCTCAGCTACATGATCACTGGGTGCTGTGTGCCCTTTGAGTCAGATTATGCTAAGATGATGCTTTTAAAAATTAAATCACCCTTTCTCTGAGTGAAGGTCAACTCCGCAGCTCTGCTAAGAAAGCTTTCACCACCCGTGGCTTCCCAGAAATGTCTGTGCACAGTCCGTGTTCTCCTGAATTACACTCTGCTGACCGGCTCGTGTTTACTGCGCATTTCCTCACCACACCCAAGGTAACTACCTTTTAATTCTTTTTGATGCCCTCAGTGCTTGCCTGGGTGAGCCATTCGTGCACCGCTCTGCATACCCACCAGGATGGATTTATTCTCCTTATAGATCTAGCGGATGGTGGATTTATTCACATAATAAATTTGTGCCACCAGCAAAAGCCAAATGCACATTTTAATTTATCCCAAACTGCTCTTTTCTGCCTGAAAACCATCTCTCTTCTGTTAACTTCACTTTCTCTTTGCCTCACTAGAACTTGGCTTTCATCTCTCTTGCAGAGAAACAAAGAGCTTATCAATTCAGATTTACCATGAATGCGACACATGTCACAGAGGAGACAGGAGGACGTGGGGCTGGCGGTCGGCTTGCCAGGCAGAAGACTTGTTTCCACCCGCCAGATGCCCCGTGAAATGCTCAAATTCAGTCTTGGCAAATTACCCCTGACCACATGCAAGGAGACTTTGAGGTCACCTGGGAATCCACTGAAACAGCAAAGATTAAGTCTCAGAACAAGGGCCTCTTGCAGAGATCATAAATCAGCAGACCATGGCCGAAACCCGTCCGCAGATGTGTGTGACTTTTACTTTGTAAAAAAATTGGAAATAGATGTCCAACTTGAAAGAAAAAAAAAAAGAGGAAATGTGAAAATTGGGAGTCCTGGTGTCTTTTGAAAAAGCATCCAATCTCGTACCAGCAGTAGCATGAGGCAGTCTTAGGCTGGAGCCAGGGAGCGACACCCACTTTGGACAGGGCATAAGAGCTCCAGTTTCCACAGTGCACACACCGCTCCCCATGGTCACCGACCTGCCAGTCTGGAAACTACACCATTTTGTGGGGCAAATGGTCCAAGGAAACAGCTGACTTAAACAGCAGCTTGCGGTCCCCTTGAGGTACCCACACTTGCCCCTAAAATCCAACTAGGTGGAAGGAAAGGGGTGCACCCTGGGACCAGGGACTACACCTGAGTCCTCCAAATCCTCTATGCACTTCAAGATGGCTCGGTCTCATCAGGCTACATGCTCCCCCTGGCATAGGAGACTGTGACAAGCCACCCCGGTTCCTCCCACCCCTGGCCAAGCCACTTTGCATTGTGATGCGGCATCTCCCATCAAAAGGCGGGTTCTAGGCCAAGGTCATTAGCAATCACCACTGAGCAGTGTCTCTGCAAAGCACTTTCACATAGGAGGTCCTCTCCTCTTGCTGCCTTGAGACCACCATGAGCTGAATAATGATCCATCCTGGCTGAGGTCCTCAGGCCAACAGCCTTGCCTGACATTTGAGTGGTGCCATCGAAGGCTACCCAGCCATCTGCATGCTGTCACCACACAAAGGGGTGTCAGGCCACCCTAAGACTCATGAGCAACAATAAAAAGGTCGATGTGTTAAGTCACTACATTTGGGGCAGGTGGCTAGGCAGCGCGAGACAGTGGACAGACATGGCTTGTCAAGGACGGGCTTCTTCTCGTCCAAACAGCCTGTTTGTGGGCGTCCTCAAGGGCAGGTGCTGTCTCGACCCTTAACTCTTATCCTCCTGCCACTGCCTCTTCAGTCTGACTTCCAGGGAAGGCAATCATCTCCTCTCTCCCCCATCAGGAGATGAAAGGACTTCCGCTCCTTCCTCTTGGATGTTATGGTCCTTTCCTCTCACCTCTGAAGAATTTCTAACAAAATGTCCTGAGTGGTTAATTTTTATGTGAAATGAACAACAGTAGCTTGTCTTTCCAGCCACAATGACTGTTCCATTATCCGGTTTTCCTTTGGGAACCACCCCTTGCTTACTCTTCTCAGTGGTTTGGATGGATCTGACCCCACTTCTGGCCCAGCCTGGGCCATGGAGGAAGTGCCTCCCTCTGGAGACTGGAGATCAGATCCCTGGAGGGAGGTTCTCTGACAGAAAGGAGCAGTCTCTTTCCTATGGGGTTGCTAGGCCGGTAAAAGGGAGCCTAGGGGCACCAGGGTCATCTCTGGGCCCAGCCTGACACTAGAGACCTGGCTCTCCAGGTGTGGTTCCTGGACCAGTAACCTCAGTATCACCTGGGAACTTGTTATGAATTACAATACTCAGGTTGCCCATGAGATGAACTGAATTAGAAAGTCGGAAGGGGGCCAAAAATCTGTGTTTTAATTTGCTTTGCACGTAATTGAGAGGCTAGAGGGAAGTAGAGCTGGTGAGATTATTGGAGCACCTGGAACCCACCAAGCCTGAAGCCAATCTATCGTCCTGGACTTTTCAGGTCTGTGAAGAATATTTTCCTTTATTTTGCTTGGATTTCTGTCACTTGCTATTAATAGTGAAGGTGCTTATAATAATCATTAATAATGATTATTAATGAAGAAATCATAATATGTTCTGAGATCCCGGACTTTAGCAGAATGGTCTTTCTGCTACAGGTTTTCCTCACAGAAGTGCTAACTGCACTTCTCTAATTCACTCATGCTGAGGGGTGTTTACTTCATTTCTATGGTAGGCAGCTTGCCTGGGCAAAGTGGTTCAGATATATCACTTCCCAAGAGCATTCTGACAACTTGGACACTAAACTTTCTGCATTAAAGATTAATGTTCGTTTACCCTCAAGAAGACAACAGGTCTCTGGAAGTTTCTAGGAAGGTTATGGGTAGAGATTAGAGTAATGCAGACCTTTCATTAGCACCAGGGATAATTCTAGTGATGGAGAGGCTTAAGCTCTTGTGGAGCTGCATCATGTGCACATTTAATTGACACAAATTCAATTTTATGGGCTTGGCCAAAGAAAAAGGGGCAAAGGGAAAAATAACTCTTTAAAGAGTGCAGGCAATAGGTTACATTTCTGGTAATGGCAGACTAGCTAGTCTGAACCAATGCTTCCATGGAAGACAACTAGATAACCTGGATGAAATATTGAAATCTGTTTGAAAGAACAAATCTGTTTAAAGGCACAGAGAGAGTGAGTAGGGTTGTGAAGAACCATGGGGCTAGAGCAGATAGGAAAGAAAAGGAAACCCAGAGGTGAAGCCAGCTCTTGGCAAGCGTTCTCCTCAAGGAGCTGCTGCTTCTGAGAAGCCCTGCTGCCAGGCTGGGAAACTGAACGGAGGTGGTGACAGACTTGGGGCAACAGTCTGAAAGTTGGGGTGACTGGACATAGCTAGAAGTGAAGGGCATAGCAAGGTTAACAATATGGGGGAAATTCAAACTACTACTAACTGTATAAAATGACGATGAGGATGATAATGATGTCTAGTGACGTTTAAAATCTAAAGAGAATTAAAAAGTGTGATAATAATAGCATTTAAGTTGGGAGGGGAGTAGAGTTACAGAGTTGTAAGGTCCTTCTGCTGAATAAGAAGTGGTAAATTGTTAATTTAAAGTAGATTCTAATAAGTCAGGAATGCATGTTGCAATCTCTGGTAATGACTAGAGGAATAATAAAAGAATGTATAACTAACAAGCTAATTGAGAGGGAAAAAGAAGAATACAAAGTAATCAGTTCAAAAGAGGACAAGGAAAGAAAGGAAGAAGAACATAAAGCAGGCAGAACAAATAAAAAGCAAACAATAAGATAGTAGATTTAAACTCAAATATATCAGCAATTACATTAAACATAAATGGACGAAATGTGCCCATTAAAACACAGAGATTGCTAGCAGATAAAAATAAAAACCAATTACACGCTGCTTACTAGAGACAAACCTCAATAGAAGGAAGCAGAGTTTGAAAGCAGAAGGATAAAAAAAACCTGAACCACGTGACCAATGATCCAAAGAAATCTGGTGGACTTCAGGAAAAAAGCATTACTAGAACAAAAGAGTCAAGCAACACAGGGTGATAAACTGTCCGACTCACCAGAAAGACAGAAGTCTGGTTTTTGTATGCCCCCCCAAATTCAACCCACCCCAAATATAAAATAAAGTGTGTCAGCAGTCCACTCTCCAGGGTTGCCTAGAAGCAGGTGATCTGGTTTGTGACTGATTCTGTGGTCTTCTCAGGATGATTTGGGTGCCTTGTGCTCTGGAGATGTGATTGTCCAGCACCCTCAGCATAATGTCCCGTTTAGGGGGCCTTCCTGGTGGTGCAAGGGGTTAAGCCTTGGCACTATGAAGCTATCCACAGACACTGCAGCACAAGTTCAATCCCTGGCCAGGGAGCTTCCCACAGGGAGCAGCAGACCTCTCCTGCCTTGCCCACTGCTCCCCTCAGTAGTGTACTTCAGTCGATCTGCCTGTACTGCTCCCCACTCTGTCTCTGATGAATCCTCTCACCCTCCCCTGGCCTGCACCCCAGCTCTTGTATGCATAAATATATAAATCTTTAAAAAAAATAATGTCGCTGTTTAAAAACACACTTTTTCCCTATAATCCAGACTCTAAACAAAGTCAACTGCTTCATCTAGGGTTCAACCCCAAAGCTCTGATTGTCCCACCTTGGAGGAGACACTCTGGGACTTACTGAGAGGGGCTCTATCTGTTTAGAGTGGTCTACAGAGAGCCATATATGCTGCACTTCCCCCTCAATTTAAGGGATTTCCAAGGGTAGCTTGGATCCCCTGCACTTTCGGGGACCTTCAGAGTTTAATCCCCATGTGACATGTGGCTCTATAGTGTGAGGGTGCTGACAATGTAATGGTTTTCAACTTTCTTTTCTTTAAATGTGGCTTATGTAGGAGCGAAGTATATTTAACAGATAAAGGCTGAGCTCCAAACCTATCCAAGTTTAAGATTTCACTAACTTGGAAAGTGCCCTCTTGAAGGGAACTGATGGCTGTGACAAGCCCAGGAACTCCCAGAAATAGGGACAGAATCTTCCTTGGTGCCTCCAGAAAGTACAAGACCCTGCAGATATGACACCTTGATCTAGGACTTATAGCCTGCAGAAGTCTGAGACAATAAATTTCTGTTATTTAAGCCACCCAGACTGTGGTACTTTGTTATGGCAGCTCTGGGAAATGAATACAGTATTCAGGATCTTAGTTGACACATGATTTCACTTTAAAAATGAGAGTTATATTAATAAGCACTAGAAAAAATATAACAAGTGGCTCAAACCTGTGATTTTTTGGCATGTTACTGCCTAGGACTAGGCAGAGGTGGGATGTAGTGAGCAAATAACAGTTTTGTTAGCACAAGAGGACCTGTGCCATGGAGTGGTTAGGAGTTGAGACTTTGCAGCCAGGCTTTCAAATATACTGGTTTCCTCACTTACTGTGTTACCTTGGACAGATTCCTTAACCTCTCTATGCTGCAGTTTCCCCCTGCACAACGGTATTGATGATAGCAGTGCCTGGATGATTAATGCAAAATTACCAAGCACAGTCTGGGGGCTGTTTCAGGGCTCTGTCAGTGCCGGCTCTTCATGTTGTGACTCAGCTGTGGAAATATGTGCAGGAGGGAGGTCCCAGGGGCCCAGCAGGATGGTGGGGAAGGGAATTGGACACCACCATGCTGCTCCCACTCCACGAGGGGCTCTGGAAGTTTCCCTTCCCAGTGCCACACCACCCTGGGCTTCGTTTCTTTTAACTATTTCTTTTGTAGGAACTTTCTGCAAAGCAATTTTAATTTATTTTTCACACAGTGAAGACACCTCAGCAGTACAAACTGGAGGTTGTCAAATTGCACTGTGGTCAGAGAGGCCAGTCGGGGGAGACTATCACCCACACTTGCCACTTGGTGTTGGGGCTCAAGAGCTGACCTGGCCCAGCTTCACCGTGTCCCATAGCCCCTCCTCTCTCCTCCACTTCCCAGCTCGCCATCTGACCAAAGCTGATAGGTGCAAAATTCACCAGTTCTTCTGACGCCTTACATAATGACACCTTCCTCCTCACCCCTATCATTTGTTTACAAATGTGACACCTCTTTAATCCTATTGCCTGCAGTAACCTTGACATGATCTTGACACACCCTTGCCTCCCCCAGGCGCCATGAAGGCTTCTTCCCAGGCCTCTGGCTTTTGCCAAGAGGTCCCCAGGAGCCAATCTGGTCATAATTCTGCCTTCAGATTCTGGCTTTTGGTGGAGGTGAGATGCCGGCACCCCCCCACCTGCAGGCACTGGCTGGCTGCAGTTCTGGGTTGCTCCCAGAGAGGCAGGATGCCCCCCCGCCCTCACATGTGGCTTGCCAGACACAGACCCCCAGCTCCAGGCAGCTGGGCTTCATGAGTGGCTCTGGCTAGTGGCACAGAATCAGAACCACACCAGCCCGGTGGCACGCCAGGGCCCCCACCGCACTGCCAACTCTTGGCTCTCCTGCCCCATCAAGGCAGATCTCCACCATCCAGGTTTTTGTCCCAGGTTGTTCTGGATAAAAAATCCATAACCAGTCTTAGGGCTACAAAGGCCTCCTCAGCAAGCCCGATGACTCTGGAATCCAGGCTCGGGGTAGTGAGCAGCGATGAGGCGCCTCCCTCTCCACGCAGAACAATTGCAATGCCCTCTCCCTGGATGCCCCACATGCCCTGGCTCTGCACAGTCAGAGCCTGCTGAAATGTAAACCAGGTCACTGCAGGCCTTGCCACAAAGCCACAGTCCCCCTTCTGGTCTTAGCTGCTCAGCCCTGGCCTGCCTCTGCAGCCTCACTCGCCGCCCTCCCCTCACTCTCTGTGCTGCAGCCTCCAGCTTCTTTCTTATTCTTGGGCTAACTGAGCAGCTCTTTCCTATCACAGGGCCTCTGCCAGGCTTTCCCCTCTACAAAGGGCATCATTCAGGTCTCAGCTCACAGAGGCTTCCTCTAACCAGCTGCCCAGCCAGCACCCAGTCACACCCGTCTTCATATCTGTTCATTCATCTGTCATCTAGACCTGCCCATTAAAATGTAAACACCATGAAAGCAGGGAAGATGCGCTGCTCTTTGGGTCACCAGGACCTAGACCAGGGCTGGCACATGGTGGGTGCTCAAAACACAGGTTTCTGGTGAGGTCAAAGAAGATAACATCTGTTGCCTTGCCTGGAACCCCATCTAGGACTAGAGGGTCTGGGTTAGCGTGTGTCCTGACCTGCAGCCCCAGGCCCTGCCTCTCCTGCCGGCCTTGCCCAGGCCCAGGGCACATGCCAGGAGGCTCACTGCCAGCCCCTGACTGCCTTAAGACCTTCCTGTCTCAGGGGCGACCAGACTCGTTCCCTTCAAGGCACTCGCAGCCACATTTCATCACTTGCTATCTAAAAAGCCTCGTCGTCCCAAGGGTTAATCAGATAATGCCAGCTGCAGTCCTGCCCACTGTCTCTCAGCTGACCCTCCCCTCAAAGTTCTGTCTCAGGTCTCTGCTGGCACCCAGATCTGGCATCTGAGCCTGGCACCCAGAACCTCTGAGTCAAGAGTGCTAGAGTCAACACCCCCAGAAACAGCCTGCACCTCCAGAGCAGGGGCATGGGGGCTGGGGGATGTGGAGGCTGGTCCTGAGTGCTGCCCCCCGAGCTCCCCGGCAGGCAGGGGTTCATATGTCCAGGGAACTTGCTCACTGAGGAAGCCAGTTTGGGTTCCTTGCCTTGCCTGTCCCCTGCCAGGGACCACCTTCTAGATAAATGACTTGTTCTTGAATCTTCATCTCTGAGTCTACTTCTGGGGAATCCAGGCCAAGACAATATTTACATGGCACAAAGCAAATGCTCAGCAAGCGGTAGCTGTTATTGTTCTTTCCTCCTCCACCTCCCATCTGCCCTGCGCGGCCTCAGGCCTCCGCTCAGAGTGTGCAGATCTAAATCTTGGGTTGTGACTGTTGGCGGGGGAGGTATTGTGCCCACCACTTAGTCTCTGGCCTCTCCCGGCAGGTCAGTCCCTCCTTTCCCCAAGTGAAGCTGGTGGAGAACATCGAGGGTGGTCAGGCCCCTGGCTCAGACCGATGTTTGTCTAGCAAAGCTGGCTGGGGCTGGATTTTGCCCGAGGTGTTCCAAATCTTGGGACACCAGGTGCTTGAACCCTCTGAGGTCTTTTATGTCACAGACACCAGCACAAGCGGCACCTAAGACGTCACGCCAGGCACTGTTTTCCAGCCAGGGCGTGAGCCAAGCTGATTCAGCCGCAGCGTGCGGTGTGTGTGGTCCGCTGGGTCGGGACATGGCAGTGGGACGGCACCAGGGCTGGAGGCCAACACGTGGCATCTTCCAGCTGTGGTATCACCTCAGTTCCTCATCATCAAGAGGGGACGACCCCAGAACTGACATCAAGGTGAATTGTTTGTGTAATGTTACTTATGGGTATATGTTTATTAGAATTTGCAAATAATACAGATGCTGTAAGGAGAAGCTTACAGAGGTGGCTGCTCATAGTAAGGACTCGATAAATGCAACCACTTATTTCATTAGAAGAGCACCAGGCTGACTTTCACTCAACTCTTGTACATTTACAAGGTCACACCACTGGCACCTATTATTATCCATATAAAGAAAACAACTTACTTTAAGAGTAAAAATGAAAATAAAATAAATTTTTAAGAATACCCACATCTTGATTATAGAACCAAAAAGTAGCTGTGATGGGTAATTTACATGTCCACCTAACTAGAGCGCAGATATTTGGTCATTTTTCTGGCTATTTCTTAGGGGGTGTTTTGGGAGGAGGTTGCCCTATTAACTGGTCAAATAAAGCAGATTGCCTTCTATTGTGTGTGTGGGCCTCGTCCAATCCATTGAAGGCCTGAACAGAACAGAAAGACTGACTTTGCACTGAGTATGAGAGAACTGGCCACCAGACTGCCTCAAGGCTTCACCTGCAACCTTCACCTTCACCTTGACCCTCCGCCCTGACAGCCTCCAGCTGGGAAATTGGCTCTTCTGGGTCTCCAGCCTGGCAGTTCATCCTGCAGACTGGCCCCGCCAATGTCCGTAATTGCCAGACCCATTCCTCTGAGCCCTCTCACCCCACAGCCTCATGTTTACATACCTGTATCAGGCAAAATCTAGACTATGATACATTTCTAAAGGCAAGCGCAGGCCTTGGCGAGAGGGGTAAGGAAGCCAGTACCCCTCATCATCGCATCCCATGAGAAGTGGACCACCTCAGGCCCAGTGCTGCTCAGGGCCACCCAGAACTCTTACTTGAGCATATCCTCTCCTGGTCTGGGAACACAGCGGGTAGCTGGGGAGTCAAATTTGGCTCAGGTTTGCTGGGGATGAAGACCTCGGCATTGTCCTTCCGCTTAGCAGACAAATTCCTCTCCTTTTTACTACCTGTAGGAAAACCATTGTTTAGATGTCAAACACCGAGTGCAAGCATAGTCGGGACATTTGCTCAGGCAATGGCTCACTTATTCATGCCACAAACGTTTACTGAGCCCCGACTCTGTGCCAGGCGCTGTACTAGTAGAGGATTGGAAGCATGCATCATGTGGCCAATGACACAGCCAAGTTAGCTGTGTGCCAAGCACCACATTTTGGTGAATAACTGAAATATTCTAGGACACACATTTTTCAAATTGTTAACATTTCTACACTGGTCCAGAACTTACAAGTGATGGGGTTTAGGTTTAATTGGCACTTTGATAAGGACTCAATACACATTGGCAATTACTACTATGTACGTATTAATTATTATTTACAGGCTGGTTGTCTAGCTTCCCTGCTAGAATGTGAGTGCCAAAGTAGACAGGCTTGGTTCTGCTGGCCCCAGCACAGGGCCTGGGGCGTGACGTACACCCAGTGAAAGAATGAATCAACAGTCCAGAACAGGCACAACTTTTCAGATTTTGCTGACTGTTCCCGAGTAAGTGCTCAGGATTAGTTCAGGACTCTAGTCCCATGCGGGAGTCTGGTGAGGCCTTGCAACAACAGGCCCCTCTGGCTGCCCCTCTGGTAGGGGTCTGTCTCCTGCTGGGCTGGGGAAGGGGCCAGGACTGAGGATGAGCGGGAGCAGAAGCGGCAGCAGGAGGCAGAGGCCGCCCCTCTCTCCGGGCAACACCTGCCTAGGGCTGACATCACCCCATCGGTGCCAGTGTGGGCCTGCTGAGCAATCTAATTGTTAAAAATGTAAAATGTCAAGAAGTGACGTTCTCTTTTCGATTTATGCTTTGGCATCACTCTCAAACTGTGCCCGTGCCTGGCATCCAACTGTTCTCCTTCTGTGGCCTGGTGCTTCACATCGTAAAGGACTATCACGGCCCCCAGCTCCCTCCTAGCCTTCTCCTCCCTCCCCGCCAGGGCTCAGTTCTGCTCCTGGGTGTGAAGAGCCCACCTGAGAAGATACCGGGACAAAGGCAGGCAGAGGCCGGAGGAAGGGAAAGTAGGTGAAGGCAACAAGGGAAGGGAGATGGGGTGGGAAGAAGGAAGGAGAGAAATGAGTCCTGCTATGGCCTTGGATGTCTGTAAATAGCCCCCCTCAGTGGGCATGAGCCAGGGAGCGTGTGACGCGCTAGACACCCCACGGTGCCCAGGACAGCCCCGCAGCTAACACCAGGCACTCACCAGCTGAATCTGAGGGGCATATGGAGGCCTTCGGGAGCCTCTGCCTCTTACAATCAGCAGAGACCGAAGCAGTGCACTTCCCCAGCCTGGGAGATGGTCTGTTCTACCCAGAGCCGAAGTCTAAGTGCCACTGGAGGTCAAGTCCTACAACCCGATCCAGAGGCACCAAAGGCAAAGACACACGGTGAAGCTTACTTTTTGAAGGGGGGTTGAATTCCAGCATCACAAGGGTGTCCGGCCCCTGAGGAGGGTGTCCTGTCTCCTGACCCTCAGGAACCCGCTTCTGTGTTGCGTCCCCACTGGAAAGAGGGGGCTCCTCACTGGGGTGGTCCTCTAGCCCCTGGTCCTCGGGCTCGGGCTCCGAGAGGACATCTTCTTCAATGGCATCAGACTCGTCACTGGAACTGTCCTTTTGTTTCCTTTGCAGATTTACACTCAGTTCTAAGCTTTTTCTCAGCTCCTGTCAAACATCAAGAGGAGAGATGAAAAAGAAAATGTGGTATTTTGAGAAAAAAGTCATTTGAAAATAGATCATTAGAACCAAGTAACTCCTCCCACCAAACGAACATTTGCCAAAATCATCTCCTGTGTCGCCATCACTTTGAAGATAAGGGAACAACAGGACAAACCAGCAAGTCTCACGCCACAAATACGTGCGTGTGTGTGAGTGTGTACGTGTGTGTGATTTCCACTTCAATTCCACCTTTCATCACCAACCCTGATGTGACTAAAGAGCTGGAGCTTTCAGTGCCACACCCCCCCACCTCAACCTCCAGTTGAGGACCATTACAGAGCGATGTCCCAACCCAGCCGGGAGGCCTATAACTCAAGCTGATTCTGACAGGCTACCAGGAGACAGCACCAGATTCCAAAGGAAGGCTCAGCCCCCAAGGCTGCCCCCCACTTCAATGCCAATCGCAAGCCCTCACCTGTGCTTCTAACTGACAGGCTATAAATCAGAGGTTTCCACGAACCCCTCGAGTTCAATTAATTTGCTAGAGCAGCTCACAGTACTCCGGGAATCTGTTTACTCGCTGGCATACCGATTTATTATACAGAATATTAAGGGATATGAATCAAGATGAACATCCAGATGAAGAGATACACGGGTGGGGGGACTATTCCTCTAGGGAGCGTCTGTCCCTGTAGAGTTTAGGGTCTGGTGCAGGAACATTTGGGTGCTTCTTTGTTCATTAGCCTGGAGTCCATCTTTTTGGGGTTTTAGAGTGAGTACATACTCACAGTGGCATTAGAGACAAAACAAAACAATAAAGTCTTCTAATTGAGTGTACTGAGATAATCCAGGTAGCCCTCTGAGGCCTGCAAAGTCTGACGGTGGTGGCCAGTTGGAGGGTCAACAGATTTACTGCCCCTCCATGGGGAAGCTGGAGTTCCTGCCTGGCCTGCTGTTGAGCAGCAAATTTCGGTAACTGTGAAACTAGTAATCCTTTTGCAGTGGAATAGTGTCCTGTTTACAAACATTTTCAACCTCCCCTCTCATTTCCTCCCCACAATGACCCTGCAGGATGGCTAGAGTAGACCTTGTGATAACATGAACTGTTACAACATGATAAGCGATTGGTTCCCATGCTCAGTCCAACCCCCACTTTCAGATGGGGTCAGCTTCAGTCCTTACATTTTGCAGAGGGGGAAGCAAGGTCAGGTGAGAAAACAGGGTGCAAGTCCCTTTCTGCACCCCCAGTATTCTTGCCCTCTCTCTGTGGCAGGAAGGGATAAAATGGCTGCTATCCGGGCAACTCCCAAGTAGGAGACTGCTGTTGCTGTTGGGAAATCCCAGCCGATCCCAAGGTCCAGAACCATCCCCGCACATGACTTAGAGTGGACACTGACCACTGTCAGTTCCAGGAAGGAAATGGGTGGGGCACTAGGGTTCTAGAGCCCCCCGGTCAGCTGAACAGACTCCCTCCAGCCTCCTCACTAGTTTTACAGTGTTGCAACTCCATATTTTAAATGACTAAATTTTGGAGTCCACCCAAACTAGGGAACTGAGGCCTAGGGCCCTGTCCAACTTGTCACAGTGATTAAGTAGCAGAGTCGTGGCTTGCGCCCTCAGCTGCGGCTCCTGCTCCTTCTAGGTTATCAAGTGTAAAGGAGAAGCTCTTGCACTCTGCTGTGTTCTAATCAATGGGGAGGACCGAGTGAGGATTACCGGGGTTAATCTAGCTATTATGCCTGTGGGCCTGCTCGGGGGTTGTGTTAAGGCCGAGGTAAAGGAGGGGAGCAAGATAGGCCAATCTCAGACACCCAGTGCAGACAGAAAATCAACAGGGGGACTCCGGGCATGGCCAGGGCTGTGAAAGACAGAACCTGCCTGAAGGATGGGACAGAGAGGGGCCCTGTTGGAAGCTGGTCAGGGAAGCGAGGTGATAAAGAACTGTCCAGTGAGTATCAGGCAGGACAAACAGCAGAGGCAAAAGCGAGGAGGCAGGCGTGGCTGGAGAGGGCAGGGAGCAGGAAGGTGGGCTTGAGAATACAGGGAAGGGCTCTGTCAGTCTTGGATTTTGTGTTTTGAACAATGACAGGCCACCGAGAGAGGCTAAGCAGAGACACATTAACCAACTTCTGCTTTGAAGATGCCGCTGGCCGCTGGATGCCAAGTGGATTTTGAGAGGTAGCACCAGGGTGGGAACAGGACACACAGGTGCAACTGCAGAAGCAGGTAGAGATGAAGGTGGCAGCACAGATGGGGATGGGAAATGCCTGGAGATGCATTTTGGAGGCAGAGATGACAGAAATGACTGACTAGAAGTTAACAATGTGCATACTCTTTGGTCCATCCCCTCTAGAAATTTATCCTTCAGCCTAAAGTATACAAAGATCATCAAGACATTGTTCATAATAGAGAATGATTCAACTGTTCCCCAATAAGAGATGGGCCAGACTGCTGAGAGAGCAAGTGTCAGGCAGCCCTGACAGAGAATGAGGCAGATCAGGCACATGTACCTGGAAGGACATTCCAGATATATGTTTAAGTAAAAAGAAACATGTTGGAAAATGTACCCACCATAGGAATCCAATTTGAAAAATAATGACTAGTTTCTTTGCCCGCATGGACACGAGTGGACATACAAAAAGTCCAGGGTCACCAAACTGTTAATGTTTCTCTGGGGGCAGCATGATGGGGATTTTCTTTACTGCCTTAATTTATTATAAACATATTTCCAACGTTGTCATTAGAAAAAGTGATATATTTCCATTTATGTTTAAATCCTGTCTCTCATTCCTGCAAATAAGTGAACTCAGCAGGGGTAGAGAGGATGGTGTGGGGGACCCTGGGAAGCCAGCTGTCAAAAAAATCACTATCTCCAGCCCTGCAACATATCTTGTCCCTGAAAGAGTGACTCAGAAAGCAGCGAACAGCAGCACTGGAGTCTGGAAGATAATGTGGCATGTCTGTCTGACCTGGTGTTTCTAGTCAAGTGGGAGGATTTACAAACAACAGGCCAACGAGCTCATAAGGAAGAAACTTGGGGAATATAGTCCCATGAGCCCCTTTTGGAAAAAAACTCCCAGATGACAGAATCCAAACAATGAAAAGTGAAGTCAACATAAAGAGCACAGACTAGAGTTGTATGAAAGGTCTAATGGTGAACACTGAAGACACTTAGAGACTGAGTCAACTCTAGACCCTTGTGCACATCTGGGTTATGAACCAAAATGGAATGTTCCACCCCCGAGCTTGGCTAACAAAAACAAGGAGGGCAGGCAGTGTGTACGCACCCTGGACCTCGTGTTCCAGAGCAGTCAATTCAGATCCATCTCAAATGGAAACAAAAATGACCACTCTGGCCTCTTCATATTTTTTCATATCTATTAAACCGATGAGATATTCTTAAGAGATGATATTTCTTATGATAAAGAAATTGAATTTCAATGATTCCTCCTGTTTCAATTTGATTTCTTGTCATGCTGTCAAGTTAATATAAATTTAAATGCCACGGACACATTTAAAAAATATGTATGCCTCGGTTCTTTGTGGCTGGTCTCTCCCGCACGAAGGAAAAGAACGCCTTGCCTACACTGGGTGCACAAGCGTCAGGGGCCAAGGCCCTTCTAATGAACTGTTTCTAATGCCCACGTGACCCCAAGCCATCTGTTCCAGGGGCAAAGTGGTGATGAACTGAGTAACAACTCCCTCTGGAGAAAGAGTTCAAAACCTTTCCATCTGGAAAGATGAGTCCCTTGGGTTGGTGGCTTTGAAAGCCAACCTGTGGATATTTCAAAGGGATACCGTGCTGGGGGAGCTACCACTTGCTTTGAAGCTGTCATCTAGAAATTTCTTAGAGAACTTTGCTTTGCTTTAAAACCTTGTTAGATGCAATTTCAATGTTCAATGTTTAAAATGTTTAGTTCAAGCCCTTTTAGCTGAAAGTCCTCTGTCTGGAGGCCAGGCTGTGGGTGGAAAGGGGACCAGGGCAGCATGTGAACTGGGCTCCCAGCTGGGGAGCCAGGAAGGGGGCAGAAGGAGGAAGAGATGGGCTCGGGACCACTGACTCCCAGGCAACCAGGGTGTGATGGTCAGAGGGTTAGTGTCTTCCATGCCTGATCTGCCTTTCTGCAGGACCAGGAAACGAGCCGGCGGCCACACAACATGAACTGTTTGCAACAACAGTAACAAGAACCATGGTAGCAGCAGCAGCAACTTCCAGGTGACAAGCTTTGTTAGATATCAAGCACCAGGCTAACTACCCTAGGCACCCTGTCTCATGGCATCCCCGGTGGAGGGCCTTATTGTACAGGCCTAGGGAACTGGAGTACCAGCCCAAGCTGGATGTTTGATCCAAAGTCCAGGCTCTTCACCACATGCCCTCATCTATTCCCTGCCTGGCACCAATGTGTTGGAAGCAAGTAGTCTCCAGAGTCATATGAAATCAGGTGCTCAGTGACTCTGCCCGGGCTCCCAAGGAACTGATGAAACCTCATGTAAGAGTTTTTGACACAAAGCTGCCTGGAGGCCACTAACCTAGTGGTAAAGTGTGTGTAAGTGTTAGTGAATGGACCATTAAATCTCTAAGTGCACCTTCAAAGGGGAACAACTAGGTCAGAGTCCTGGGCTTGGGTTCTGGGCCCGACTCCAGTCTTCCTGTGTCTCCAAACAAGCGGCAGAGTCTCCAGCCCCCACCTACAAAGTGGGATGATGGCCCTGACAACCCGACAAGGTTATTGAAGGGACACAATGAGATAATAGCTATGAGTTAGTGTTTTGTGATTGCTTTAACATAAGTCTAGTTTCTGCAAAAATATAAAATTGAGATGACAGCATATTCTTCTTTATTTCGCAGGCTACTGATTTTGCCTACAAAGAGATTGGATGTTTAGACCATGACGCATCAATGGACACTTAAAGAGGCAGCAGTCTCTGGGGTAGAGGTCACTGATGTGCAGTCAATATCCCCAGGTCCCCAAACACCTCTCACTGGCCAGCAGTTTAATAAAATTGGGATTTGAATGCCTTAACTTGGCATGCACCAGTAGTTGCAATAATCCCATGAACACCTACTGCCTCCTATGAGCCATTGTATACATTTATATTAGCCTGACTGGCCTGGAAAGCATTCTTACTCTGCCTTGACAAGTTAACTAATTTGTTCTTATTTTCATTCATTTATTTATTCTACAAATACTTTTTGTTGAATATATTTGTCCTCATGTAAATAGGACTGACTGCTAAGTAACAGGCACAGCTAGATGAACACGACAGAGACGCTGTCCTTATGGATTTTATAATTGACAACAAAGACAGCCATTCCATATGAAATTCCAAGTGTAATGAGTGTCAAAATCCCAAACCTAAGACTTGTCAGCCTGCATCCCTACTGGGTGCCTCCTAGACCACAAACCTCCTAGAATAAAGTGAGTTGAGATCACACATCATATCTTTAAAAACACATTGTCTTATCCCAGTTATGATGGGCCCACAGCTAGAAAAATTTGAGTTATCCCTCAACTTTAAATACCTATGCAATGTTTGGGCTTTTCTGATGCTTTCTTACTGCCCTCATTCAATCCTGGATTTTCTTTTAATAATTTTCATTCACAGTATAATTTATTTACGAAGCACCTAAGAGCTCAGTATCTACTGTCCATCATTATGAAGAAAAAAGCATCATTATCTTAGGAGGTGGAGTAATGTTAAAAAAAGATAATGGACTCAAGAAGCAGAACTCTGGAGCTTGCCTGACCATTTCCTTGCTGGAAGGCCCTGGGCAAATCCCTCAACATCAGTGTGCAGGGGCTGCCTCACCCTAAAATCACAAACCAATTAGAAATGGGGGCAAGGGTGGTGCAGGGGTTAAAATATCAATGCTATCAAGCCATCACCAGCCATTGAGGCAAGAGTTTGGTCCCTGGCCAAGGAGATAACCTACATGGTGAGGCAGACCTCGTCTGTCTTGCCCACTTCTACCCTCAGCCGTGTATTTCAGTAGATCTACCTGTTCTGCTCCCCACCCTGTCTCTGGTGAATCCTCTCAGCCCCTGTACCTCTGGCCTGGACCCCAGTTCTTGTATGCATAAATAAAATAAATCTTAAAAAAAAAAGAAATGGGGACAGGGGATTGGCTGAAGGATCAATAGTAGGAAACTGGATAGGGATGATGGAATACAGATCAAATGACACAGAATGCTGCTGGTTAGGAACTCCCATACCTGGAAGGAAAGCTAAGGCAAACAGTTTTCAGGAGCAGGTTGTGCCCCAAGCTATAATCACCTGGGTCAGTACATCAAATAGAACAGGCAGAGGAAGCAGGATTCTCAAACACAAAGACAGACAACCAGGAATGACCAAATATTTGGGGAAAATCAACATCCTGAAAGATAGGCACAACATCTAATTAACAAAAGAACTAAAAGCCATTGAAAAAGAGTTAATAAGATAAACAGAGGATGACTGTAGAATATAAATATTAATATCCCTAAATTAATATTAATGTTAATATTAATTAATATCCCAAAATTAATATCCCTAAAGAGATTGAGAGAACATTTCATTCATTAACAATGACAAACAGCTAGAGATCTTAAATGCTTTAATTTTATTACCCTTTTTTTTTTAAAAAAAAAGGTAAATAGCAGAAAGAGATAAAAGGTGGCTAGTTAAGTGTGCTAGAAAATCAATCCAAATAACGTAATAGAACATAGTACAAAAAGATATAAAAGCATGAAGGAAAAGTTAACAGACTTGAAGGATAGAACTGGGTCAACATTTGTCCAAAAGAAGCTCCACAGGACAGAATAAGAAACAATAACATCGGGGCCTCCCGGGTGGTGCAGCGGTTAAGTGCTGCGCTGTGGAGCTGTCGGCAGCGGTGACGCGAGTTCGACACCCGGCCGGGGAGAGTCCCACATGGTGCGGCAGACCTCTCCTGCCTTGCCCGCTGCTCCCCTCAGCAGTGTATTTCTGATCTGCCTGTTCTGCTCCCCGCTCTGTCTCTGATGAACCCTCTTACCACTCCAGCCTCTGGCCTATACTCAACTTGTATGTATAAATAAAAAATAAATCTTTAAAAAAAAAAAACAATAACATCAGCAACAAAATCTAGTGTTAAAGAAAGACACACATCTTCAGATAGAAAAGGCCCACCAACTGCTTTCTATAACTGGGACAAAGACATTGATACTCATATATTCATATGAATAGAAGATACAATCTATCAGAAAAGATCATGACTGTGTGCTCAAAAATGACAGAGATGTGAAATATATAAAGCAAAATAGAGAAATAAAAGGAAAAACTGACAAGTTCACAGAAATCAACCACACTAAAAGACAAAAATTAAGGCGGAATCTATTACAGTAGTTTGCTTCTGAACATAAGAATTTCTTGGAAGGTTTACTAAAAATACAAATTCTAAGTACCCATGTTCCCCCTCCATACCTAGTTCTGCATCTTTGAATGGGGTATGATAATTTACATTTTTAATAAGTGATTATTAAAATATTAAAGAATTTTAATAAATGATTTTAACCCTGGAGATTCTGATATAAATGGTCTGCAACCATACTGGGACATACATAATCACAGAGTTAAATAACACAACCAACAGCTTGATTTAATAGATACATTGAGAACCTGAATGATTAGTCTTTTGAAATATCACAGAGCATTCATAAAAATGATCTGGTAGACAAATAAGACCTCAAAAACTTTCAAGCAACAGAAACTAAACAAACCATTCTTACATGTCTGTAAAGTTAGGAATTAACACAGAAAAGTAGTAAAATATAGACAAAAAACTATTTTCTTAGAACATCTGTAAACACTCTTCAAAATAAGGAAGAGAATAAAAACCCTAAAAATCACAAGCCCATTAGAAATAAGGGCCTCCCTGGTGGCACATCGGGTTAAGTCTCAGCACTATGAAGCTATCCAGAGCTACTGCAGCACAAGTTTGATCCCCGGACAGGGAGCTTCCCACCCGGCACAGCACACTCTCCTGCCTTACCTGCTGCTCCCCTCAGTTGTGTACGTCAGTTGATCTGCCTGTTCTGCTCCCCACTCTGTCTCTGGTGAATCCTCTCACCCCTCCACACCTCTGGCCTTCGCCCCAGCTCTTCTACGCATAAATAAATAAATCTTAAAAATAAATAAATAAATGACAATGAAAACACTATAAACAGCAAAATTTGTGGAATAAGAACAAAGCGGTAGTCAGAGGAAAAATAATAGCCTTAAAATCCATATACTAGAAAATAAGACTGAGAATAAATGAATTAAATGTCTAACTTCAGAAGTCAGGTTAAGGGGTGGGGGAGAAGCAGTAAATTAAACCAAAATATTTTGGGGAATAATCAAGATAAAAGTAGAATAAATAAATAAAGAATGAAGTAAAGTATTCCAACTCAATAAAACTAAAAGCTGGGCATGATCTGGCTGGGTAGGTAGAGAAAGCTTATCATATTTTCTCAGTTTACTTCTGAATAGTTTGAATCCTTTCCAAAGAGGAGACATCCGTGTCTTAGATGTTACATAAAATAATAAAAAATAATGTAACAATGCCTAAGAAAGTTTAAGTAGGCTATAAATGCAAGAAATAAAAAAAGAGTCATGCTAATATTGACTCAGAGGTCATTCTTTATTTTCTTAAGATTTAAAAAGATTGAAAAAAAAAAAAAGGATTTAAAAAGACGCTCTAGTGAGTCAGATACCATCCGGTGCCTTCACTTACAGAAACACTCTATTGGGTGAAGAGGTCACTGCATCTCACTTTTGGACCTGCGTTTCACGGGCATTTAGTGCTTGTTCAGCAGCTTTCTGTATGAATCATTCATGCTCATCACTAGGTTATTCTTGTTCAGCTGGCCTGGTACTGTCTCACCCACAGCCCAGGGGCCTGCTTAATGTCATCAGCCAGTCTTTCTTTTGATCTGAGCTGTCCATCTGTGAGTGCATTCAAGACACCATGCCCTTGATGTTCCGGGTATCAGAAGTGCTAACTCAAATACCACTGGGAAGTAGAAAGACCTCTTCCTCCTCTCTCGTCAGGAATCAACAAGAAAAGAGGAAAAGCCTTTCTTCTTCCCAGTGGTACTTGCTCATGACATTTAAAATATTCATTTTAATTAGTGCCATGTGTCAGAAATCCCAGCATTTCAGGATCCAAACCACATCTCCCAAAATCATTCATCTACCTCATGCATTACAAAAAAAAAAAAAAAAAATCATTGTCAGATTACATGTCCTGATTCATAGTTTGGAAAATATTGTCACCGTAATTATAACTTAGTGATGTGATGACTGAACTCAGCTTATGTGGGCGTGTCAGAGTGTGTAGTCAACATCCATACCACTCCCTCACCCACTGATTCAATCAATCAATTATTCGATTCATTTGCTTAACAAAGATTTATTTGCAAACTAACTCCATTCTAGGCACTTTTTTAGGGACCAGAGATATAGCACAAACCAAGACAGTGCATCAAGAAGCTTAGATCTGGATTGGGGGTGTGGTGGGGGTAGGTACCCCAAGCCGAAATACGTAACTTACAAAAGCTTTACAAAATTGTCCTTGGATGAGTTGGGGCTCCATGAATTATTATGTGTCCTTTACTCCTGTGGATTTTTCAAAATGGGAACACCTATAACCTACACCTAGGATTTGTGATTTCAGAACTGGCAAGCATAGGAAATACTGGATCTACCCCTTCCTGATGTACAGGAGGAAATGAGAACTCCACTTAGCCAAGTCCCCACAGAGTTTGTGGAAGAGCCCAAATGACCTCATCAGGTATGGATGGTGCCCCTCAGTCACTTGTGCTTTCCACTCCCTAAAATGGAAGTCACAAACTCCAGCACCTTCAGAAGACATAATATATTATAGTATTAAATGGCAATGTGAGTATCAATGCTGCATGATAGGGAGTGGTAGAGACCAGGGCAAACAGGAGGGGGCATGCTCAAAATAAAAGCTTTTTAGTTCAAAATAAAACAGCAACAATGATACACTAGCACATCACCAGACCAGCCAGCAAAACACATCCGGGAGCTGAAATTGGTCCTTGCATTTAAGGGTCCAGGCCCTCCTTTGTGAACATCCTACTCCATTCTTCACTATATTTCTCCCCTTATCTTGAATATAAATTTTTCAAGTCCTCTCTAACTCTCTTACATGCTCCTATTTTCTCTGGATTGTTTTTTCTCAAGTTTGAGACATATGTTGAAAGGATGAAAATGAGAAAAAAATAAAACAAACAAATAGAAAGCCCGAGTATTCACTTAAATAATAACTGAATAATTAATACAAAATCAATTTTCTAAGTATCTAAAAATTCACAAATTAAGTAGAAAAGAACCTCAGGAAGCAACTTTCTATGAAAACATTTCTGAGATTAAGACTTCCTCGTGTTCTTAAGAGAGGATGTTGAACATGTGTCTTTTTCTGGTGAATTCCATGGATGTTATGCTTTGTGTCTTCCTTTACTGTTTCATCATCTTCCCCCACCTGAGTTTCCAGAAGCGCAGGATATGGTCTGGAAGACAGGGCAGAGCCCCCTTCCACCCCTTCTAACTTTTGTGAACCTCTATGGATTTTCGTTTGTGGTTTTATTTCGTTTTTTTACTTTACAGTCATATTATGGCAACAAGATACAATATATGATGTAGAAGAGATTTTTGACTAGGAGCTTTTAAACTTTTGTTTTAAAGCCTCCAAATCCAGGCCACAAATCCCAAAGCATCTCCCAAACTTTCCTTCCATTCGAAGTGGCCTTGAATCTTTGGGCCTTCTCGTTCAGGATTGTTCTTTCATTAAAATCTGTGCTACCTCCTAGGTACAAATTCTATTTGCTTAAAAATCAGACCTAAAACCTGCATTTTTAAACAAGTAGCCTTAGTGATTCTTGTGTATATTAAATTTTGAGATCCACAGCTTGATCCTTTGCTTAGAACAGTGCTTCTCAAACATTGCTGTAAATTACAGTCTTGAAATTGAAACTTGAAAAAAAGAAACCATGTCTGAGCCCAAACCTAGACTCAGAATCAGAGCTTCTGGCTGGGAAGACCTGGGCATTTATCTTTGTGTTACTTATTTAGTTTGCTTTTTATTTTTAGCTAATCGTAGATCTGACATGCCATTTGTGAGGGACAATACAGAGACACCCCAGATAGCTTTCCTCCCAAGTCCCTGACCGCCCGTGTCCCTGACTGTCACATCTTGGGTAACCAGCGCACTAGAGTACTGTCAGGAAGCTGATGGCAATACAACCCCACCAAGCTTTTTAAACAGGCCTCCTTTTTTCTAGTTCCCTCTCCACTTCTTCCTTTGTGGGTGCTTAGCAGCATACCTCCTCTTTGATGTGCTACCTTTTAAAAAAAAACTTGTTATTTTGAAAAAAAAAAAAAAGTAAACCCACAGAAAACTTATCAGAATAGTCTAATGAATCCTCCAACACCCTTCACCTACATCCACCAACCGTTAGCATTTTGTCACATTTCTCTCTCTCCTCCCATCTCTCCCTGTCAGTATGCAAACACCTATTCTTTCCTCTGGCCCGTGTATGCGTTTGCTGTAGACATCCTGCCCCCTCGTGCCTACACACTGCAGCATGTGCCTCCTGAGAACAAGCAGGCTTATGTAACCACAACAGGTTTTACTGAATTCAGAACATTTAACATCAACATTTAAACCTCATTCGTTGATTTCCCAAAACCATCCTTAAATTTAAAGCAACCCTCCCACCCTCCGCCCAAGGGTAACTGACATCTCTTTAGCCTCCTTTAATGGGGAACATTCTTTCTCTCTCATGCCACTGACATGGTTGGAAATTCCAGGCCAGCCGTGCCGTAGACCGAGCCTCTGTGTGGGCCCATCTGATGGCTTCCTCACTGGATTTCACTTCTGAACTGCAGTCCCCACCGCTGTGCCCAGTATGGGCTCCCTGGGGAGACAGTGGCTGGGAGCAGGCCTCTGGATCATTGTTTAACACCGTTAAGCACGGCTGATGGATGGTCACCTCCGAGCACCTTGCTCCCGGGCAGAACATCAATAATCTTCAGACTGTGCCCCTAAGGACAGCTGTGCACTTTCAGAAGCAAAAGCAGGTCAGGCTGTGACTGCTAATGCCCAGGAACAAAGAGTTGTGGGGTCTGGGCTTCCAGCCTGGGTTTTTCTGAGGCCTGAGTAAGCAACATCATTTCTCTTTTCCTCAGTTTCCTCAAACTATAAAACAGGATGAAAACACCTAGCACTTAACTCACAGGAATAATGCAGAGATGGGTGTTAGTACTCAACATAGCGCTCTGCCCTTCGTAAGTGCTTGAGTGAGCTTTTACTGTCATTAAACAAAGAAGTTACACCATTCAGTTAAGACTGCCGAGTGGTGTCTTAAACCTTTGGGTGGGTGGGCCACAGGTTCTTTTGTGAAAGCCAAATCCTATTGCTAATCTGAGTCATTTTCCCAGCTAAGTTGGCTCTGAGAAACACTCTGGCCCTTCACGGGGATGATGCTGAAAATCAATCTTACCATCACATCCTGAATGGTTAAGAGGATCCTTTCTTTGTCTGCACTGCTTGGCGGGTCCGGAGAGCCACGTGAGTTCAGAAGGGAGAAATTAAAATCACAGAGCGTGGTACTGGCAGGCGAGCTGGTGCCCTAGAGACAAGCAGAGAGAACTGGGTATGGTCAAAGCAACCTTTGGCCCTGAAGCCCTGCTGGGCCCACCCTCCCTCTTCTGGTCCCCAGATCACTCCAAAACTGATCTGACTCCACCCAGCCCTGCCTGCCAACGCCACTGCAGGCACACGGTGAGTAAGTGGGCCAGGTCCCAAGCTTGGGCTGCCAGTCCCAAAACAGTGCTCGGACCACTGGGTGCAGAAGACTGAGCGAGCACCAGCGTGGAGAGATGGCCGCACATGCTGGTGAGTAAAAAAGGTGGGGTTATCCGAGAGATGGAGAGCATAATCTCACTTCTGTGAAAATAACAATAAAAGTAGTTCCACAAAAAGATACTCGCTCAAAGGTTTTATCTGAAACAGCAGAAGCACCCAACCGATAGGACTGATCTTATAATGATCCCCCACTTTCAAAGTCCCACCCGTGAAATTGACAACTACTAGAGAGATCGGCAGCAGAGCCCTGCTGGGAATGGGGTGCATGGGCCGGTGCCCTGGGGTTGCTTGGCCAACAACCACGGCGCAACCCCCTAATCCACACAGTGCTGACAGGTAGTGCCATTTTTTGCAGACGTCAGCAAGCACAGCGACTTTAAAATGTTGAATTGCAATTGTGGGGAAATGTCCAATTCATTCCACTCCAGGATCCACACAATGGAAGGAAAATCTCAGCGAAGGCATTCGAGAACGTGTCAGGCTGGTCAGGTCTTCCCATCACCTGTCACGCTCTGAGGGACTGGTAAGGTAACCGAGCTCAGGAAATACCATTCATTCACTGGGAACAGGCCAGGACCGAACACTCCAGGTCAGCTGCGTCCTCTCGGATCTAACAGTAGACAGTCTGAACCATTACCTAGCCACCTATTCCCAGCAGTGGTTGCTGGGGCAGTGGGTTATAAAAGAATTTTTATTATCTTTGTATCATTTGAAGTTTTTTATATTCATCACTGTACCATCAGGGCAAACACATCTTAGTAACAGGAAAATCGACACTTTGTCTCAATCAGAAGACTAAAGTGGACCTGATAGCATTTAGAGGGAGCCTTAGTGCCCATTGTGACACACAGCTCAAGGAAAGACCATGGACTAAGCCTGGCATTTTGATGGAAGTCTCTGGAAAAAGGTGCCCTCCCTTCCCTGGAGTCGCTAAACTGCTCAAATCCAAGGATGGCTTCCTCTCTCTCAGGAAACAGGATCCTCAGCTTTAGCACTTTCCTCAAAGCCCTACACAGCCCACCTTGCTGCCTCCCCCTCCCCCCCCCACCCCTCAGCTCAGGCCACACTGGCCTCCCCACTGCTTTCCTGCCTCTACTCCCTGAGCCTGGAATGCTCATCCCCTGGCTTCCTGGGGTCTGTGCTCACGTATCAACTCGTCAAGGGTCCTCCCCCCCCACAGAAAGTGGCAGTCCCCACCCAACTTTCTCTAGTCCCTGCCTCTGCCATTTTTCTTAGAAACCCTGTCACCCCCTGGCCTGTTCTACACTTACTTGTTGTCTGCTCCATCTTCAGTGTCTGGAACAGCGCCTGGGACCTGTGATGGGGACAGTGGCACAGAGGGCACACACCCCTGTCCGAGGGGCAAGCAGCTCCCAGCTCCAGCCACTGCTGGGCTCCCGAAGTAGTACGTGGCTCCCAGATCTTCCCATCCCTCCAGGGCAGCCCCAGATTCAGATTTTGACATGGACGCTGCTGATGCTTAAATGTCAGCAATTCACATCTTTTCAAAGCACCATGTGAGTCAAAAGTCAAGACGGAGGAGGCCAACAGGTCGTGTCTGAAGCATGCGGGGCTGGGACTCAGAGCCGCCAAACACTGAGGCTCACCGAGGATATGACTGAAGGTGAAAGGTCTGGTGTGTTTCCGCGGGGAAGGCCAGATGAAAAGGACACACGCAGGCACGCACTGCCTCTTGCTCCATTTGCACTGGCAAGCTGCGAGCTGGCCGAGCGTATTTCGCCTCATACTCCCGCCCCCCCCTTCCCTGTGCAGACTGCGTCTCTCAAGGCTCCTGCCTTTGCCGAAAACTGGCATTGCCATTTTACTCTTTCACTTAGCAGGAAAATAACTCCAAGGGGAAATTGACTGTGAAGCCTTATGGAGTGCCCCCTCAAGATGGGGAGAAAAAGGAAAGAAAGGAACACAATCAAGCACTCACAGTGGAGAAAATTAAGTGCCCGCGGAACAGGGCGCTGCTGATTCAGAGCACGCGTGCAGGAATGCTAATGGGGCTTAATAGCTTGTGAGGGACAGGCTGCCTGGTGTTGTAGGGAGCTGGGGTGCTTGCAAAGGGGTGGGGGTATGTTCATTTAACAGCAGGTGCCAATGTTTGCCCAAAATGGAAGTAGGAATGACCATGTTTCCTTCTTGAAGGGCACGCGGGCACGCAGTGGTTACATGGGGTGGGGCTGGACTGCAACCGTCTGGGTTTGGCTTAAAATACAGCCTCCCAAATGAGGAGAACCTGCTGGCTGTCTGCACAGACTGATCCTGAGCAGGGGATGGTGTGGATGATTCAAAAGCGTGTGTGTGTTTGTGTGTGTGTATGTGTGTGGTGTGTGGGACCTGGGTGCTAAAAGCAATAAAGTCCACAATTTTGCCGACTGTAAAATCCCAATTCTATGGACTAGGTAAGGAAACAAGGTCATTGGCTTGTTCTATTGAAAAGGACTTGGCTTTTCCAGACAGGGAGAATTTTCCAATTAACTTTCAGACTTTTTGCAGCCAGGATGTGAAACAGAGCGATCCCTTCCTCCTTGTCTGTCCTTCCTTTATGAGCAAAGGAGGAAGCAACACCCGGCAGAGGAATGCTTCCTGGACAACACTCCCCTCCCTGTCATGTATTTTCATTTCATAAGCACAGAATTTTGGTATAGAAGCAAGATGCGGAAGCGAGAGTCTGTGCTTCCAGCAGGCTACTGACTCTGCAGCCAGGGCCACGCCCGAACAAGCACCTCTCTGCTAAACTGGGCGGGGACTGGCTTAACGACTTGACTTTGACCTTCTGTCTCTCAATAATTTTGCTTATGAATAACCAGGTAGACCACAATGCGTCGTTCTAATTATAAAAGTGATGTTCCTGGAATAAAATCCAATTCTTCTTCCCAGCCCAGTCCCCCTCCGGCTCACGGTGTGTTGCCTGGTCTGTCCATAGCCACCCCGGCCCCCAATCTCACCTTATCTACTCTCCTCCCCCTTGCTCTTGCCCTGAACAAGTCCAGTCTCACGTCACTGCGCTTCTGTCCCGCTGTCCTTAGTCCTGTCCCCATGCTCATTGCCTCAGCAGCTCCGTGACCATCCGTGCCTGTGGACAGTCACACCCTGGGGACCCTCCCTTCCCTCTCTGCCCTGTCTAATGCTGCCCTCTCTGTCATGCCACCCACTGGCCCATGTCCTCCTGATTTCTGCATCGATGTACAAAAACCTGAAATGATCTCACTGTTTCTTTCTCCGTTTTATCCCTTACTGTCTGCGTCTCCCTCCGGAACATGAGTTAAGAATAGGTCCCTTGTCAGTTTTGTTCTTTCTTTGTCGCTGGTGCCTGGGGCAGGGCCTGGTGCTCAACAGCAGGTGGCTAACAAAGGCTTGCTGCATGGAAGCCTGGGATAGAATACTGCAGCCCCAAATGTTAGAAGTGGAGCGGCAGCTTGAGGAAGGGTGGGGAAAGCTGACGTCACGTCGCCAGTGGCACAGGGCCATGGACTGCAGGTGCACACGGGACCCCTGGCCTCCTCCACGTGTGGTTTCTGCTGCTGCAGGGGTGGCTATTCAAAATATTTAACAACAGGCACACACATGGATGCAGAGGTTGGGAATGGCTCTGTGCCTGCCTCACCCTTGGCCCTCACACCTGTACCAGACTGTAGGATCCAGGCCAATGTCACTCCCTCTAGGAAGCCTCCTGGATACTGTCCCTTCTGGCCCTGCCAGGCCTCATCACACCTCTCAGCAACTTCTCGAGATACAGGACAGTAGGCCGCTCCCTCTCTGGGTGAGGCACCAGCCTTTCTGACCTCTGGACGTGGGGTGCCTAGCAGGGCAGTTTACACCTGGTTACGGGCTCCCTGAAGCAAGGGAAATGAATGCAAGTGTGAAGGAACACAAGGGGAAGGGAAGAAAGAAATAACTGTTAGAAAGTGGCCCTAGCTGCTGTGCCAGGAGCCGAGGCCAGGCCTACCTGTGGGTGATCCCCAGAGGCGTCGTTGGCCCCGACAGCCACATCCCCATCTGGCTCAAAGTCTTCAGAATAGTCCAGAGGAGGCTCGATGTGGAGCCGCGGGCCAGCTTCTGTTCTGATCTGCACAGATTTCTAGACACAAAAATTCAGACCGTTTCAGATGGGGGAAGGAACATCTTGATTCTCTGAGGCACGAGGACGAGCGCTTCTGGGGTGGACTGCGAGGTAGTAGGTATGTCTGCGCCCCCACCCCCCAACCCCAGTCCTGCCCTGACCCTCTCGTGCTGCTGGCTGGGTGGGTCACGCCACCTCCTCACAGATTCCTACTGCCCAAAGCATGTTCATAGAACTTTTTAGAAACTTTTAAGATGGTCACATCCCCGGAGGCCCTGGCAGCTGGCCGTGGTCATGAGAGCCTGTCGCAAGGGGCCCAGGTCGGCAGGGCAGAGCTGCTGAGGAAGCTGCTGTTTCCCTGCTAGTCGGGACTCACGCAGCGACACAGGCCTGTGCCCTTCACCCGCCTGCCCTTTCCTCCCTCCTGGTGGAATGTGGGCAGGATGTGCGGGAGCAAAGCAGCATCTTGTGAAAAAAAGGATGAGGAAGAGAGAGCCACGTTGCTAAGGACTGCCCAGTGGGAAACAGGAGCCTGGGCCCCTGAGCGCATCGGCCACCTCTCCCAGCTGTCGGCCTCCAAAATACCTTGTTCCCGTGAGAAAAATGACAATGGTCTTTAAGCCCCAATGGTCCTGTGTCTGTTACATGCAGCTGAGCTGAATGCTAGTTGATGGCTGGCTTCTGGGCGCTCGGCATGGCCTGTGGTTGCTCATGTGTGGTGAAGGGCCTGGCTTCTACACTCTGGCAGCCACTCACCTCCTAGACTTCTAGTGCCTATTCCCCATGCCACCCTGGGCAAGTTGGGTGAGCCCCTGAGTACCAGTCAAAGCAGCTCTAATGACAGTCATCAGAGAACTGCCTCTGAAGTGATCCAAGGGGACGCAGGCTGGCCCCTGGGGCAGGGACATGATACAGAGCATGGGGGTGTGGGTGGGGGACATGGGGGGCTGCCCTAGTCATCTTACACTGCATCAAGACTACACAAGGGCAGACGTCCCCCAAGCGTATGTTTTTTTTTCTACTGTGGCCCTGGAAGCCAGCCCAGGGCATCATCTAGCAGTCAAGCAAAGAGAAGGCCCCCACCCTTGGCCCTGGGTCAAGGCTGGAGCCTCAGCTGGCTGTGTCCAGCCTGGAATTCACAACCAGGACCAGGGTGCAGCAAGCGAGATGCCCAGGGAGCAACATCATTGGAGGCTTCTCTCCCAGGAGCGGCCCCGCTTGTGCCCAGATATGGGTGTGAGGCCCTCTTCGAACTTTCCATTCTGAAATGGAGGAGGCCCTGTAAGCCATGGGTACTGAATCTCCTGCCCGGTTGAGGGAATGTGATCTAGGCCGTGCATTCCCCCTTGTGCCCAGGTTGGTGCTAGAACCCCTCACCCTGGCAAGATTCTTCTTCCTCAAAAGCTTAGTCAACACAATATCATCTTGATGAAGAAAATGACGCCAGGGACTTACTAACCCCACGAGACCCTCAGGGACAGGACACAGCTCCTTTCTCACCCGCGGTCACAGGTCCACACTGTTTTCCCCTCACCCCACCCATCATTGCGCTCAGTGCTGACCTGCTGACCTGCCGACCCGCACACCTCCAAATACTTCAGGTGCATTGGCTCACTGAGTCCTCACAGCCACCCCAGGGGGAAACTGGGTGGAAGGTTGGGAGGAGCTTGCCCAAGGTCATACAGCCAGGGTGCAGCAGAGTCCAGATTTGGACCTCCGCCCCAGCAGCCTACTGGGTCAAGACTTTGGGCTCTGCAGCCCTGTCCCGATGGAGCTCAAAAACAGGCTGTCATCAGAATTGACTGTAGTCTGCTGACCCACCCGGATCTAAACCGCCACATCGTATTGCTGCCAACAGGCTGGTGAAGAATGAGTGTCCAGCATGGGCTACTGTGGTCTTTGGGGAGAAGAGCAGAAAAATGAAAGAATTTCCTGAGAGTATCTAACACGAAAAAAGGAGGGGGTGCTCGCTGGAAGACAGATCTAGGAGAGAGAATGTGTGAGACTGGAAAGGCAGCTGGGAGCCGGCCTGCTGGAGAACCAGGAAGAAGCAGAAGGAGGTGCCACGGGACACTTCTGTCACAAGCAATCCCATCACTGGCGATGTCCTCCAGCATGCAAGGACGCCCGGCTGTTCCTGGAACCATTTGTTTGGCTCTGCCTTCCCTTGGACTCTCGACCTTGCTGCCTGGGGCTCGGGCCCCAAGTGTGGCTTCCCTGCCTCCCAGGCTTTGTCACTTTGTTCTCAGAACATCTGTTGGCATCAGAAGCGGCGGCCAAGGAGGGCAGCATGGCAGGGAATATAAAAAACCTGGGACTTCTGGGCCAAAGGCCTTCCTGCCTCAGATCAGGATGAAGCCATAAAGGCTCTGAGGTGGGTACTCTACACTACCTCCATGGGGGACAGCTCACTCCGCCTCACCAGGAGCCACTTGATAACGTCCAAACGCTAGGAGGCCTTCTACTGGGAAGAAACAGTACAGAAGAAGAGGAGGGAGGAGGGGAGAGGAAGGAGACAGCACTGAGGGAGGACCCTGGGCACAAGGCCCAGCCTGGCCCCTCTGTGGGTTTCTGTTCCTTTATCTAGAAGAGGAGGGATTGGACGAGAGCCTGGCTGCGCCTCCTGTTGTCTGTGGACCCAAGGCAGTGGCTTCTCCAGGAATGCGGTGACAAATGCCTCATTTCCAGCCTACCTCAGAATCAGAACCTGCATTTTAACAAGACCCTGCTGATTCACAGAACATTAGAGTTTGAACAGCATGAGGTCCATGAGGCTTTCGGGTGGGACCTGCTGTTTCTGCCTGACTGGAGTGAGTTGCCTGTCTTCTGGTAACCACACCTGGTTTTCTTTAGGGAAACCTCCCTCCTCCCCATCCCCAATGCAAGTGTCATTTGGTCCTCAAGCTGAGGGCCATGAGCGGAGCCTGTGACTCAGGCCTGGTCAGTCAGTCAGCACAGTTGCTTCCAAAGGTCAGTAACTAAGGCTAGGGGATTAGGTTTAGGGGAGCCGAAGAGATGCATTTGCAGGGTGACAGGAAGTAAGTTGGGAGCTGCCGGTGTTCCTCAGAATTGGAGAGCCCAGGGAAGGGTTTTACAGGTGGAGCTGTTCAGCCTCCTGGCAGACATTTTGGCTAAGGGAACCCTGCGCATGTGCACTGAGGCAGCCTGTGTCAGTGGGGCCAGCTCTACCCAAAACTGCTTCCTGACTGCTGGGCGAGACTTGAGAGGTGGGGAGGAGCCTGTGACACAGTCTGAGCACCTGGAGCCAGCCATGCCTGACCTGACCACTTGCCACTGGCGAGTGGGAGTGCAGGATCACAGCTATGCTGGGCCCATCTCAGTTATAAAATGAGAAAGAGCCCAGGAGTGTCCTGTCTGCACCTCCTCCCCCTCCTGAAGTAATCTTCCTTCCCAGCAGCGTCACACACACAACCGCTCGTCACACCCATGTCAGCAGACAGTTGACACTAGGCATTAAGGCACTGAATCAGCAAGTCCCTGCTGGGTACTGATCACATACAAGATTCTGGAAACAAGTCAAGATATACAAAAATCTAAAGAAAAAAACAAAAAAACAAACAACGCCCTGGCCTCAAGGAGTTCACAGCACACATATCTGAAGAGTGTGTTTATGAAGCAACATGTGACAAAATTAATGTGGTCCCGAAGGAGTTTCTAAATGCTGAGTGGGTGTCAGAGAGGGGAATAAATAGCCCCTCCATCTGGCCTGCTCTCCCACCCTGGCCCAGGGAGGCGCCTCTGCTGCCGCTGGAAGGAGCGGGAGCGCAGCCCTGCCCACACGAGGACGCCCACCTCCCGATGAGGAGCCCAGGGCCGATTCCAAGCCAGCCCCCAGAGCATGTCTCCCTGCCTCCCACACCCCCACCCCAGCGGGATGCTGTGCTCCTGGCCAGCTCGGCTGGCATGCTGCTCTACCTGCAGTGGGTGTTTCTGCGCAGCTGCTTGCCCCTGCCTACTTGCAGCGCCCGAGCCTGGGTAGACCCTGGCAGTATCAACCACACACCAGGACAGGGCTTCAAAGCCCTGACACCGAACACCCGTGCACCAGTTTGCCTGCCCAAGGTCAGCTTGTTTTGTTCTCTGCCACGCTCAGCACAGCGTCAGCCCAGAGTTATTTGTATCTCCCGCCCCTCTTCACCAGTGAGCGTTGCCTCGCAGCCATTGTCAACGGGGGAAAAGAGCAAGGCTGGGGCTGCCCTGTGCGGTTGTGCAGGTTGTGCAGTGTGTAAATGGCTCCCTCTAGAGGAAGGCGCTCTAATGACACAGGCAGAAGCAGGTTGGGGGCGGGGAGAAGGGATCTAGCTTTTTTGCTCTGTTCTTCCCAGATTTGTCTGATTTCGAATCATAGTGCTGGACACTGGGACAGTTCTGTGCAAGGTCACTGTAACGGCCGATGCTCTCTGGGTTATTTCACTTATTGTCCTTGCTGAGTTTCAAAAGTCAGCAAGAGGAAATCAAAGGAACAGGCCCAACGCATTTCACATTTTCACTTGGGAGACTTCCTGGAGGTGTGTGAGCTCTCCAGCCCACTGCAGGAAACGGGAGCAGAAGCAAAGCCACTGCCTTAATAATTGCAATGAACTTGCTTTCAAGACCTTTAAGGAGAGCCCACCCCACAGTAAATTGCTGGAAGGCCAATCCTTTCACTACCAATTTAATGCTAAGAGCCGATGACGTTCATCAAATCTGACAGCGTTTTGGTAAACGACAGCTCTGTTGATTAGGCCGCTGTCCACCCAAGTATTACAAGGCCGAGGAAGCCATAAATCTTAATCCACAGAGAGCGGGGGAAAGATCTATAGCCGAGAAGTGGGGTGAGGGAAGGACAGTACCAACAGGAGCCCATTTATCACCACCAGGGTTGGTTCCAATAAGGAACCAACCAGCCATTGCCATTTGCCTTCCCAGAGTCCCCAGAGCTGGAGAGTCCAGGGAAGGGTTTTACGGGTGGAGCTGCTCAGCCTCCTGGCCAGGGTGACTGTGATGTTCCGGCCCAGGGAACCTCGGTCTGTGCACCTGAGGCAGCCTGTGTCGGAAGCGGCGGCTCAACCCAAAACTGCTTCCTAATTGCTGGGTGAGCCCTAAGTGGGGAAAGCTATCCTACTGCAAGAGGCAAAGGAAGGTTTGCTCAGAGGAAGGAATATCAGTGACTTGAGAGTTTAGGGGAGACACAGAAAAACTGGCAAGATAACAAGTGGGGGCATGTCGGGATGTGGCAGGAGGAAGCAGAGCTGGCTGGGAGGGAGGCTGTGGCCGCGAGGCTCACTGTCACTGCTGTGTCCCCTGCTGACCTGGCTGGAGCCCATGCGGATGCCAAGGGGGCCACGTGGCCATACCTGTTCCTCCTGCTGGGCATGGACAAATGGATGAACCCCCAGGCTGGGGACAGAGCTGTGGTCCCTCTCCCGAAGGGGTACTTTTTGCAAACTGGTCACCACTGGCCACGGGGGACTCTGCTACCTTGATCATTCTGCCTATCCCCGGCTGCCCCCCAAGAATGGGGGAGCCCATCCAAAAGAGTGAGGACAAAGACTGACTTTCCTTCTAGCCTACGGACCCCCTAAACCTGTCCCCATAAAACTTCTACTGTGAATGAAGCTTCTACTTCACTCTGTCCTTTGGCACCAAAGGAAATGGGAACCACCCCTCATCCTCATGACAGTGCTGTTGGCACAGCGGGGTACTTGCTGTCCTGCCTTGCTGTCCTCGATGAGAAACCTGAGGCTGAGTCCCAGCTCCCTCTGGGGCAGTCACAATCTTCCAGGCCAGAGTGGGAGTCCCATCCAGCTAACAATGGTCCAGGCCACGACCCGGGGAACAGAGATAAACAGAGATTCAGAAAGTTTCTCTCTTGGAAAATTTCAGCTGAGTGACTGAAAGCCCGTCATGGGAAAGGCAAGATGGGTGAGGAAAGCGGAAGGGTGGGGGAAGCTGGGTGGGAGCAGCAGCTCCGGTGGGGCTGGGGAAGCTTGCTAGAGAGAAGCTGACGAGGCTGACAGGGAGCCCTGGTTCACAGCCTCCGCCTGATCCTCCTGCCACAGCAACTGGGATCTTTCCAGAACATGAACCAGAGCATGGCACTCTCCTGTTGAAAACCTTCCAGGGAGTTTTTCACACAAAATGAAACCCAGGCTCCTTCCTGGGTATTTGGGGTCTGTGCATTCCGGCCCCTCCGACCTGTGGCTCCGCCCTCCCCACTGTGCACCGGCCATCCCAGTCTCCTTTCAGGCCAACCCCGCCTCCACTGCCCTCACTGTGCCTCCATTGAGAGACTCTGGGGATGGTTCTCCCAGGGCTGCCTCCTTCCAACATCCAGGCGTCTGCTCAGACGTGGCCCTGAGGAAGCCTGTCCACACCCGATCCCTGGAGTGACTCTTCCCAAGACACACTCCAGCTCATCTGGCTCTTCACTCTCCTCAGAGCACCTGCTGATTTGCTAGCTTGCTTCTGGCCCGAGGCATCCCCACGACCCCCGGTCAACATGCAGTCCAGGAGAGGAGGGCCTGGCCTGCCTCACATGCTGCACTGACCCAGCACCTACAAGTGTCTACAACTTGGCAGATGCTTCGTAAACGGGCATGAACAAACGGTTGAACGCGTGAAGGCGCACATGAGGCCTCCAGGCCCAGGGCCCTCAGCGTCCGCCCCTCCACTGTGTTCAGGGCTGATATCATTTCCAGGTTGTCCCCTCCGTGCTGGCACAGCTTAGGCACTCTACAAACCTCAGCTTGTTCTATCCTCACTGTGGCCCTTTGAGGCAGGTACAATATCAAGCCCACTTTACAGAGGAGGAAACAGGTGTCAAGAGGTGAAGCAATTTTTCCAAGAGCGCACAACTAGAGGGTGGTGGAGCTGAGGCTTCGAACCTGGGTTCTAGAGTCCATGCGCTGAACCATTTCTCCGGACTTGCCTGTCACCTCCTGCCAGGCTGCTGCTACCGGAAGATGATGGACCAGCTGTCACATACACTGCGTGCACCTTGCTTCCCAGCGGCTCTGGGAGGTTTTACTGATGAACCCAAAGCTCAGAGAGATCACGTGGCCAGCACCAGGGCACATAGCTAGTAAGTAGCTTGTCTAACTCCCAAGCCCATTCCCTCCCGCTGTGATGGCCGCATGTTCAAATGCCCCTAAGGGCCAAGTGGAAATGGAAGGCGGGAAGCTCAAGCATGAAAACAAACTGCAACTACACTCAGCTTCAGCCCTGGGGCTCTAAAGGGAGGGAGGCCGCCTAGAGCAAAGGGAAGGGCTGGGTCCTGTCTACAGGAGGCACGCTTGGCTCCTGTGGCCTCTCATGAGAGGGCAGCCCGGTATGGGGGATGGTGCTTTCCATTTTTCCAGGGAGACAGAAATCTAGATTTTTTTTTTCTGTTCAAAAGAGTCTGGAAAGCCAGACATGGCACTCTTCAGACTCCCTTTCAATGGAGGTTCTGGATGCAGCTTAGGTGCAGCCCATCAGACCATCTCACAAGAGACAGGGAAAGCAGAGGTGAAGGGAGGGGAGGAGGGGCACAGTGGTGGGGGCCGTGGGCTTCTCAGCACCCTCCTGGCCTGGCTGGACAGGTTGTGGGCAGGGCCTTTCTTGACAGTGCTGCTGGAGCGACCTTTGAGGCCAGCAAGCTTTGAGGCCTGATTCCTTAAATGGCAGTTAAGGTGCCACATTCCTGGTCCCCCACTTCCCCCCAGGCCCTAGGTGGCAGCTTTCCTGGAGGCCTGTGTGAGGATACTGGGCCCCCACTCCTGGAAGCCCAGCTCCGAGCCAGCTGCTGCCAGCCCAAGGATTTTGGAAGCACCTGATTCCCTGCCTTACATTCATTTCTGCTTAAAATAGCCCGAGTGGTCTCTATTGTTAGGCACTGACTGACCCCTGACTGATTCGGTGCAGAAGGACAATTACAGCCTTCGTGGCATCAGGAAGCCAGGAAATTAGCCATGATTAGGCTCTGTGAAGTGTGGGACCGCAGGGAGAGACTGGGGAGGGATGCTAATTAATCTTAGGCCAAGTCTTTTAAATTGCACAGACTCTGGGGCCAGCCATTAAGTCACAGTCCAAGACACAAATATGGCTTCTGATAATAGGAGGCACTCAAAACAACTAGAAGGACTGTCTGAAGTGAGAGGTGGAGAAAGGCCTCATTAATGAGAAATTAACATTCATTGCTGGGGACAAAAAGAGGCCTCCAGACCGTACGCCCCCGGCAGGCCAGGCTCCTCAGCACAGAGATAAGGCTCTGGGCCCAAGCAGGCAGGAACACACTTCCCCACATTTCCACAGCTTCACAAAAGCCCCTGCAGGGAAGTGGGAAAGGAGACCCCTGGCCTTGGAGTCACAGAGGTTGAAACCGTCTGTACTCCTCTATCAGCTGCTGTGTGACTCAGTCACCTTTTCTGGCCTCAGTTTCTCCAGCTGCACAAAGAAGATGCAACACTCAAGGACCGACTGGACTGTTGCGAAGATGGGTTATAGAGCATATAAATGTATTGGTGACAGCGCCGTCCATTCAGTGCACTGTACAATGTCAGCATGCTCCCAAGCTTGGCGACGCAGGTTTAGAAGACAGATACACATGCACATATAAAGACTTACCTCTGACCGAGCAAGTCGGACTCTCTGGCCTGAGCATTGTATTTTAAAACCTCCCCAGGCAATGTGAATGTGCAGTCAGGGTTCAGACCCACTGATCCCCAAGTAAGATCTAAGTGACTTCAAGATAAGGTATAAATAAGAACTAGTTGGCAAGAATGCAGAGCTGGGAGCAAAAGATGTAAGTTTGAG
This sequence comes from Scalopus aquaticus, assembly GCA_004024925.1. NCBI lineage: Eukaryota > Metazoa > Chordata > Mammalia > Eulipotyphla > Talpidae > Scalopus > Scalopus aquaticus. The sequence goes on from PVIJ01000106.1 coordinate 109,006, forward strand.
TGTGAATGCGGCCATTTCTTAAGGTGGCCCTTGCAAAGCTCACTCCCGCCTCCTCAGTGGTCACAAAAAGCGAGCACACTGGAACTTGCCCAGAGTCTGCTGTGGTTGCTCAGCGCAGGTCTGATAACCTGACAGGTGCTCAAAATTGCCAGCTGCAGGCAGCCGAGCGGCAACCCAAACTGGAGTCTCAGGTCTGTGGGGTAGGGGCTTTGTCTCAATGACCATGGCATCCCTGGCATCTAAGACTGCACCTGGCACATAGTAGGTGCACAATAAAAAAGAGCTGTATGAATAAGTCACCACAATGGGCTGTGAGCCTGACCTTTAAAGCACTTGAGTGGTGTTGGGGTGAACCTATCCAGAGGGTGGACCACGCAAAGAGGGTCTGGAGGGCTCCTCTACTCTCCAGAGGCCAGAACCACATCAGAGAGGTTGTGCCCTGCAGTGCCCAGCCAGAACCAGCCTCTGCCTGTGGGGTTCCAGTTTAGAGCTCTGTTCCCACAAGCCCACCATCATATTGATTCTGCCTGTGGGGGGTGGGGGTTCCCCAGACCTGGTGCCATCCTCGGCGCTGGACTTTGCTGGGGGCTGTCCGTGAGTTGCGTCTTAAAGCCTCTTCAGCTTCTCGAAACAGGGTTTTTCGTCCACCATCTGCATTACAGAGGAGGGAGGGAGTCTTGGTGAGGCAGTGATGACAAGCTCACACTGACGGCAGTTTCGTAACCAATACCCACAATGCATGTCAGGGTGCCCAAAGTCTTAAATAGGAAACTATTCACTGCAGCAAGACATTAGAACACGAGCTCAGGGCCCACTAAAAGGGAATGGGTGACGCAGCACATCCATGCTATGGGATAATATGCACAATAATGTACAAAAGGAACAATCTCAGCATACAGAAGCAGGGTACAGGGTAACACGCACAAACAGCCTGCATTTGTGTAAAGACGGGAGAGGGAGACGCTTTTGTGGAAGGCGTTGACTTACTGCCGGTGCCCGTGGACAGAGACTCCTATCGTCAGTCCTTCCCTGACCCCTGGGTGAGGAAAGCTGAACTGGACCAGGCTGTGGGGGCTTTCTCCGCACCTTCTATTCCACTTCACAGGCTTTCTGTGTTTATTATGGGTATGCCATTTAAAGTATGCAGAGTATGGAGTAACTAAATTCAGAAACGCACAGTGGAATCAGATACCATGTTGGGCTCAGGCACTGAAGTTAAGACATTAAGTGAAAATCAGGTATGATCAGAATCATCCCAGACATTTCCTTCAATTACTGGCACTCGAGACCTAGGAAATGGAAAAGCCAGGAATTTACTGCTCTGGCTGCCTTTGTCCTGGGGGAGTGGAGGCCAAGATTCAGTTTAAAAAGAAAGAAAAGAGAATTTCTCTCTCTCTGACCAAGTGGGCATCGCTAACTTGTGCACAGATGAACGAGCTACATGTGCAGCCTAAGTCCTGGGTCAACACGGGGCTGTGCTCACCGTGCGTCCCCTCGGCGTGCGAGGCGCTCCTGGAGAGGTCGGGGTGGACGGCTTTCCGAGGCGAGGTCTTCAGTTCCGAATTGGCCCCATTGACATAGACGGAGAACCCTTGTTCCAAGTGCTCCAGTCTCAGCTGCATGGGGTCCTTGGTCTTCAAATGCTTCAATATCCTGGAAGTGAAAGGACGGCATCTTTCTCAGGACGTGAGCCTGGCGCCCACCCCACCTGGGGAAGAACCCCAGTTCTGATGGTGAAGCATCTCTAATCAGAGGCCGGGGGCACGTACCCAGCTGCTCCCCTACAAACAGCCTCTCGGAGGCCCGTTATATGTGCAGTAGAAGCAGCGAGGGGGAGATTGTTTGGGGCCCTGCAGTGGTATCTGTTTCCTTTTGAGGCTCAAATACATGTTGGCAAAAATGGAAGCCCACATCCTTAGCTGGGTATGGGGTGGGGATTGTGGGGTGAGGGCAGCCAAAGCAGAGATGGGCATGCGAGTGCCCGCCACCACCTCGCCCGGATTTCCTGGTTCCAAGTCATACTTTGCCTTGGCTGGTGGCTTTTTGTTCAGTGCGTAACAAAATGTGGGGGAGGGTCTACAGAGCACGCTACAAATTGGAAAACATCCTTTGGCAGACCAGGCGGGTCGATTTTTTGGCTTCAGAAAATAAGCTCTCATCTCCAGCTCTCATCCCTGGTATCTCCAATGTCATCATTTCACCTTTGGAAGCAGTTGCAAACATATCAATGTGGGTTTTTGTCCAAAGTCAATGAGAGGGTCACCATCCCCTGTGGCTAAAGGGGTCTCCAGTTCAGCTTCTCTAAACTCCAGCCTCATACGGGACCCTTATCACCATCGGCAGGACTCAGCATTCTCCTCCGTCCCTCCAAGCTGCTCCCACTTGATACCAGAACCTTGGGGTCTTTGCAACATCTGTACCCCTCTCCAAAGACATTTATTTCTGCACATGAAGAAATACAAATGGCCAACTAGCAGGGCAAGTGTGTATCCTTCCAGGGATTTAATAAGTTCCTACTGAATGAGCAAAGGGTAAATTCTGAAAAGCAACAGCAACCCCCGCACGTGTGTCGCGCACCAGACTGTCCCAAAGCCCTTACAGCCACCGTCGAGCCCCGCTCCTGGCCAGCTCAGGTTCTGTCAAGTCGCTGTCAGCTGACGAGAGACACTGACCCATCACTCCTGTTCCTACCCCTCCGGTCGCAAAGTTTCCACCAACATCAATCACACACAGCCTGGGTGTGTGTGTGTTTCTGTGTAAAGACCTTTCCAAGGTGGCTGATAGCAACATGGGACTCGGGTTACCTCTCACCGGGATGAAACTTATCCTACATGTGGATTCTCTTCATCCACTTAGGAACACAAGCCAGCATCTCGGTGCTGTGCCCGGGGGCCAGCTGTGACAGTAGAGGCACCCACCCAGAGCACCAAAATGTAAAAAACCTGGCGCAAAGGACATGGCTGAAAGGACACTTGTCACAGAGTAAGAGCTGGCACGGGAGGGGGAATGTCACCTTATCTGACCTCTGCTGAGAAGGCATGAGGCGGGCAACACGTTTTTAATCACCACAAACGTGCTATAAGTGTTAATTTGGGGGTTACAAAGAAAGGTTATCAAGTGGGTAAATTCACAGGCATAGAATCTGTAAATAACAGAAACTGACTGATAAGACATTCATTTTTATAACAACTCTAAGAGGTAATCATGTTTATTTTCCCCACTTAATAGAGAAGGAAACTGAGGCACAGAGAGGTTAAGTAACTTGCCCAAGGTCACACAGCTAATATAGTGGCAGGGTTAGGACATAAACTTAAGCAATTTGGTTCCAGGGTCTTCATCATAACAAAGATAACTTCTAAGCTAACAAAATAATGAAACCAGCAAATTCAGAAAATGTGGTAACTCCCAGAACCTTTTCAGAAGTAAAAGAAAAAGAAAGTGCCATATGTTTGGTGTTTGCCCAGGAAGCACATTCCGGTAAATTGTTCCTGGTCATAAAGCCTGGGCAAAGAGATGGTCCGTGTTCAGTCATAACAAAACCCTGAAAGCAACCCAGGTGTCCCATTTTCGGGAAAGGAACTGGGGCTATCACGCAGCCCTTGTAATTAGGCAGGGTCTGCTGAAACATGGGGGACTGTTTGTGTTCTGTTTGGTGGTGAGGGGAGCAGTGAAAAAGGCAGAATAAAAATGGCGCATGCAATCACTGCAAAGTTGGAAAAAAGTGTTTGTGGCCCCAGAGTAGAAGGTGATAAATGTAAAAATTAAATCTGTTGTTGAGGTAGCGTGGTGGCATTATGGGTGATTTCTTTGTTTGCTTTTTAAGTGTTTCTTGAACTGTTGGTACATCCATCTTTTCAACAACCGTGGCAGGAACATTTATTACAGACTGCTTATCTCTTGCCAGCCTCAGAAGCCTGGGAGATGCCTGATTGTTGGAAAACAGCATACAACAGAAGGAAAACACAAGTAACTAAGAGACAGTTTTCAAACACTGCCGAGGCCGCCTTCACTTGAGCAAATAGTCACAATGGAGCGCGCACAACAGTCTCTGGGGACGCGGTGCAGGGAGCCAGGGCTCTGGGGGGCCCCAGGACACAGGGCAACTGGGAAGAAAATCTACCCCCAGGCAGAGAGTCTGCCTCCACTGCTCTTTGGACACTGCCCTGTTTCCTGATGCCACCTAATGGTTATATGGCATCCCATTCCCCGGGATCTTGGGCTGATGTCCCACGTGGGCCCTCTTTAATCAGGATGATTTATGAAAATGTGGATCTATGAACCTGATAAATGAGGGCCTAATTATTCAGTCTGTGAAAGGAATGGCTAAAGGAACTCCCCTACCGCAGCAGAGTGCGTCAGTAATACTCACACGGCATCAAAGTTGTTTTTATTTTTAACTGATACCTTACTTCATAGTTGTCCTCGTTGTAGGGGATTCAGAGAAATCAGACTCAGCCCCGGCCCCGGGGGAGTCAGAGCCCCCGGCCACCGGCTGCCCTGCCACACTCTATCCCCTTGTGGGTTTCGTCCCGCAGCGTGTCTCACCGCAGCTCTGCATAGCACTGTGGCTGTATTCCCCTTGTAAGATTTCTGGGGTCCGTGCTAAATGCCAGGATGGTGAGGAGTGCTCAATAGCTATTTCTGGAACAAGTGGCCCCAAGGAGCTCAAGACCCAGCCTGGGAGAGAAGTCCCGGGTGTGCATCTGAGCACAGATCCCGCGGGGGAGTGCAGGGCACAGCGTCATTGCTGGTTCATCCTATATTGATCTTTGGGGTCCCCTGTGCCCTTGGGCACAGAAGAGGATGTGCAAGTACCATGAGTTAGAGCACAGGGTGTCATGAGGGAGTGTGACCGGGGCCCCAAGCAGGCACCAGCTGGTGAGGAAGACTCAGCCGCGCTGATGGCAGGTTAAGTTCGTTGTTCATGGCCCAGCCGACTTGGGTTCATGACTGAGCTCTTGGACCCTGAGTGCCGCGGTCGCTGTGGGACTGCAGGTGAGCCACGTGGTGCCTCTGAACCTCAGTGACCCCAATAGTCAACTCAAGGGTTCTCGAAGCATCAGGCATTGAGGGAGTATCAGATACCAGCTCAAGAAGGCACACAGAACATTAACGACGCGATGATGGTGACGCTGAAGAGCGCTGGTGGGCTGACTGTGGCTCTTCAAGGATCTTGTCTCACTTAGTCCTTCCCTGGCCCTCCCACTGGCCTGTTCTGCAGGTGAACTTGCCCCTGGCTACATTACCCAGGAAGCAGCTGTGACTTAAATTCCTATCTCTCGGCCTCTGGAGGCTGTCTCCCAGTCCCGCACTTTGTCTCCTCACCAGAGAGCACATCACAGGGCACTGAGCATTTAGAGTCAGAGCAGGAGCAGGGGCTTCCAGCTGGAGGCTTCTTGGAGGTGGTGGCATTTGAGCCGAGACTTGAAGATGGAGAGGTGAGGGGCAGACAGTGGTGCAAAAAGCCTGCCACTCCTCCCTGAGCCTGGCAGCCCTGAGGGTCTGGCATTTTGTCCTCTGGGAAGGCCCCACCCCATTGTGTAGAGTGGGCAGAGGTGGAAGCTACATACTGGAGGCCCTGCCCCTCCCCAGCCTGTGCGACCTTGGCCAGGTCCCTAACCTCCCAGGGCCTGTTTTCTTGCCTGCAAAATGAGACCAAGAATGCTGCCAGTTGCATGGGATGTCTCAAGGAGGGAGGGGAGACTAGGTTGCAGCGCTCGCTCAGAGGGCCCCATGGGAGCTGGTTGCCCTGGCCCCCCTTTCCCCCGCCCTCACCGCTCCTGAGGCAGCAGGTTCACCTCTCTTAAGAGCTCATTTTCCTGTAAGTTTCCCTCAAATGCCCTTTTTCAAAAAACAAATAATAGCATTGCTGGATGCCTGCTTCTGGTCCTCCCTCCCACCATCTAGAGGTGTCTGTTACAGCCCCCTCGGCCATCAGCGCTTCAGATGCAAGGCCCTAATCTCTTCAGTCAATCCTCATATCTCAGCGCTTTGATCACTCTGGTTGCTCTTTCGTGAGTCCTGTCGGGCGTGATTACATCTTTCATGAAGCCGAGTGACCAGAATCACCAAGCTGCTCTGGGAGGGGCTGTGCAGGGGTGAACGGGGTCCGCTCCAATGGTCCAGCCTCTCCCCCTTCTTCTGTCCCCTCCCGCAGGGCATAATCACTTTCTGCTTCTTCTGGCACAGTTATAGGTGTGGCCCTGTGCTTGCTGCCACGGCCCCGGAGCGCCAGGGCACAGGCCAGGCGGCGGACAGCATTCTTCATGCCAGCCCTGCCATGCCCCCATCTTGCAGACACAGTCCCTCCGATTCCCCTTGGGCACTGCTCCATGCTTTCTCTTACACTATGGGGTTCGGGTGAGACTGACATCACCACCCAGCTTTTGGCCCATCTGGCTAAACTACCTCACTGGACACAGGGTTAACTGGCTCAGGACTGGGAATGGGTCCCAACTGGCCAACGGGAGCCCCCCCACCCCCAAGCCCTCGCCCCCTCAGCAATTTGGCTGGAGCTCTCAGAAATAGGTGTTCTCTTCCCTTCAGGAAGGATGTAAGCATGGGGTTTCTAGGGGCTGCTTCAGTCACCGTGAGGGAAATACCTGCCTGGGATGAATCCAACATAAGGAACCAGAGCTGAGAGGTAGAGAGTGACTGATTTTACTGACAGAATTGAGCACCTGGATCCAACTATGCCTGAAGCCAGTAATCCTCCTGGATTTCTTAATTTTATGAGCTAATATGTTTCCTTGTTGCTTAAAGTCCATTTACTTTGGGCCTCTGTGCCTTACAACCACAGGAGCACTCATTGGCAGTCTATCTCATCACAAGGTTCTCCTTCACTGGCAGTGAGGCCAGGCACTGAGAAAGGACTTGAATGAATTCCTGCTGAATGAATCAGAGAATAACCTTGCCCAGCATCTTGTGGGCAGCTGTGTCCCTGACAGAGCTCTCCTAAGATCTTGCCTGATAACTGTCCATTCCTTGGTTTGCAAGGCAGCCAGACCGCCAAGGACAGACTAAGGCATGTTTCCAGCATGAGAAAACTGCTGAGAGGTGGCAAAAGACTGACTTCTGGTAATAAAACTAGATTACAAAGTAAACTGCAGCTTAGTCACAGAAGCCTCTTCAGTGAACTTGGAGCCATCGGCAATCCTGGCAGGTTTCTCTTCTCTTGATCGCTTATAACACCATTAAATGAAACACAAACAAGAAATGACAGCCCAGTTCCACTGCTTCCCGACCTTGGGCAAATTGCTCACTGGGCCTCTATTTCCTTGTCTGCAAAATGGGTGCAATAACTGTCTCTGCCTCATCCGGGAGTGTAGGGATAAAATGAAACGATGGGGCAAGGGTGGGTTCTACACGACCCTATTTCAAGGGTGCTCCCACTCATCCTAAGTCTCCATTTGGAAGTGTTTCTTTCTAGCCTTACCTCCTAACCTCCTGTTGTCAAGCCAGCTCCCTCTTGGCAACCATACATTTCTGCAATTTGATGGCACCTCAGTTTTGTTATATTTTTAAATCACCTTTGCGCTGCAACCTTGTCTGTGGGTATCATCATCTATGTGCTCGGCTGGCCCCTCTCTCATCGCGCACTTATTGATTCCCCTAATTAATGAAAAGCAATTTGCTCCAAGGAACGGTGACACTCTCCTCCCAGACAAGTCACATGCCCATGATTAAACGATCACCCAGGTGTTCGGTGGCACCATCCAGCCTGCCAGAACTGAATAAAAACATCCTGCTCCATGGCATTAATGATGATAAAAACCACAGCGGTCTAATCAGCACAGGCCTTCCGCTCTGCTAGTCTGAGGTCATCCCTGGGACAGAGGGAGACGAGCGCAGAGCAGCTGGGCACAAAGGACACCGCCAGGCATTTTTGGCTGATCCTGGAGAGTTGATCTAGTCCTAGGTGCTCTGCCTCCCTAGGGGGCATCCGAAAGCATGGACAGTGTTACTGACGTACATACCAGGGGTCTTAGTGGGACTTATTAAGAGGCTGTGGGCAGGGATACAACATTCCTATAGCCCCTGGGACTAACTGGGATCATCAAAACTTGTCCCATGCAACGTGCCACCAGAGGCCTGACTGATAAGCACTGTGAGTGCAGCCAGACAAGGGCTGACTCCCCATTTCAGGATGACCACCCCCAGACAGACTCTCTTACCTGCCAGACCCCAAGTCCAAACCCGTAATAGGAAGGCCCAAAGTAGTACCCCACTTGCAGATCTATTTTGGGGCCTGCAGCATCTATCCTTTGTTTTTGGGCTTTCATTTGAATTCACTGCCCACATTTTAAAACTCAGGAGATTTCTCAACACAAATCCAGATTTTCAGCTTCTCTGACCAGGATAGAGGGTATGGGCCGTGTTCCCATAAGCAGAACTGGCTCAAGACATGAAAGTTTCAGGTACCATTGTCCCCACTGAGCCAGCTTCCCTCGCTAGGGTCCTTCCTAGCAACTGAGTTGCAAATCCAGCTCCCTAAGGGGTTCCAGGCCTGACAACAGACCACAGTGCCCTGAAAATGAACTTCTGCAGCTCTGCAAAGGCACCGAGAAAATGCCGCCGCTTTCACGCTGACCACATGGCTTTGAACCTCCGTCACCGAACAACACACCTAAGGCAGGTTTTTCAAGAACCAGCACACCAGAGTCAAAATCAGCACTAACTTTAAATAACATAGCAACCAGCTTCAAGTGCACATGTAAAACGATCCCACCTTTACACAACACAGTGTGATTACAGGCTCAGGTTGCAAGGGCCCTCAAAGCCTGCAAGATCAGACGGGGCTGTTCAGGTGATAAAGCACAGGCCCTGCCAAATTCCAGCTTTCACAACAAGCCCACCTCCTCCCCGAACAGGAGCAGGGAAGCAAGAGGCAGTATTTACACGAAGAGCAGTTTGCTACAGCTCAATCAAAAGAGGCAATTAAATCAGTGAATGGAGATACAGGAGCTGGGATTGCAGATAATATTCCAAGCCTCTGAGTGGAGGGTGGCTGCACCCCATCCCTATGTGAACCAGAGCCTGCATGCTGTTAATAAATCTAAATAGAATTTTTATTCGGCTAATATTAAGGGCTGCTGTTGAGCAGCTTCATCTTACCGGTTCCTCTGCTGAAGCAATATTAAATACTCATCATGTTTCTCATCAAAGTCTGTCACCATGTCCTTAGTGTAACCCTGAAATGAAGAAACAGATCAGTGTGATATCGGAATGCAGGCAAGCATTTACTGAGGCCAGGCGTGGTGCACCCGTGCAGGAGGCTGAGAGGCAGAGGCTGACCTTGACGGAGGCCCAGTTCCCCAGGTGCCTCACTCTGGCAACCCAGAGCCCCAGAGTGTCTGACAGCCCAGTGGGTCTTGAACATACACAACAACAAGCTATGAAAAGGAGAAGGTGGATTCCCTAGTCTTGCCATGGTTTAGCCTCCCGGGGTCCTCCAAAGTCCAGGGTCCTGGTGAGACCGGGGCTTTACTGCTTTCTCCACACTCATTAGCTATCTCAATTGTCGTAACCAGATACAACCAAACAGTGGTTGAAGAGGGACTCTCACTTTTCTCCTTTTATTGCAAGGCAATTACATGCTTATTATAAACAACTCAGGCATTACAAACATCTATGCCCCAGAGAGGGAAGGCCCCTTTAGAGCAGACATTTATGGTTTTACGCCTTCTCCGGCAACGGGGCTCTGGATTTCCTTTGGAGAAATACTCGGTGCCTTCTTTCAGTCACTGGCTTCCTTAGATGTCCTTGAGAGTTCCTTTGTTCCGATGTGGGTCACAGACCTTGGCCTTGCCAACCAACACAGTGCTTCCCTCACCCCGATGACTGAATGGTCTAAGGATGAGCCATGACCCTTGAAAGATAGCCCTGGGCTGCTGCTGATTCTCTTGAGAAAAAGCCGCTCTCTTTCCATTGGCGTGCTAAGCTGATGAACCACAGACCTAGAAATGCCTGAGAATTTAGTCAATTAAGAAGATGGCAAATCTGAGAGCTGAAGAGACAGAGATTCCTAATGACAAAATTTGAGTCCCTGGATCCAGCCATGCCTGAAGAAGTGTCTGGACCATTTAGTTAATTGCTTTATAAGTTTCAGCTGAGTTTCTGTCATCTGCAGCCAAAAGAATTATAAGTCATATACCATCATCTAACCATTAGAGAGAACCTCTACTATAATTTTTATGGCTTAAGGAGGGATAATTAAAGTCTAATAAATTACATACATTTAAATGACATGTATATATAGTAAAACCCCCATTATAATTTGATTCATAATCCTTTAGATATTTTTCTTTGTAATATACATATATACATATTTATAGACATACGCATGAAACAAAAAAGGGTCATACTATAAACAATGCTTTGAGATTTTCCATGTTTCTTAAATAACTTTTGGCCAAGGGAATGGATGAAAGAGCCCATTTCCACTTGGTTCTAGTCCCAAAATTGCAGGGATTAAGTTTTAAATGGCAAGTAAGACATTTGTAATAGAAAAGCAATTGGTGTGAAAATCCTAACAATTATCATGGGGAGAAGAGGGGCAGAAAAAGAATCTGTCATTCTTTCCTTAGTGTCTCAGCACCTGGCTTTGACCTCATTATTCTACCAGAACCATCACCAAGGGAGACCCTTCATTTCCTTAACCAAAGGCAAAACTAGCTCTTTCCGTCATGGGGGACTGCTGGCCACCCACCCCTCCCCCAAACCCACAATCTCAGTCAGCTTCTGTGGCTCTGGGTCTCCCTTTGACCTCTGAAGCCTTCCCCAGCTGCCCTGACTCCCGTGGCCTCCGGTGTGGCTGTCGTTGGCTGATACCCCCCTCTCAGCCTCTTTCCCTCCGTCTTCATTTCTCTTTCCAATAAAAAGGAAATGGGTCCCTTGAATGGGGAACCCAGAATGGCTCCCCGGCTGTCCTGGGTTTCCACCTCAAAGCCCCTGGGCACACACTTACTCTCGGGTGGAGGAAGAAGTCTTCAGAATGAGGCAGAGGTATCTATCCAACCAAACCTCTCCCCAACCCCCTCTCAAATGTAACAGGCGCACAAATCACCCGGATGGTGTGGACTGCAGAGTCTGCATTGCCGACAAGCTCCAGGCAACGCCGCTGAGGTCACCCTTTGAGCAGCATGGCCTGAAACTAGCCTACCTCTGTTCCCCAACTGCTCACCACACCCCCCACCTCTCATCAGATTGTCTCTGAACTTGAGTTGGGAAGAACAAGAGCTCCGGAGTCTAGGTCTGGCTCCATGTCACAACATGTTATTCGTCTCATTACCTGAAATGGAAATAATAGCAGTATCGGCCTGGCTGGAGTTCTCTTTCCCTCATAGGGTTAACCATGGATTGGTGCCCTAACAGTGTAAAGGATTTAGGGAAGCACCTGGCACAAAGTTCTCAAAGATGTGCATTACATCTATGTGTACAGTTCTATTATTTAAAGAGCACTATCCTAGACCCTCCCCCACCATGCTCGCTTCTACCCTGATGCTTTGATCATTCTATGCCCTTTTCCAGAAACCCACCCTGTGCCCCTCCAGCCTCCACCCAAATCCTCTCCGAGGCTCAGCTCAGTTCCCAAAGTCCCCACAAACCCTTGCCATTCTTGCCCCCGCTCACTTCAGCTCATTCTGAAACCCTGCAATTAGTATTAAATTATATACAATAGTGAGAAATAGTGTATAATTAAGTGCTAAGTTGTTAGCACTTAACTGTATATATTGCTCACTAATTATCTAGGGATTTGGGAACCAGGGGGGTGAGTCCTGGACTCTGTCACTTACCTTCTCTGGGACTCAGTTTCTTTTTCTGTAAAAAGGGGATATTAGTAAGGTCTACTTTACAGGGCTGTTAGAAGGGCTAACAGAATAAAAATGGAAGGGATTTAGGGCTCTTGTCTTTCTTGTTCTTATTGATTCCTACTCGGGCGTTCAATTCCTGGAGGACAGACCAGGGGGAGCGTCACACGGGGAGCCTGGAACCTTTACCACCACCCAGCTCTGGAGGGATCACGCTACGGGCGGGCGGGCGGGCGGGCGGCCTGGACACTAAGTCAGTTAACCCTTCGCACCGCTGACTCCGCCTCACCCCTGCACACCATGCTCCACTTTGCTGAGGCTTTAGTTCCCTATCCATAAAATGAAACTTTGATACTTGACACTCCCCAAAGGTGTGAGAACCCTGTAAAGGACCAAGTTTATCATCACTGTTTCAGCAAACATTGATCAGGTGCTTACTGTGTGGCTGTTACCTCAGCAATGAGAGTTTTACCAAAGTTTTTTTTTTTTTTTTTAAAGATTTATTTATTTATTTTGACCCACTAGTTGTACTCCATCACGAGTCAGGACCCAGACTGTATCGCTCTGGCCCCATTCACCCCTTGTGGGTGGCGCCCCATGCTGTTGTGCCTCCAGTCAAGCTATACAAGGGGGTCAGGATCCCTAATGGAGGGCTGGCCTGAAGGGGGTCCCGAGAACACCTTTCAGTTGAACACACGATTTACTTTTTTTTTTTTTTTTTGGCAACAGAAACCATAACTTTCTTCAAAAAAAAAAAAAAAAGGAGACACATGACTACAATTAAACGTACGATTCGCAACTAGACGCCAGCGATGTGAACAAGGGTGCCTGGATGGGCTCCAAAGCCAGGCCCCATCCTCATGTGTTTTGAAACCTTGCTCCTCCCACCCCACACCCAATCCATCAATGCCATGTGGGAGTTACTGGGTATCCCAAACCTGACTACCTCTCCCCACCTGTCCATTACCATACCCCCTGGCCAGGCACCACCTCTGGCCTCCTGTACCCACCCCATCCCCCGTAGCCCCTCACGCCTGCCCATTCTCCCTGCTGCAGCCAGGGGGTCTGGATGAAAGGCAAGTCTAATCACGTGGACCCTCCACTCAGGGCTCTGCGTGGGCCTCAGAACAAGGGCAAAGCCCTCCCAGAGGTTGCCATGCCCAGCACACTGACCTCTACTCACACCTCCAACCACTTCCCGCCACTCTGCTCCTCCTCCTCCTCCCTCCAGTAACCTCCACACCCACCTCAGGGTCTTCCAGCTCCTATTTCGTCTCCCAGGAGCGCTGTTCCCCCAGGTAAGTGCCCAGACTCCTCACCTCCTTCACAGCTGGCCTCAGGGAGCTCCTCCCCGGCCCCCTATTTCAGATGGCAAGCTGTGCCCATCACCACTACCACAACCTTCATATTTACTTTCCCTTATTTATTATGTTTTTTAATGTACTAGGCTGTTCCCTGCACTAGAATAAAAATTCCACGAAGGCAGGGAGCTGTGTGTGTTTTAATTACTTGTGTATTCCAAGCCCTTAGGACAACGCCTGGCACACAACAGGTCCTCACTAAATATTGGTTGAGCGAATGAACAAATAAGGAGAATTTGAGCTGGGATTTGAAAGTGGAAACATTTGTTAGGTCATAAGAAAGGAGTAGGACATTCCATGGGCAAAGGTCTGGGGCCTGAAAAAGCTGGAAACATCGATGGACTGAACAGAAGTTGGTTTCACTGGATTGAGGGGGCCCGGGTGACGCGAGTCAAGCACAGCAGAGGAGCAAGGAATTTGGACGAGACCCGAAAGCCAAGTCTCATCACCGCCCGGGTATGCTTATAATCTTTATCCTAATGCTGGCCCCAGAGACGGTATAGAATTTTATCAGTGGCCATATTATTAATGCTCTCTGGAGGAAAAAATGGAATTGGAAAGAAACACCAAGAGTCAGTGATGTTTAAAGGTGCCCATAAGAGTCTATATTTCAGGGTCACGTCTTCCTCTGAGACCAGCATATTAGAATTCCCCCAAACAGGGCTGATTTAGTGAGTGCCAGTGCCTGGGCTGCATCAACAAGCAGCTGAGCGTGTGTTGGTTTCCAGGGCCCGAGGGTGCGGGGTGGCCGGGTCCCAGCAGAGAGCAGGATCTTGGAAGGTTTAATAATGACTGTCTGAGGGCATGGAGGGTTCACAGACAACATCCACACATCTGAGTTACACCCTCTCCCCGCACCCTCCCCCTACATCCCGCATTCACTTGGTTCTTCTTGGGTGCCTGCAATCCTTCCGTGCTCCAGGATCATTGTTTCCATTTCACAGAGGAGGAAAGTGAGGCTTTGGAAGCCAAAGCAAACTCCCTGAAGGCCACAGAGCATCTAAGTGAGAACAATGGATATTTGCTGCTTCTGTCAGCTCAGTGTCTGTTTATTTTCTTCTGGTTTTTCTTTGGGAAGCCACCTCTTCTCTATTCTCGGTCCAGGAGGTGTGGCTGGAAGTAATACCCCAGCACCTGAAAAGGTGGGCACAGGGCCTACGCCTGGCTAACCAGGTACTCCATGGGGTTGGCTCAGGGTGAGGCACATGCCCAGATTGCTCAGGGACTGGTTGACTCTGATGGAAAAGTCCCCAGCCCCTGGAACTATTAGCTGATATGAGCCAAGTCCTGCTAGGGACACCCCAAAGCAAGGAGTCATTTGATAGCAACTGATGAGGTTCAACCTTAGGAGCATCCTTATATGTTCCATGGAGAGTTTGACATAAGAGTGACACCAACAAAGAGGCAGCAGAATTGATGACAGAGACAGGGAGGCAGATAGAAACTAGATCCTCAGAACTGAGTTCAACGCTTCTGTAGCCAACCATGCCTGAAGCTAGAACTCTCTTGGACTTTTTAGTCACAAAAACTAATATATTTCTTTCTTTTTTTTTTAAAGATTTATTTTTTATTTATACATACAAGCTGGGTTACAAGCCAGAGCTGTGGGGCGGCGAGAGGGTTCACCAGAGACAGAGCGGGGAGCAGAACAGGCAGATCAGAAATACACTGCTGAGGGGAGCAGCGGGCGAGGCAGGAGAGGTCTGCTGCACCATGTGGGATTCTCCCCGGCCGGGCGTCGAACTCGCGTCACCGCTGCCGACAGCTCCACAGCACAGCGCTTAACCGCTGCGCCACCGGGGAGGCCCCTAATATATTTCTTTCTTGATTCAAGTCAGTTTGAAGGGGTGTGGGGGAGGGGAGAGAGGGAGGGGGAGAGAGAGAGAGAGAGAGAGAGAGAGAGAGAGAGAGAGAGAGAGAGAGAGAGAGAGAGAGAGAGAGAGAGAGAGAGACCACCTGATGAGTTCTGGGTGCTGTAGCGGAAGAGCTAACAGTCAGGGGTGTCTGTGTTGGGTCATGTTCTAGATTATTAAAATGATACCTGCATACATGTTCTCCACGGTTACCTTAAGTCTACAGTAAGAGACTATCCAAATATATCTTATAGTACAAACCCCCTACATTTCCTTCAACACCCACCCCAAACACCAAATCCTCTGTCCTATCAGTAATTCTGTTCCTTGTGTCCCAGTGTTATGTGGTTAAGTCCTTAGTGCATGTTATTGAGAGTTGGAGGAGAAAGTACAGTTCTGAACTTGCTTTTTACTGCATTTGCTAACATATCAGATACAGGAATAGCATAATAATTCTCCATTCTGTGTGCCCATCCTGGAAACAGAAGCCAAGCAACACAGGCTGAAAGCAATGGCTGGTACTTCCCCCTAGAGGTGGGATGAAACAACGCAAGCCACTGCAGCAAAGCTGAGATCCTCCTGTCCTAGGGCCTGACCTGGTAACAGGCACTCACCTGGTGGGTGATCAGGTGAGTGGGTTATTTTACAAATACCTTAGACTTTACATTTGTTAAGACCCTACCCTGCTCTGTACCATTACTCATCGCCACCAGTACAGACCTTGAGATTTCAGATTCATGGCGTGTCGATGCACATACTGAGTTGAGGATTTCCTTTCGCACGCGAAGGACAGGGAATGCCATACCTTTATGAAAATCATTTTCTTACATAGCTATCTAAAAAGTCACTTTCACACATCGCAGATTGAAAACAACTAACATTTCTTTTTATTCTCTGAAAAGTGTCCTTGTAAGACTGTGATGTATATAGGAAACTTTCAGGCTACAAACGTGGATCTTGTCTTTTTGCAATCTTGAGTGAGTTCACTTTTAAAAGGAAACTTTACACTAATGCCATAAATGGAAAATCCGATCACTTGCCATCAGTAGGAGGTAGCTGCCGACATAAAGAAGGACCTAGTAAAATAGTGTGTGAGCCAGCCACAGTGCCCGAGAGGGGACTCGGCACGCTGGAACGCTCAGTGCTGGAAATCCCACGTGCTGGGCCGGCCTGAGTCTCCTGGGCATTCCACGAGCTGCACTTGGGTGAGGAGCTGCTCTCTCTGGCTGGAGTGGCTGAGAAGTGTCCCAATGGCAGGAAATAGGAGAGGGAGAAATGCCTGTCACTCATTCCAGGCTTCCTACGTGCCAGGCACTGTTCAGAACACCCCAAAAACCCCGGGGAAGTAGGGGCCCCTCTTCTCCCCACTCCTCATGCAGAAACTGAGGCTCAGAGACAGTTAAGCACAGAGGTGAGTGATGAGCCAGGGTTCAGGCCACATCTTATCTGCGCTCTCCTCATGGGCTCCCAGCCTCTATGCGGTGAGCTGGGGCTGCTGCTGGCCAGCTTGCGGCAGATGGAACAACCCACTGGACGTGGCTCTGTCACAGGAAAAGGCAGGGCCCCGAGGGGCAGAGCACCTGGGTCCTGCCGGGCCCCCTGTGCTCCACTCCTGGACTTCCCGGCTAGGTGAGGAGCAAATTCCCTTATGTCTTGCTGAAGCTGACTGGAGGAAAACTTCTTGAACAGAGTCGAGAAAGGTGGCTTGTGGACTCTGATGACGCTGAAGTCACACAGCCGTGAGCTCTTATCGGGCCTGGGGGAACCACAGAGGAAAGGGAGGCCCGGAAGGGGAGATCAAGAGTGCCATGGTCAGCGGTGGTGGCTCAGGACTGGGGCCCACAGGGACCGGCATGCTCAGGGCCTTCCCCTGCTCCTCTGGAGGTGTCCCCAGATGGAGGGACAGTATTCACGTCCCGTTCCAGCCAGGAGACATTAATTTCATGAGTAATTTGCAGGAAGCTCCTTCGCATAGGCAGTATCATTCTCTTTCCTAACCATATTCCATATTCTCTAAAGTGACGGGGGTGCGGGGAGTGATAAAGGAAGACAGTCTCGAGCCCAGGATCTGACAGTACAGAACACTCTGCTGAAGGGCACATTGTTCATCTAAAACAGGCTCGGGCAGGAAGGGGAAGCTGTCAACAGCATCTCTTTCTGGTCACAAATTGCAGCTCTCTGATGGGTTTTTCTAGAGTTTAATCTTGTGCCGGAAGCTAAGCTGATACCAGGAAGCTCTCAGACTTGTCAATCTCTTCCCTGGCATTGTATCAGAAATTGATTCTCTTGGCTTTTCGAGGATCGTGTCTTGGCCTTGCCCGGTGTTAAACTTGGGTGACAGGAGCTGTGTCTGCATACAAGTTTCTGGGAGCTGCTGGCTGCTGGCTGCTGGCAGGGACCCGGGGTGATGATGTACCACTCTACCCTACCACAGGGGTGAACAACCACTGAGCCAAGTCTTCGCCAGACTTCTTGCCCACCTCTTACTTTTCAAAGTCCCCTTTGCCCTGTCCAGCTGAATGACAGTAAGCAACATCGCTGCAGCTCCTAGTGTGTGCCCGGCACCACTCTAATCCCCTTACACGGATTAACTGAGTCCTCACCACAACCCGATGACACAGGTCCTGTATTCCCCCTGCTTGTTAGAAGAGGAAGTAGAATCACAGGCAGGATGGGGAATTTGCCAGAGGGATGGGGTTGGCCTAGGAACCCCGCCTCTTTGTTCCAGGACTCACAGGCTCAACTACTCTGCTAAGCTGCTTCTAACCGCACCCCCCGCCCCCATGTGACTGATTGGCCCTGCAGAAATCAGAAGTTGTCAATGTCACCGAGTTCTCACAGCTACAGAGACCTCAGGAAGCAGAAAGACCAACAGTAACTTCACAACTGGGAATGCATTTGGCAGTTGGATGCAAAATGAATTCAGTCCCTCTCTGCCCAGAAATGTGAGCTAGAGGCCTCATTCCGGGAAGCGCGCATGCTTGGAATGTCAGCTGTCATATGGGCGGGCTCCCGTAACGCAGCACCATCGGAATGCCTCGCCTTTTTTTCTCTCGCTGACTTTTTAAAATTTTTTACAAAATTTTTCAACAAAGCAGTTGAGATCGGTAAACATGGAAGGGGTTGCTCTCAACTCCCCAGATGGTTGAAGTTGCAAGAACCGAAAGGAGGAAGGGTCTGCTGTCTGCGTGCTGGTGGGGTCTGACACTGAAAGGAAGAACCAACTATTTCACTAGACTCCTGCAACTAGGCAAGACATGCGCTCAGGGGAAAAGGCCCGAGAGAGATGGCGTTCAGAAATCAAGGTGCTGGGCATGCCCCCACTTCCCTTCCAGGACCACTACCCTGCGCTCACTCCCTGCTGAAGAAGGTGGTCACTGAGAGACTCTGGAGTGGGGCCTCAGCCACACTTGAATCAGCACAGCAAGGGGGGGGGGGCTGGAATGAAAAGCTCCGCCCTACTCACACATGCCACGGGATGCTCCCCAAGACAAATTGCTAAGTGAAGAAAAAAAAAAATCCAAGAATAAAACAATGTGTATTGCATGCTATCATTGTGTTAACAAAAGGGAGGTGGGGCTAGGCGCAAAGAATATATCTGCTCTGCATTGAATACTTCTGGAAGGGCACACAAGAAATTGATTACAGGGGCTGCCTCTTGGGAGGGCAACTGAGGAGTTGATGTCAGGAACACCATACCCCCTAAATGCCCTTTACTGTTCATTAGCCAGGTCAGATTTTCTGGCCTCTGAACAGCGGGTAGAGAGAAGCACCAAGACAATGATGAGGTGCAAAGACCAAAGGGGTGAAGGCATGCCCATGATAGGACGCGACCCTCCACCAGAGGGAGGCAGCCTGGGTCCTGGACTCCCTCCTTTGCTGTGTTCCCCTAAGATCTCAGTCTCCCCCTTTGCTTGGCTAAGATGGCAAGAGCTGCTAGTCCTTGCACCAAAAGGTTCTGCTTAATAGCAGGAGGTATTCACCGGTGTGTGCACCGTGTGCACACTGACGTGTGCTGTGTGCAGCTAATGCATGCAGGCATAGGCAAGGCTTAACATTTTCTAGGTGGTTAAGTTAAATGACTTTTGCAGTCCTTTACAAAGTGAGCTCAGCAGATGAGTGTGCTGTTAAGAGCATTTTTTGGAATCTTCAATCAGCTGCAAAAGAAGGCAATCCATTATCACAGGAGGCTCAGAGTGCTTTAGTGCGCCCTCCCACCCCCCCCAGTGAGCCTGCCTGGGGGGGGAGGGCACCCAGCCAGGAGAGTGGAGGGCTGGAATCAGCCTGAGGTCCCCTGGAACAAGGGAGACCCCTTCAGTAAGAAGTGCACTCGTGCTGCCTCAGTCCAAGGGCCTGAATCTCTGTTAAATACTAGACACCGAGGAATGATAAAAATGATGGAGCAATACACATTTATGGAGTGCTCGCGATGGGTTGGCTTGGGGCCTTAATTCATTACTGTCTTTATTCCCTAAACCATATTTCCAAAGTGGGGATTATCAAGCGAGGTGAAAGGGGTCAGGAGGGACCCGTCCAAGGTCACACAACTGGGATTTTAGGCAGAATCACATCGTGGGCTCCGAGTCACAAGTCAGTGGGGGCCTTCGCGGTTCTGTGAAGCAGGAGGACCTGTCCCCCAGTGCCCTGCCTGGGAGCCCCACTGCATGTGGGCACCAGTGTGGATGCTGGGAGGGTAATGAATAAAGATTGCTTCCTCCTCTGGCTTCCTTTTTTAATTTATTTTTTAACACTGTATGATAAATTTACTTCCTAATGATTTTTGAGTAAACTACAATGACCACAATTTCAAAATCATTAATAATTCATGACCAACGGCCATAAACACTATATAATCTCTGCAGGCAGGAACCATGAATACATGTTAGAGAGGAAGTTGAGAATAATTTTACCAGCTAAACCAAAAGTGTCTACTGAATTCAAAACAACCACCAAAGATACATTTTTAGAGATGGCTGCAGCCCTTCCAAAGCCTCATTCAAGCCGCCTCTTCCAGGAAGTCTTCTCTTCTTCCCCAGCCACCCACAGGACTTTATCTGGGCATCTGCTATGATGTCTGCCATTCTCTGATTTGTGCCTGTCTTGTCTGTTGAGAGGGTTTGAGAACTGAGGTGTCCACGGGGTTAGTCATGCATAGGGCATAGGGGTGCCCCTGGGGTGAGAGCTGGGGTGCCTAAAACATATCAAGCACCAGTTCTCATCCCTGACTACACATCAGAACTGCTCCGGGGGGTCAGGGGTGGGGTAAAGAACTCTGACGAGTAGCCTACTTATCCTCTCTAGACCCCTATAAAAGATAGGACAAGAATCTTTATGAACACCTAACCACAAATGTGTTATCACTTGTATTTGGGGCCAGAATTGATGCCATCTGTGTTACCTTCACCCCCTAATAAATCTGCACCAAATATATGGTTAGCAGTGCTCACCACAGAACTTACTGAGATACCAGAAGTGCCAAAACTGGGTTCTAGCATGCACAGCTGCACAGATGTGTACATTTATGAAAACTCAAACTGTACATTTAAAACAGGTGCATTTTATGGTATATAAATTATATAGCAGTAAAGTCGCTAAAAAGATTAAAAAAAAACACAAAATACCTTTGATGGGGTCCCACCTCAGGGATTCTGATTTGACTGGTTTGGAAGGAGGCCTGGACATGGGTGCATTTCAAAGCACACTGGAATGGGTGATTCTAATATGCACCAATGTTTGAACCACAGACACAAGGCATTCAGCACAGAGCCTGGCACAATGTAGCTGCTGCTACCTGCCTGCTGTCCAGTGGGTATGGGGGAGGGCAGGGTTGGCAGCCTGGAGGGCCCCCCCGGAAAGGAGGGGCAGCCATCCTCAACAACCAGCCATCCTCATTGCCCATTGTTGTCTTATGGGAATAAGGACTGAGTACAGTCATTCCCTAGTTTTCCAATGAAGCCAGACACCTGTATTTTCATGTAGAATCCTCCAATTTTTAAATATGTACATGTAATTTCAAGATAGTGTCAGTAGGATTTGGATCCAGTAGAATACATCTTTGGGCTGCATTTGGCCTGGCAAGCTCACTGAGAACAGCTTCCCAGCCTCCCTTGGCCAGTTTGGCCAGTGGCCGCAAAGAGAAGTACCCTGCCAAGACCACGGACCCCGCACGTGCCAAGGCACGAGCTGGCCCATGCAACCTCGACACCCAGGGAATAGGACTCCAGCCCCATTCTGCTGGTCCTAACCAGCCTGTCTTTCCCTTGGCTTTCCTGGTGACAAAGCTTGATCTACACCTGGCATCCTGTGTCAGGCGCAGAGTGGCAGGAAATGCAGATTTCACAGAGTAGGGGGAGGGACGCAGAGCAAGGAGGTGGGTGGAAAAGGCATGTTATCATACACCAGGATGAGCGTGCTGGCAGCTTGCTATTAGTTTCTTTCTCTTGTTTTTCTAACCAAACAAAAGCCCTGTTAAGAGAGTCAGTATTCTCTTTTTTTTTTTTCAGAGGGCCTGAAACAATCTTAAATATCTTTCAGGGTGAAACTTGGATATTGTGATAAACAACCCCTCTCTCTGTTCTCTCGCACTTCAAGCACTTTTCAGAAGAGTGATCTGACAGGCTCTGGGCGCCAAGCATGATGGGAGTAGCCGGAAAGCAGCAATTAGGGCAGCCCTGTTACCAGGGAGAGAAGGGGAGGGGAGAGGATCTCAACAGTTACCCACCACCCTGCTTCCTGGCTTCCCAGTGAAATTCTTAATGTGGGTAATTAGGATGTTGTTATTCTGTGACCAAAGGCCTTGGTCACGTTTAAAGGCTTAGGGGCCTTTTTGGCTTAGGGGCCCTGCTCCCCACCTGGGTCTCTTAGCCAAGAGAGCCAGGAGCCTGCTTCTGTCCATGCTTGCTCCTGTGGCAGCTCCTCAGTCCCCCAGGCTCTGGAAGGACTTGGTGGACAGCAGCCCACCTGCCCCTGCCTCTGGAGAAAAGTCCCCACCAGGGAAGAGTGGGAAATCCACCAGAGTTCGGGCTCTGGGTGCCCACTGGGGCTGCCATGAGATTTTCTCAGCAGCATCTAAGTTCCTAAGTTACCTTCTAGCCCTTATCCCAGGTAGGCTGACTGCGCTGGCTCCAGGCAAGAGGGGAGACCACTGGAGAGAGGACGGAAGTCAAGAGTAAAGTGTGAGGGGCCTCCCTGGTGGCACAACGGGTTAAGTCTCAGCACTATAAAGCTATCCGCAGCCACTGCAACAGGAGTTCAATCCCCGGCCAGGGAGATTCCCACATGACACAGCAGATGTCTCCTGCCCCGCCCACTGCTCCCCTCAGCGGTGTATTTTAGTCGATCCACCTGTTCTGCTCCCCAGTCTATCTCTGGTGAATCCTCTCATCACCACCCCGCACCTCTGGCCTACACCCCAGCTCTTGTATGCATAAATAAATTAATCTTAAAAAAAAATGAAGTGTGAAACCCTCCCAACCTGCCAACTCAGAGATGGCAGAGGGGGTGAGCCAACACAGGGTGGCAGAGCCTTGAGATGGAAAGAGAAAGACTGTCTTGTGGCCTTTTCTGAGCCCCTGATCCAGCTGAGCTTGAGAAATTCCCTTTATAATCAAGAGCATCAGGATGTGAGTGTTGACCAATTTCAGGTTCAGTGGATAGTGATGATGAACCACATGACTTTACACGCCTGCACCCGCTGCCACCAAATGAGACCCACATTTAAATCCGCAGGAGTTTGAGATTTGACCAAAGGGCCCTGCAGAAACCGACGGGTTCTTGCTACCACTTCCCACCTTGGACTCAACGATCTGCCAACACACTCATGTCTGTCTGACCTTGGTCATGCTGTTTACTTGGTGGAAAAAGCATCCACCCTTCAAGAGGAGACCTGCACATCAGCTTTCTGCCACTACTGGCGGGGTTAAACGACCCTTTTTCTGTACTGAAATTCCACTTGCTTTGTCCTTCTCTCACTGCACTGGCACATGTCACATAGCATTGGGGTGATCTTGTTGCACAATCCTCCCAGCTACACAGAGCACACACACCCTCAGGTCAAGGGACTATGGGTCCCTGATCCACCCCTTAGTCCCAGCCTTGAAGCGTGACACTGACCAGGTGGGCTCAGTGTGGTCGGTTTCAAGAATGGTCACATTTTCTAGCTCTTACCATCCAGAAGTGAGACCTATTTCTTTCAGTTCACCCCTGAATCTGGGCTGAGCTTGGGACTGGCTTTGAAGAAAAGAAAGTCGCAAAGATGACCCAGTGCTAGTCATGAGCCTTGGACTCAAGAGATCCTGATCTTGAACCCCTATCCCTCCATGTAAACACACCCAGCTGCCCTGCGGGAAGATGAGAGAACACTGGAGGAGAGCTAACGCACCCGAACTCATTCAGCCAGCCCGTAGGCCGCCCAGCAGCAACAGCAGATGTCTAAGTGAGCCCAGCAGGGGGCAGCAGAAATGCCCAGGGATGTCCAGCCCAAATGGCTGACCTACAGAATCTTGAGCGAGGTGCAAGGTGGTTGTTTTAAGTCCCTAAAATTTGGGGTGATATGTTACCCAGACAAAGCTAACTGATACACTGATATCACAACATGGGCTGACAGCTCTAGCTGCCAACAATTATTTGGTTAGGGATGCAAGGAGGTGACTCAAAGAGAAAAGAGTAGGAGACCCAGAAATACCTATTCACCAGACTCCTCCCCTGAGTCCCTCCAAAGAGAGTTGCCTCCACCCACCCCTCACCACAGACGCATTTACCTCCTTCTTCTCCCGCGAGCAGGACCGGCTTCTCTCGGCCTTCCGCAGGGTCTGACCTGTGGCAGTTCAAAAGCAGAAACAGATTTAAGGCGGCTTTAAAACAACTAGTTTATCACCAGAAAAGCTTTTTATTTGCAAACTGAATAGAAAGGACGAATCATAATCAAATGATTTTAAGAAAATGTAGCCTATTATTATAATGGGAAAATGGCATACTCTTGAAATAGACGGACGTCAAGGAAATGGTAATTCACACACTCACGTTATTTGACTGTAATGAACAAAGCCTCGGCTCTTTAATCTGGAACATTATCTGCACTCTGCAAGGGCCGATAGACTATGGTTTTCCCAGTCAAATTACATTTTTATTAAATTGTTAGGAATTACAGAAAGTGCCTTCCACAAAAATGCCTTCCACTCTGCACATACACACAGCCTTTGATGAGTGCGTGCCAACATGCCACACCGCACCCCGCACTCAACACAGAGGTGACAGCGCAGATGTGAATTAGTGGTAATCACCTGTGTTTCATATAATGGGCAATTTCAGAGAGAATTGTTGCTTTTCTCGGAAAACTAGAAGACTAACATTTCAAGGTATGCATAAATTCAACAGATCGACATCAAAATGTTTAAATATGCTATTCCAAAGGCAGTTTTCACAACTTTTATGGACGTGGCCATCATAAAAAGATGGCTTGATGGAAAATTAATGGGTCGCCTTGTTTTAAAATACAAAATGGGAGTCACGGCACATTGTCCGTCTCCCAAATTGTCGAGCTTCACTCCCAAGGGGCTCTTGTGAGAAGCCATGACCACGCGCTCTGAAGGGCAGAAGCAAAAAGGCTGGGGTGTATGACTTAATGAGAGGAGGGAGAGGGGCTGCCACAGAGGAAAGATGTTTGCCTTTGGATGTGGTCCTTCCTGGTGGGCTTACTCAGGAGTGTGTCTGGGGGCTCACAGTGGGGAAAAAACAAACAAGAAAGTGTAAATAAAGGGGAGTTTGCAACAGTCAAACTTTGGGGCTCAAATACAGAAGGGCTTGAAAAAGAAGGAGCTGGAGAATGGATAGGAAACCTTGGATTGTGCAGGGACGTGGCAGGGTAGGCGGCTTCTGGGCTATCGGCTGAGTTCACAACACCCTCAACTGCCCACTGTTTCCTTACTCTCTCCTCCACCCCCCACCCCAGGCTGGAGGCCCCTGGCAGGGAGACAGTGCATGATCCCACCCTCTGAACCCCAGGATGCAGCCCTGGGGATGACCAGCCACGGCCAATCAGGGCTTGGAATTGGTACCAAGACACAGAGGATAAAGGCGTAGAGCAGGACTATCTCCGCGTGTGACATGTGATGCCGTGAGTGGCCCGGCCACTGCTTGGGGACAGACTAACAGAGAACGGAAGGCAGAAGGAACTGTGGTGAAACTGCCTCCTGCCTCAGACACCCACTTAGACAATTCTGTGTGTGTGCATGTCTTCTTTCCTTTCCCCCTAAGACAAGGAACCCAGGAAAATGTGCCCCATGGAGCAGGACACCCACAGATGGGAGGCTGTATGCATGTGGGGCTATATGAGGTATATGAGGCTTCTGTACTTTTTGCTATGAACCTACGATTGCTCTTAAAAAAAAAAAAATAGAGTTTATCAGTTCGAAAAAAAAAAAAAGAGTCCAGGACTTAGAGACTAGGTTATCTTGGTTTGTTGGGCCGATTTTCTCCTGCCCTCCTGATCCCTGATGCCCTGAGGCAGGAGCGCGGACGGATAGCTCCTGGAAGCCCTTGTCCATCTCGCTCTGGCTATCAGTTGAGGACCTCAGTATAGGACCTAAGCTAACCAGACAGGCTGGCACACCAGGAGGCAGGCCACGCATGCAGTCAGGGCTGGGAAATGGCCTGGAGCTGAGAGGGAAGGAGCAGGCTGGAGGCCAGAGCTGTTGTCCGACCGGGGTCTTCCAGCGGAGGTAGCATTGCTGCGGCAAGGAAGAGCCAGCAGGATCAAGCAGGACTAAGCTAGGGTGGGGTGTAGGGGAGGCCAAGTGAGTCAGGGGTGAACATGGCGGACCCCAGAGGCTATCCTGGGTGTTCGGCCCAGTGGACAGCTTCTTCCAATCTTTCCTAAGTGAAGTTTAGGCTGAATCACTTCTGGATTTGCTTTTGGTCTCTAAAATTCTGTTACAACAGTAAAAAAAAAAATCAATAAAAAAATAAATAATAAAGGTAGGCCATAAAAAATATTAATACAAAAAACACAGAGCTTCACTACTAAAATTTGAACGCAAATCTCCACTGGAGTTAATTAGGAGCTTCTTCACTCATTAAGTTGGAAAATAATTTGCTTATTTTCCAATGAAGATAATTTGCTCTAATTATGTACATTTGTTAGCTAATGCTCCTGTCTTCACCCCCTGAGCCCCTCTCCCCTCCAGGCAACTTGATGTGGAGCTGGTTCCTACTTGCCAAGGACAGAGGGAACCAGATTGCACTGCACCTGTCTACTGCACTTAGGGTCCCCAAGTACCTTCCTACCTGTGTCTCGTGTGATTCTCACAACTCAGGGAGGAGGGTGCAGGAGGGGACGCTAATATCAATGTAGGTTGCTTGCAAAATGAAGGGGGTATTTTTCTGCCTTTTGCAAGGTGACCTGCCAGCTGCTGCCATGAGACAATAAATAAGGCCAAATATAAATGGCACATGTGCCCCTCACTTTAGAGAACAGCTGTGTGCCTGAGGAAAAGGGAAAAAACAACTAAAGGAATACATAGAAGTTTTGTAAATATAATACTGTTCTCCCATTTATGATTTCAAAGAGATTTTATCAACACTTAGGATTTATTTTCAATGGTTAGAAGATTCTGACACTTCAGTTTTACTTTGCTTTAGATGCAGATAGTGATATTCCTCACTGCCATTTAGAGGGGAGTTGCCTCTTCCTGGATGTTATTTTCTTGAAGTCATCAGGCAAGGGAAAAGCTGCGTCAAAATTATCCTTGAAAAAAGAGTCTTAAACCGTACAGTGTAGACGACAGGACACCAGTTTTCACATCCATTTCTGTAGAATAATATGCACGTGTACTATTTGAAGTACATGGAAATGCAGAGCACATGATAAAAATACATATGCAAAACAGAATTTTGTGAGGTTTCTAATTAAACTATTCATATTATAATTACCCCCTCTAGTTTTCCTTTTGGGCTGAGAGAGTGGCAGAGTGGAAGCAAGAGCCCCATGCTGAGTTCTTGCAAGTTAAATGCAGCTGCTGTCACTCCACTCTGCTGCTCTCCTACTATGTGCCAGATTTTATGCACAGGCATCATGTCCTAATCCTCCCAACCACACCTCTTAGTCAGGGGTCAGTAAACTTTTGATGTAGAAAGCCAGATAATACTTTTACTTTACAGGGCATCAGGTCACCATAAGATTACTGGTGCAAATATTCAACTCTGCCACCAAAGTGTGGAAGCAGTCATTGGCAATATGTAAATAAATGGGTGTGGCTGAGTGCCAATAAAACTTTATTTACAAAAAAAGGGCAGTGGCCCTCAGGCTTCAGTTAGCTGACTTTTGCTTTAGATGGAGACTACTGTTCCCACTGGCACAAACCAATGAAGAAATGAGAAAAACTGAGGGGAGTGACTGAGCTGTTTAGTTCAAGGTTGTAAGTGGGTGGGCTTAGTATACTCCTACTCTACATCATCACAGCGTTACCATTCCCATCACCGTTATCATCACCACTACCACCAGTTTCTTCATCGTCACCATGTGACCTCACCCTACTCAAGGTTTGCTCTGTGCCAGACACTGGACTGCAGCCTAAGTACATAAACGCTTCTCAGCTACTATGAAACAGCTACTACTGTCATCCTCCTTGTCAGATGAGGGCACTGAAACCCAAAGAGGCTAGGTTAGGTTAGGTTAGACCCAAAGAGGTTGCTCACAATCAGTGATTGGAGGAATCTTAATTTGAATCTGGAGACTTGGGGCCAGAGCCAGCAGCCCCAACCAATAAACAACACTGTCCTCTCAGTCAGGTCCTCAAAGACAAGTACAAGAATGCCAGAGTGTAGTGGGGAGGGAGTATGACTTTGATAGTGGGAAAATGAGAAGCTTTAAAATTGGACAAAGGCAGTGCCCCAATTGCTTACCAGTCACTATATTGATTCTGCACCCGCGCACACAATTGCAAGACCACTCAGGCTTAGGGAACACTAACAATGGCATTTATTTAACAAAAAAGGAAAAGCAAAGAATTACTGAAGTCAACATATGGCTGTTGACCTCACTTAAAGCAATGTCCAGTGTTTTTAAGTCCCAGAAAAGTAACAAAGGTGGCGTCTTCCTGCCACTGCTGATGTGGAGCTCTTCTTCCAAACAACAGACCACATTTTCAAAATGGTGTCTTTCTGCTTCTGTGGACGCACAACAATCAGACTGTGGCCCAGGTTCCAACTCACAAGGATGACACAAAACACAACTGGAGATGCTCCCGGAACTGCCATGGTGCCCCAGCACAGCACCAGGCCAACAACCCTGCAAACAGCAACTACAGCGGCCAGACGGCCCAACAGACTGCACTCACGCATTTTAGGAAGGCGCCTGCTTTGGGCCTCTGCCTTCTTCCTTCAGCTGCAGTAAAAACAACCGGGAGCAGTTTCCAACGCTCAGCTACTTACAAAGCCTCCAACGTCGCTGGCCCCAAAGTCACTGAAGATTCCAAAAATGCTTAATTCATATCCCGGCAGCTCAAAACTTCTGGCGTCTGATTTCCAAACTCTCAATCTTGGCGGCTACATTTTCTGCCGCTTCTTTTCCTACATCATGGCGACTGCCTCTTCCATTCCTACATCATGGCGACTGAATTCCCCTTCTCCTTCAGTCCCTTTTATATCTCATCAGACTTTCCACCCCCCAAACTGCAAACTTAGCATTTTCCTTGGGGCTATTCATTTTCATCAGCAAACCCCCTCCAGGGGGCACTACCTTTACCGGACTTTGGACTCAGCCCATTTACAATTTGAGAAATTCTCTCTTTTATGCAGCTTTTAAATGTACTTTGGAATCCTAGAGCAACTAAGGGGACTGAAAGAAAATGACTCCTCAGAGTTCAAGGAAGATGGAATTTCCTTAGATAGATAAATGCCCTAAAATGCCAAACCTGCTTGTGTAAAATGTTCAGCCTTGGCAGGCAGGTTGGGCTTTGGTGATTAAAGGTGGCTCTGGAAATCCTGCAGGCAAAGAGGGCAGGTACAGGAACCCCAGAAGAGTTTCTAAGAAAGAACTTGTTTCTCCCCAATAGGAGGATAGTTTCCATCAGGTTACTAAAATGAGGGCAAGCTTTTATCTTCTGTTGCCCAAATATGAGGGCTCATATTGCTCTTGTTTTACATATCTATATAATTTAATTGAAATGACAAATATCCCACTGAGATACCACTTTCTCTAACCTACAGGATTGGCAAGAATCCAGGGTTTTGACAGTATATTGTTGGCAAGAGCTAGCAGCAGGCGCTTTTAAGCACAGCTGGGAGGAGTACAAAATGACACAGCCCTTTTGGAGGGTATTTTGGCAATATCCTCAAAAATACAAATGCATTTTTTTCCCTTTGAGCTAGCGATATCACTTCCAGGAATTTACCATGAAGAAACCTCTAATAGCAGGGATCAAACATGCGGACAAAGTATTCACTGGATCACAATTTGCATCAGCAAATATTAGAAATGGCCCAGATGTATATCAGTAGGGATCTGCTGAATAAATATGGTGAATCTTCACAATGGAATAAAACACTAAGAAACTGGAAGGAAGAAAGGGCAAGCTCCTTATATTTTCTTAGGAGGGTCATATGCTAAGTGAAAAAATTCAGGAGCAGAAAGTATATATAGCATGCAATCTTTTCTCTAAGAAAGAGGGAAAATGAGAATATACCATCACATTGGTTCTCTTTGTAGAAAGAACTACCTGGAAGGCTCAAGCACAAGAGTGACTTCTCAACATATTTTATATTGTTTCTATTTTTGAGTGACTTATTTGGATCTGGTTCCAATTCAAGAAACTGAACTCTAAATATTGAATGTCCAAAAGACTGATTCCAATTTTTATAAAATATATAAGAAATGCGATAGGCCCTGGTAGTGGGAGAGTAGTCTGTCGGAGGGAGATGGAATACCCTCAGTGAATCCCGGGACTCTGAAGCTGCTAGAAAGAAAACACAGTATTTGGGGATGATGAA
Organism: Scalopus aquaticus; assembly: GCA_004024925.1. Lineage (NCBI taxonomy): Eukaryota > Metazoa > Chordata > Mammalia > Eulipotyphla > Talpidae > Scalopus > Scalopus aquaticus. The sequence goes on from PVIJ01000106.1 coordinate 139,015, forward strand.
TTGCCTTCTTTTAGTGATCAATCTGTAAAGTGTGAGAGATAAGAATGAAATGATGACAAAATATAGTTTCTAGAAATTGAAACAACAGTTTTTTAGCTAAGTCAATAGGCTATTGGGGACATGCTCATTTATTGGAAGGCAGTTTTTATGAAATGGCTAGACAAAATGAGAAAGGAAAAAGAAAAGAAAAAAATCAAAACAGTTGTCTGAAATTCATGGTTTCCTAGCACTTAGTGAGTAGTAACTTCTGTGAGTTCTTTCCCAGGTGATAGCTCTTGGGATTCTTACCAGGTTCGATAATAAAGACATGTGGCTCAGAGAAGCAAAGTGACTTGCCCAAGATCTCACAGCACAGAAGGGGAAGAGCTTGGGTGAGCAGCCAGTCAGACTAGCTACTAACTCGTTGTTCGCTATACCCGCTGCCTGCTGTGCTCCCTCCAAGTCCGGGAATTGGGAGCACCCCAGCCCCACTGTCATTACCACCTCCACCCACATGCACTCTCAGCTCCAATCCAGCTTTCTGAACACTGACTCTGGTTTCAGCTATAGCCTCTGCACAGACACAAGTGGTGGAGTGTTGTGGCAGGGTGGAGGGGGCAGGGCAGCCTACCCAGCCTAATCGGGGAGCACTTGCCTAGCCTAACAAGGGAATGGTAATTTAGATCTAGTTGCTGGAGTCCATGCAGGGACATGGGCCAGTTTGGTTGCCTTTGATTTTTCCAGAGAAGCCCAGTTTTCTGTGAACCTTCTAATTTTTAAATGTTGACAATTAAAAACAATGTTTTGCTTAAAGCTTTGTACAGGCTCAACAAAAGAGGCTTCTAGCTTTCTACCTACTAGGTAACTATGCAGAAGAAGGAAGAATCTCCCATTCCTCCCATTATTTATCTTAAAGCCATGGTCCCTCTTATTTGCGGGAGGTGGGAACCTCTTTAAGGCCATCTCACCACAGAAATCTATTAGACAAAGAACATGACTGTGTGGAAGCCAGGTAATCGGAGGCTCTGGGACCCTACCTAACTCGCCAGGTACGCCTCTGGGCAGGTTCTGAGCCTTTAAGTAACATTCTGTCTTCGAAAAGCCTGAAACAATATCTCTGTCACTCATCCTTTGCATTTTCTACGTAATCCAAATTCCCAGGGCCCAGTTTACTGCCAAATTACCTGAGATAAACAAGTCATGCTAAGATCCTTTTTTCCCTTCCAAACACAAACAGCAGCTGGCAGCTAGAAATGGTTATTTATAACCCGCACACCATTATGTGTATTTGCTTGGTTTAGGAATGCTTAGCTGCACACTCTTTGGCTGGCTTCATAATTAGATGAGAGCCTGGGGACAAACCTGTGCAGTGCCTAAGAGGCGGGGCACAAAGGAAGTCATCTTGTACCCTTCTGGGTTCTATTGTTTAATCAAACGTGCATCAGACAGGCTGATAAGAGAAAATGGCTAAAGGAAGTTTGATAATAACATGGAGACTTCCTGGATACTTGGGAGAGACAAAGTAATACCCAGTAACTGGCCCACATGGCTCCAGATGCCATCTTGAATCGTGTCACTAAGACATGGAAGGTTGAGGGGGAGATAGGGAAGTCAGAGTAAACAAAGTTAAACCATTATACAGATTCAAATTTTGCCTTCTCCATCGTGAAGTGTTAAAATTAGGGCTTCTGCAGTACCTTGAGGGAGAAGCCCTTAAAGAGAGAGTGTCTCTTTTACACAAGTAAACGCCTTTCACAAAAGGGAACCTCCACCCAGCCACCACGGTCCCTCCTATGAAATAAATCTCCTGCCAGAAAAAGGTATTTTGGGTGGCAGATTTCTGCTTCCCCTATAGTAGCTTTGGTTCAGCCTGTTCAGGAATCTTGAGTCCAAATCTCACTTCACTAATTCACTCAGATTAAGGTGGCATTTGTAACGTAGGACCCTGAACATAGGAGGTTCTTAGAGTTAGTCATTCTCTCACCAATAAATGGGTGACTGATCCTGGATCTCAGGGAATTCTGTGGAGCTCGGGCCCAGACACACCCTGACTCTGTTCCTTCCTCACCATCCTCTTCTGCGAGCCCTGGACTTTTCCAGTAGTCACCTGCCAGGTCTCCTGTCTCCATTACTGCTGGGTTTCCCCCACTGCAGCTATCTAAAAATAAGACCACATCACATGCCTGCTTGACCCTCTGGAGTGACCACCCTTGCCCAGGCTGTCCAGGCTCAGCGTGCTCTGGACCATGTGATTTCACCTCTTCCCCTAGCTCATACCTAGCAACTCTGCAGCCTTTCTTCTAGATTCCTTCCTGCCTTGGGGGGTCTTTGTCCTCCTTCCCTAGGTCTTCCCCAAGCTGATTCCTTAGCAAACAGATCTTAAGGAAGCCAACCTTCTAAAAGTACTTCAGTCGATCTGCCTGTTCTGCTCCCCACTCTGTCTCTGGTGAATCCTCTCACTGCCCCCACACCCCAGCTTGTATGCATAAATAAATCAATCTTTAAAAAAAAAAAGTAGACTTGCCTTCAGCTACAATGCCCCCCATTTTAATGTGCATAGCACTTACCTAGCGCTTATCTGATCTTTTCCTAGTTAAGGTGTTTGTGGTCTGTCCCTTTCCCTGTCCCCCACTAAATTTCAGCTTCTCCGAGACCTCAGTCTTTTTTATCACTGATTTTCCCACACCTGGAACAGTGCCTGGAATGGAATACATATCAGTAGATATTTCTGGAATTGATGAATGAGTGAATGAGCACATTTCTGAATGGATGTTGTTGGAAGAGAGAGGAAACACAATTGTGAGCTGTGTAAAGACTTCATCTCCTCACAGTGTGCTTTCCTGACTCTTTCCCCTGCTCTTTCTCGGGTGGAGAAACGAAATATGACAAAGTAAGTTGAATACACCATTGGAGATAATTGGAAAATATTGATTTTTTTTTCGTTTGAAATAGTGAAGATAAGTAAATGCCACACTTCTGTAATCTAATCAGTGGCCTGCATGACAACTTGCTTCCCAGGCTAAAATGTCCTTGGCTTGACCTCCACCCACATCCCACAATCACCCAGACCCATCCCACTCCACACTGCACCCCAGCTCAATCCTCCCATCCCACTTCTCCATAGGAAACAAATGAGGACATTGCATTTGTGAAAATGTGTATGTGTGTGTACATGCATCCAAATTAAAGTGTCTGAGTATTTGCAACACCCCCCCCCCAATAATCTGCTAAATTGCCTGGGGATACATGGGACAGGGTGTAAGGCAACCCCCTGGAATTCTAAGGGCAAAGAGCAATCCTTCCTCTGCTGTGCTGGGCACCGTTCTAAGAGCTTTAGATGCATGAATTCACCTGGTCTCACAGTGGCCCCAGGGGAGGACCTACTATTAATCTCATTTTACAACACAGGAGTCTAGATACAAGAGATGAAGTAACTAGCTCTTTGAGGTCGCACAGCTGGGAAGAGGAGTCATCGCGACTTCCCCTCAGTCTGCTCCACAAGATCTACGCCTGCCTCTCCCTCCAGAACCTGGAAAAATGGGACGGCGGGGGGTTCACAATAATGTAAAGGATATAAGTTAAATGTTAAAAAATGCGGTTAAAAAAAAAAAAGGCAAAACAAAAGAATGTGGTGGGAGCCAACACCCAGGAAGAGAGGGGGAGTCTAATCCTCTGCCTTGTTATTTTCTGATTCCCCTCTGCAGGCTAAAAATGAAACTGCCATCTCGAAGGAGGCCACAGGCAGAGTCTTCCATTGAGCTGCATTAGGAGGAGGCTTTGCAGTGGGAGCTCGGCCTCAGCCTCCCACCCCTGGGCTGCCGTGAGTGGGCATGTAACGCCCGCGCTTCAGCCTCCGCATCCGATACATGTCAGTACTCAGACTGGGCCCGAAGCCAGGCTTTGGCTGAATCCAAGTCACAAGTATTTATCTCATTGCTGTAATGCTAAAAAAGTTTTTTCCAGTCAATATTTAAAGCTTAGGAGATTTCTCATTTAAAAATCCTGAGTTCTGAATTCTTCTGAAAAACTGAACGTTCTGGCAACACAGGGCCTCATCCCTGCCTGGCAGCTGTTGTCAGAAGCTGAGGACAGTAATCCTTCCAGATGGCATAGTGCCCTCTGGGTCTGAAACACATCAGGGTCTCCAAAACGGGATCCTGGACCGCAGGTGTGAAGTCCCCTCCAGTTCTAAACTTCCGTAATTTTAGGTGAGTCCATAAAATGTATCTCAGTGTCTAAACAGCTTGGGACTTTGAACAGGACACAGACAGACACACAGTGCATTGTGAGTTCACTCAGAGTTGAGGTAAGTGTCATGGTACTTGCAGAGGCCTGGGGTGTGTGACCAAGACATCTGTGGTCCCCGGGTCTCTGCCAGATGCTGTACGCCCCAGCGATTTTCTTATCCCCAAAGGACAGCTTAAGTCAGGGGTTGTTTTCCAGGGACTCCATCAGGAAGGGTAGTCAAGTGAGCACTGGGCTCCAAAATGGGGTGGGACGTGGGAGTGACAGTGACTCTGCTGGGATGAGGAAATGGGGGAAGCCAGGAATGCTAACTGAAAAGCAGAGGGAAAATAAAATAAAATAAAAACAGGCTGCAAAAGTAGTATCGCAAAAGTATTGAGCATTGCAAAAGCAGCCAGGACAGGGCAGACTATCTGGACTGGGCTGAGCTACTCCAAAGACGGTGTCTGTGGGAACCACTTGTCCACAGAGAAAGAGGAGCCAGCCAAGGTTTCCGGAAGCTTGGCTGCAGAGGCTATTTCTTCTATCTGTTTCATGGAGACCAGTCAGCAATTCACTAAGGGACAAACCGCTTCAACTCTTTCCTGGTTATAATGTCAACCAAGCAAATGCTCATGGGCACCTCCCTGTGTCAGTCCTTATGCCAAGTGTTGGGCACACAAAGGAACAAGAATAGCTCTCGACCCTCAAAGAGGGAGAAGGGCAGGGAGCCCAACACCTGAGAGGGCACCATGCATGAGATGCATAGAGAGCCCACCATGCTAGAGGAGTTAAGTCATAAGCCAAGTTGAGGGCACAATGTAGAAAGAAGGGCTCTGTGGCAGGGAACACACAAGGGCAAGGCAGGGAGGTAGGAGACTATGGTGTGCTTGGGAGATGGCTAGCTTCCTGAGGTGGCTCAGGCAAGGGCTGAAATCTCAGACACTTGCAGGGTCAGGTCAATATTCTCAATGCAAGAAGTGAGCGCTTGTGGGCCTCCCTGGTGGCGCAGCGGTTGGGCCCTGCCCTGTGGAGCTGTCGGCAGCAGCGATGCGAGTTTGACGCCCAGCCGGGGAGAATCCCACATGGTGCGGCAGACCTCTCCTGCCTCGCCCGCTGCTCCCCTCAGTAGTGTATTTCTGATCTGCCTGTTCTGCTCCCCGCTCTGTCTCTGGTGGACCCTCTCGCCACCACACGCCTCTGGTCTGTGCCCCAGCTTGTATGTATAAATAAATAAATCTTAAAAAAAAAAAAAAGAAGTGAGCGCTTGATGACTGGGCCACCAGCCAGAACTACCCAAACTGCCATCACAAGTCCAAAGTCAAAGACTACTGTCCAGTGCTGGAGGACTGGGACTGTGTGGAAGCCTTTCAAATTAGTGGGATAAAGTATCCTTTTATGAAGAGACTAAAAGTTTTTTCTAGAAAATTGCTACTTTTGGTATATGGGAAAACATTTGTATGGACCCTGTTCGACCTAATATAAAACCTCTGGGAATGAATGCGTGGGCATCTAAAGATGAGGCTGGAAACTCACAAACTAGCCCTGAGTCAGGGCGCTCTGTTTCCTCAGCTAAATTCTTGAAGTTAAGGATTCTGTGCAGTTGTTAAGGCTACAAGATTGTTACGGCTACAAGGCTACAAGGTCAGCCACAGAAAACCACACGGGGCTTCCAGTCAGTGCAGTGGCATCGAGGCCAGACTCTCTCTTATTCTCATATAAAGTGCGCTGTAAATACCTCCAAGTCCCCCTTCCAACCAACTACACTGGTCCTCATAAATCCTCCTCCCACCCCCACTTAAAAACAGAAGAGGAGCATAGGGCCAGATCCTGATAGGGCTGAGAAGGCAGCAAGTCAAATCTTTTAAAAGATTTATTTGTGCATACAAGAGTTGGGATGTAGGCCAGAGGTGTGTGCCTGGTGGGGGGGGGGGGGAGAATTCACCAGAGACAGAGTGGGGAACAGAACAGGCAGATCTACTGAAATACACTACTGAGGGAAGCACTGGGCAAGGCAGGAGAGGTCTGCTGCACCATGTGGGAAGCTCCGGGGCTGGGGACCGAACTCATGCTGCAGTGGCTGGTGATAGCTTCATAGTGCTGAGAGTTAACCCCTTGCACCACCAGGAAGGCCCTTTTTAAGCAGTGTTTATTCTTCTACCAGCCTAATGGGAAGACTTGCTCCTCAGGTGTGGGAACCTGCTCTGCAGTGGCAGGGACAGGGTTGTCAAGGCTGATGACATCTCTAGTGCAGTCTTGATTCAACTGATTTCTGCTTCTACTACCTACTAGCTGTGTGGTATCAAATGGGCACAATTACAGTACCGTATTGAGCTATCTCAAGTTTCCAATCAAATCCTCAATAGCAGGAGGTGGCAAGCTTTTCGTGCGAATGGTCAGATAGTAAATATTTCTGCTTTTTGGGATCTATGGTCCTATCACAACCAGTCAACTCCACTACTAGCATAAACACAGATTGCTTGTGTGCATTTGTATGCAAGTGGGTATAGCTGTGTTCTAATAAGACTTTATTTATAAAAGCAGGCAGTGGGCCAGAATGCTTCAGGAAAGGTGGAAACCTTTACAAATGTTATCTTATAGGGATGCCTTAGAATGTGGGAATGTCATTATTTGTTTGTGGCTGGCTTTCTCACCAGACTATGAAATTCTTAAGGGCAGAGAGTTTATTCCCCCCTCCCTTTCTCCGGAATAAAACTAGAAGAACAAACACTGCACAGTTTGGCACAGAATCCATAGGGATTTTTCAAAATTGTCCAATTTAATACTATGCAAGGCTACAACTTCAAGTGCCCACAGGGCCCAGGCAGGATGGATGTAATGAGGGAAGTCAGTCGGGAAGGTGCCGTGGAATGAAGTCTCCACTCAGCTCCAACTGTGAGGGAACTGTGCCATGCAGAATTCTGATTTGCTGTTAATAGACTCTATTGATTTTTTAAATAAAATACCATAATCAGATATTTATGAGAAATCTCCCAATTTTTCAATGTTGACAACTTATTCCAAAGTTAAAAAACAAAACAGTATAGGCCAAGTAAAGCATGCCTGTGCGCTGATTCAGCCAGGGGCTCCCCATCTATAACTTGGGATGTGAAAAATTCACTTTCAAATCCACTGCTTCTGTTTTAAGGAACAATTTTTAAGTCTTGCATGCTATGTTTCAAGAATACTTGAACAAACTCCTGTATACCCTTCACCTGGAGTCAGTCTTACTCATCTTGTATCACCGGGTTCCAGTGCACTGAAGCACTAAAATGCTGCGGCATTACTGGATAGCAGTGGCCAAGTTCCTGGAAGTTAAAAGCATGGGATGGAGGAATGATAGAAAACATTCAAAGAAAAGAAATGAATCAGATTGGAAGGATGGTGCGAAGAGGAAAGGAAAACAGAATTGACATGAAGATTGCATGGATCACACATTTATTTTGCCTGCTGAGTGCGCCTTTGTTTTATTTTATTCATTGATTTTTAACTTGGTTTATTTTAAGTGGTAAGAGAAAGAGACATATCACTAGGAGTCCAGCGAAATACCACACAAGCACAAGACGGAAGAGACCAGACACGCCGACAATGTTCACTCTGCATGACCTTGCTAATTCAACTGTCACTCGTTTTGTAATTTGGGATTATTTAGACAAGTGAGGCTAAATTTCATCTTGGTGTTATTAATTCTTTGAGAAAGTTTGCTAAGCAAATGAACAGTATAAACGGGAAGTGTTAAATATTTGCTCTGGGGAGAGCAAAAGCAAACGAACAGCTTTAAAATCCTTTCTAATTATATTGATGTGCTGAACTTTTGCCTAATTATTATGTTCCTCAGAAACAAAGTCAGCTATTTTTTTCTAAGTCATCTCATATTTTAAAAGCACTGGGGGAAATTCGACTTTAACAGAAAGGTGAACCTTTCACAGAAAGGCAGATGACTCTCACATTGTCAGTGTACCTTCATTAAAATAAAGAATGTCAAATATAGGCTTCCCTTTTAAACAAAGAGTGAGCTAATTACAAAAGTTATTATTTGTTAGAGATTGTCATCAGATTCCCTTCTCCCTCTTCTGCCAGCAGTGTGGACAGAGTGTGCTCATTTGCAGAAAATGACAGCACTAGCTACCACATGGGAGCATTTTTTTAAACACCAGATTTGTATTCAGTGCCCACGCATAGTCTCATTGACTGCACAAAAATGCATCTCCAAACAAAGCCAGGTAAGCTTCATCATCATTTCCATTTTATTCACAGGAAGACCAAGGCTCTGAGAGGTAAGAGTACACAACAGAGATTAAAATGCATGAATATATGGCCCCCCAAAACCATGAGCAGTAATTATACCATGCCACATTACAGAGCCAGAGAGGACCTGCTCAAGGTCAAGACCAAAGGGCCAGGAAAAATATGGTGAAAAGCGAGGGTGACTTGGACATGCAGAATAAACCGAACTACAACCCCAGTTCAGGGATATTTAGTAGGCAATTATGCTGAGTTAGGAAGTAAGCATCTTTCTAAAAAGGTGGGGCTTACTTTATCTAGTTAGTTAAAATCACCTTCTTCAAAGTGTGTTTTGAACTATCATTTGTGCCATAAAATTGTGTGTAAATGGAAGATTTTTAAAAAAATGTAATAGAATAAGGAATTCTTTAAATGCTAGATCTAATCTTAGGGTAAACATAGTCTTAAAGAGAACAATTTTTTTTTCCCTTTTTTAACCAATGTGAGAAGGAACAGGCTCCCCCACTGGGCCATCATAATGCTCTGGGGCACTGAGATGATGACAATCAGAAGTGAGGAAGCAGGCTGCTTGAAAATGGTCGAACAATGTTTCTCAAAATGTGTTCCACAGACCTTAGGAAGAGGAGGGGTCTACAGGACAACACAATTTTCATCCTAATTCTAAGACTTTTTCACTGTGTTGATATTTGCACCAATGGTACAAAAGCAACAGACAGTAAAACTGTGGCCCGAGTGACTACAAGTCTGTGGCACCAAGTTGTGTTCTTTATTGCCATGTATGCACAATAAAACAAACAAAAAATAATTTTTATTTAAGAATGTCTTAACGTAACAAAAATAATTTTACTAACTCTCAACCCATGAGTACATATTTTTTCAATATTCTGGGTTAGTATGGGAAGTACACACAAAACACTTCTATAAGCTATTGTTCTCCTATAAGAACAATGGTGGCTCCCAGAAAACATTTATGTGATTGTGTGAGTTGCCAGCTGAACTAGCCACAGACTATACAGAATGCCATTTTTACTGAACTAAATAACAGACCAAAGGTCTCCCTGGTGACACAATGGTTAAGCGCAGCACTATGAAGCTATCCAGAGCCACTGCAGCACGAGTTCAATACCCAGCCAGGGAGCTTCCCACATGGTGCAGGACACCTCTCATGCCTGCCAACTGCTCCCCTCAGCAGTGTATTTCAGTAGATCTGCTTGTTCTGCTCCCCACTCTGGTCTCTGGTGAATCCTCTCACCACCCCATACCTCTGGCCTACAACCCAGCTTGTATGCATAAATAAATAAATAAATCATTTTTAATAAATAAATAAATAAATAAATAAATAAATAAATAACAGACCAACTCTGGTATTTAAATGGCACTTTTTTTTTTTCAAAACAAACAAACACTAGAGAAACAACTGATAGTATGGTAAAGTTGAAACTTTGGTAACCAATGGTAAAGTTGAAACTTTCCAGTGAAAACAATTAGAAAACTTGTTTACACTGCCTTGAATTTAATAGTTTCTCAACACTCAAACACTTTCTTTAAAAAATGAGAGGGGTAGTAATCTTAATGAATGTGATTCTTTAAAATATTGTGTAATGACATTTCAAATGTCCATATTTGGAAGATTTGCATAACTCAGTGAACCAACATTTTCAAGTGAGCAACACTTAGTGTTATAAAATCATACATGAATAAAATACACAATCAGGGCCTCCCTGGTGGTGTAGGGGTCAAGTCTCAGCACTATCACCACTGTGGCCTAAGTTAGCTACCCCACTAGGGAGCTAACCCACATATGGCACAGCAGACCATTCCTGCTTTGCCCGCTGCTCCCCTTGGCAGTGTATTTCAGTAGATCTGCCTGTTCTGCTCCCCACTCTGTCTCTGGTGAATCCTCTCACCACCTGCACCTCTGGCCTATACCTCAGTTCTTCTATGCACAAATAAATCTTTAAAAAATAATAAATAAAATATATAGTCAAATGGTAAAATAGAACAATGGATTTTAAAGTACAAAAAGTACAAGAATTCACCAATATGATTTCATATGCCACATTGTAAGTAACCTTCAAGAACTGGTATAGTATCAAAGAAAAATGTCTACAGTTATCTGGAAGGGCTATTAATAATTAATACATCCCGTTGCAACTATATAGCTATATGAGGCCAGATTTTTTTCCCTATACATTAATCAAAATAACAATACAATAGTTTGATTGCTGAAACAGAAGGAGAAATTAGCTATATTTTACTAAATGAGAGTGAAAAGATTTGACGTAATGTAAAACAATGCCACTCTTCTACTAATTTTTCTGTGTGGAAGATATAAAGTTGTTTTTCTTTTAAAATATTTGTGTTCAGACGTAATGGGTTGCCATTGTAACATAAATTAGTAAATGAATGTTTTAAGATTTTTCTCAGCTTTAATTTCTGCTATGGTAAATATCATTGGGCTAACATACATCAACAAAGTTCTTTTAAGGTAAGAGATTAATTGTCTTGAAGCCAAAAGGTTTGAGAAGTGTCATTCTATCACTAATATTACATTGACCTTTTCCAGGACAAAATGGCAAGTGACCTTTACAGTAACTCTGAAGTACAATGGGAAGACATCTTTTAGGCATATGACATACTGTTAAATTTTAAGAATCTTTCTTTCCACCCTATATTAAGTGGATTTCACAAGGAACGAATTCCCCAGAAGCAAGGGACAGTGGTGAAATGAGAAAAATAAAATAACCTATGTTCTAGAAGGGAGCTCCATCCAGTCTCTCCGGACATTTACAAAATGAGAGAAAAAAGTAACTTATTTTAGATTGCTTTCAATTATCAACTCTGTTCTCTTAGGAACGGTGATCCACAGGCTGTACTTGGCCTTCAGACTATTTGGTCATCAAAGTACTTTGAGAAAAGCCTCATTTAAAAAATTGGTCAGTTGAGTGAGAAGTTTCTATTTCAGTAAGGGAACTGGTTTTCAATCACAGTTCACAGATAAATGCGTTTGCAAACTATGGAATGAAGGATGTTTAATAATATCCCTTCCAAATGTCAAACTCCACAATTCAATTCCAGAGGCAGAGTGTCTGGGTTCCTCACTCACGCTGCCATTTGCTGGCTGTTTGACTTTGGGCAAGTAAACTTCTCTTAGTCTCAGTTTACTCTTTTGTAAAATGGGATAATAACACTTAACTGCAAAGGGCTATCACCAAGCTTAGTTAGGTATTGCCTGACAACACTGACAGAGTTCCTTGCACTGAACAAGTATTCTGTTAATGAGGGCTATATTACTAATATCAAAGCACAGAAAGAGAGTATCCCTTAGTCCCCCTCTTCACTGCTTTAGCAACTCCGTTTTGCCACTGGCTGATCACTCCCCACGACGACGCTCACTCTCATACCAACTCTCACATCCCACAAGTTCCATATCCCGGGACACACAAGTCCTCCTCAAACTTTCACTTCTTCTTTCTTACCTCAAACCCTTTAACTGCGTCCCCTGTTCCCTGCACGACCCAGCTCGACACAGTGGCCAAATCACTGACCACTCCCCCCAACCACTTCTCCCGTTGCCGGACCGCGAAGGCTCCCTTTCCTCAAACCGGAGACCACCTTGGGTCGGGTAGTGGTGGTCTAGGAGTCTGCAGCCTAGGACTCTGCCCAGTGGAGGTCTCAAGAGGGATGAGAGAATAACTGCCCGTCTCCCGAAGGGGCCCACAGACTACTCACCGTCCATCCCTGGAGGCGGCGGTTCCGGGTGCTCGAACCGGAAGCGGCCCCTACACTGTTTGCAGTTCCCCTGGTTACTGCAGGACTCCGGACCAATGGCGGCGGAGCGCCAGGATTGAGCCCGCCCCCAAAGGAGAGGCGTCACGTGGTCGAGCTGGACCTCCTCCTCGGTCGGACCCGCCTTCTAGGGCAACGGGTCATTGTGCGCAGGCGCATTAGGCCGGGGTTGCTCGGCGGCTTGGTGCGCAGGCGCCGGGACGGTGCAGCTTGAGGTAGCAATGGACGCGCTGGAGTCGTTGTTGGACGAGGTGGCCCTGGAGGGGCTGGATGGCCTGTGCCTGCCCGCGCTGTGGAGCCGCCTGGAGACTCGAGTGCCACCCTTCCCCCTGCCTCTGGAGCCTTACACGCAGGAGTTTTTGTGGCGGGCCCTTGCCACGCATCCGGGCATCAGCTTTTATGAAGAGCCTCGGGAGAGACCCGATCTCCAGCTCCAGGACCGGTCAGCGGCCTGGCCCTGCGGGCGGGCGCGCACAGAGCCCTGGGTCTGATCGAGCTAGGAAGGGACCGGGTCCTGACGGGAGGGGCTCCGGGGGAAGGAGTAGATCTGTGTCTGATTGGGGGGATGGGGGGAGGGAGAGTAGGAGTAGCAGAGGGCGCAGTTGAAGCCTGATTTAGGGTCCCCAGGCCTGGCAGGGCCCAGGCGTCTGATGGGGGTGGGGGTGGGGCTTCATGAAATTAGGGTACTTTTGGCGATATCCCATTACCTCCGTGCATGTGTTTGGGGTGGTGGTGAGCAGGATTGGGGGCATATTTTTAGGACTCAAAAGAACATTTACATAGGGTGGGATCAGGAAGGCAATTCAGAGTTAAGACTGGAGACAGATGACTTCAGTTAAATCTTTATGGAACTTTATGGAATTCAGAAAGCCTAACAGAGGGGAAGGCAACTAGAGAGCTATGTAACAGTAATCTTAGCAATCTTAATATTTGTTGAGTGCTTACTGTTGGCCTAAGATGCCATTCTAGGAACTTCAGAAGCTTGAACTCACTTGGCCCTTACAGTGAGCCCACCAGGTGCTGTTATCGTCTCCATTTTGCAGAAGAGGAACCTGAGTCAGAGAAGTTGCATAATCTGTCTAAAGTTATGGAGGGTTGATTTGAACTCAGGTCTTCAGTTTTCAGGCCTGTGCTCTTAGCCTTATTCCCAGAGGTACTGCTATCCAAAACAAGACTTAGAGCTTGGATTTTGCTGGCCAGTTGGCTTTCTAGACTGAGCCCAGCAAAAGTGAAAACCTGAGGGAGGAGAAATAAGTTTGGTTGAAGTTCAGGGAAATGAAGAATAATAGTTAATACATACATAATGATTATTATAAGCTGGGTCTGTTGTTCTAAGATCCTTCATCGAGCAAGTCATTTAATTTTTACAACAATCTTAAGAGGTGGGTATAATTATCCCCCATTTTCCTGAAGAGAAAATTGAGGCACAGGGAGCTTAAGTGACTTGTTTGTTGTCATCAAATAGCAAAGGCAGAACCCAGAGTTTGAATCCAGTCTGCCCTTAATACTAAGTTGGACTGGGAAGGTATTCAATGGTCTTTCAATTCATTTAAAAACTTTATCCTTCATCGAAAGGACAGTTGGAAGCCACTGAAGGGAGGGTCAGTCTAGGGACAAAGAGTGAAGTTGAGAGATTTGTAGTCATCCAGTCACAAACAACCAGTCCTGGTTTGGTATGTGTGAAAATAAAGAGAAGCAGGTGGAATCAAGACCTAGTACACAGGAGAATGAAGAATGACTAGTGACTGATCGGACGTGGGGTGTGAAAGGTAGGAATCGAGAGTGAGGCCCTCCGGGACCTCATGTTTGGGCAGCTGAGTGAATACTGATGCCTTTGTTGTGGCAGGGAACAGAGAAGAGCACACCATGGGTGAGTCTGGGGGGAGGTGGGGAAGGTGCTAAATGTATTTGGAGATACATTGAGTTTGAGTTCCTTTGGGTTATCCAAGTGGAGATTCTGTTTAACAAAGAATCTGGCTACATGGGAGCAAAATCAGGCCACAGGGAGGGAGTGAGCGAGACCTATGGAATCACCCAGATGGTTGGTAATTAAAGCTGCTGGTCAGGAGAGAACTGGCTAATGCTGTCTGGAGAGTGTGTAGTATGGTTGGAGGCCTTGAGGTGCTCCTGCATGGGAAGGCTGGAAGGAAGGCCAGGGACCTTCACAAGAATTCTGGGCAAGTGTAGCTGGAGAGGCAGAGAGCCACAGTCCAGAGTGGTATCCTCTAATGGGGGGGAAGACGTGACGTGAGAATGGAGGGTTAAGGTGGTGCAGAGGTCATAGAGAAGGCAAGGAAGGAAAGGGTTAAGAGTATATCTGGGATTTAGCCTCAACTACATGAGTGCAAATTGTAAGCAGAATTTCCAAGGAAAATGTGACAGATTTGACTGACTGGATAAGAAAAACAGGTCAAAGATGTCTCCATGGTGTTGATATGAGGCAACTGGGAGAATATAGTACAAAGGAGGGAATTTGTTGGAGGTGGGGAGAGGCAGTCATAATTTTGGTTTTGATCTCATTGAATCTGAGATCTTGGTGACACTTGAAGATACAGGATTGTTGTTTGGGGGAAAAGACAGGACAGAAGATTCAAAGATAAGAATTACTAACATGTTTGCACCAGATTTGGAGGGAAACAAGAAGGCCAAGCTTGGGCTAGAAGGTGGTTCTGGTTCTAGCGCTCAGGTTCTGGGTGGATTTGGAGGACCCTGGAATATGGAGGCAGGAACTTGACTTGTCAAGATGATCTGCATTTGTGAGGCAGGAAGACTGAGTGATCTCACTCCCACAGGCCTCGAGGTCATCAGAACAGGACAAGAATGGGCTATCTCTGAAGCGGAGTTGTGGTTTGATATTTGTGTTTCCCACTTAGGTACGAAGAAATTGATTTGGAAACTGGAATTTTGGAGTCCAGGAGGGACCCGGTAACACTGGAGGATGTCTACCCCATTCATATGATCCTGGAGAATAAGGATGGCATCCAGGGCTCGTGCCGGTACTTTAAGGAGAGGAAAAACATCACCAATGATATCAGGACCAAGACTTTGCAGCCTCGCTGTACAGTGGTGGAGGCCTTTGACAGGTACCCCGTCTAGCACTGTCAGAAGCTCACAGGAATATGCTTTGAAGTCAGGTGTGGTCAGAATGTTGGGACTGGTCAGCGGCCTGGTGTCTGTCAGAGTCAGCCCCCAAATCAGCAAACCCTCTGTCTTCACTCTGCTTTGGGGGGCTGATTTTGCTTGGGGGCAGGGACAAGGGAGGGGAAGGAGACTGCCTTTCTCTTCCCTCTGTGTCCTCAGTCTGGCACTGCTGGGCAGAGCAGGCAGCTGTCGCTTGGACGGTCCCTTCTTTCTCTTGAGCTGCCTGTGCTGCTGCCCACTGGTCCTTTCGGAAGTCTTCACTCAGGGTCCCGATTTCCCTGTGTGGCTCGTCCAGACTGGCATTTTCTCAAGCCCCCACCCCATTGCCACCTCCCTTCATTGCCACGGGCATGAAGTCTCCTAACTTTCACTCTCAGCCTGCAGACTCGCACATTTCCTCCCTCTGCCTTCTCTCAGAGGCAGGGCGAAGCCGTGGCCAACTAGCATGTCTCTTCCTGCCTGTTCCTTCCCTTCCTCCCCAGCTTCCTCTCCCTCGTGCTCTTTCTTACCTCTGCCAACGTCTCTCCTTTATTTTCAATGGTCCACTGGTGCTTTCTCCTCAGCACATGATTGTGACTCACCCCCCCCCCAACAACAGGACCTTCTCTCACCTCCTTCCCTGTAACTATAGCTCCATCAGGACCTCTCTGACCTCCTCCTCTGTAACCGTAGCTCTGTCCCTCAGCCACACTTCTTGCAGTGAACAGCTACTCTGTGCTTCCTCGTGGCTACTCCCTTCACTCCTCTGCCCACCATGTCCTGATTTCTGACTTTATTGCTTCACTGAAACCTCCCTTTATAAAATCCAGATTAATCTCCTTTATCCCTCTATCCCATTAGGGACTTTGAAGCTTTTGCTCCTGTGGCTTTGCACTTTGTTTTCTGTCCTCCCAGCTGGTCCTCACTAGCCTCTTTGTGAACTCCACAGCCTCCTCCCACCCCTTAAGTGTTGGATTTTCCCAAGGGCTCGGTCTGGTCTCAGACCTCCTCCTGGTGCCTGTGTGCTCCCCATGTGCCCATAATTAGAGCTTCACCCTCCTTCCCCCAAACCTGCTTTCACCCCCTTTCTTTTGTGGCCAGAGGTCCCCTTCTCTCCCGACTTCTACATTCAGTTCGCCGCCAGTTCCTGTGGGTTAGACCATCTGGCTTCTCTCAAACCCCCTTGGGCCTCACATTCATGCAGCAGCCTCCTGAGTGTCCTGTCTCCTCTTGGCTGCTGTCTCCACCGTGGGGGGTTGTTTTCTAAGCTGGAACAGTGCCCTCTCAGGGCAGAGGTTTCAAACTCGACAAACCTGCTCCCCTCCCCCACACCCCCACCCCACCCCCCACCCCTGCTCTTTGTTTAACTATTCAATAGCCTGGGTTTTTATCTGCTTTGATTTTATTTTATTTCATTCCTAATATAGAAAGATTTGGATTTCTAGTTTCTCTTAAGAAAATCACAAGGCCTAGCTGCGCTGGGACTGGATGTCTGACTTGGTGATGTTGGCCGGAGCCATGAGCCAGGTCCCCCACGACTCCCCCTGCCCTGCTGCGCCCAGGCCCTGAGCACCTAGCTCTGCCCTGCCCCCTCTCCACTCGCCCAGCTTTTCACTGTGCTTCAGCCTGGGCCTGCTGGGCTCCATTCAGTCTCAGTGCTGTGGCACCTGCCTTTACTTCTGCTTAGAATGATCTCCCCTGACCCCCTCCTCTTCATTCAGCTTTAAACTCAGCTCATCAAGTGTCCCTCATTGACCAGACATCGTTATATTCGGTACCAAAAGTTGTTTTAGATGCTTATTTCGCTCTTCCCTCATCGGCTATGAGCTCCCCTAGGGCAGGAGCGCTTGTCTGCTTCGTTCATAGCTTCATCTTTAGGATCCAGGATATACCTGGCACAAAGCTGGCCCCTAAAATGCACGTTGGCTAATTATCCTATTGGGTTTGAAGTTGTAACTCCTGACCTACGTCATGGAAACTAAACTCCCCAGCAAGACATCACAAGGCCACTCAGGATGTGGACGCCTGCCGACCTCTGGGCTTTCCTTCCTTCTGCTCTCTCCCTTGCTGTCACACAGCAGACTTCCAGCCCATGCCACGCCACTCCCCTCCCAGAGCGGGCATGTGTGCCTGCCCTGAACCTGAATGTTCTGTTTCCTTGCCCTTCTCCCCTTCATCAGCTGGCTAACTGCTAACTGCTAACTCAAGAGTCACCTCCTTCAGGAGTTTTCCCTAATTGCTGTCACATGTTCTATTCACCCACAAAGGTTTAACTCAGGACTCCCCAAATGCCGTCAGGCTCTGTCAGAGCAGTTACCTCCTCATAGCATAATTGTCTCGCTTCTTATCTTTTTCCTCCAGTGGACTATGAGCTCCTTGAAGGTAGATGCCGTGTTTATTTATCTTGGTATCTCTGATACTTTGCTTCATGGTTAGTGGGTATTCAATAACCTGCATGATGACCGGTCAGCCAATCAGACTAGTATGAGTCACCAAGTCACCTAATTGGAAACACTGGAATTATGGTAGTTAAGGGTAGTAAACTAATGTAAGTTTTAAACCAGCAAGCCATTTGCCCTGTTTTCAAATGTTCATTTCCCAGCTGACTCCCAAGTTTAACTCTGAGACCCTGTTTTGAGATGAGGCAGCATAGGTCGTAAATTCGTGATAGGCGGCCACAGAAAGTGGACCGTCTCCTGCATGTTTTCGCTCCTGCCGTTCTTTTGGAAGGTGGACTATACAGACTTGATGACTTTGCAGAAGAGTAATTCTAGGTCACAAGCAATGTGAAGGAAGCTGCAGTTTAGTGTGGACAGCCTCCCTTTTTCATTGTTGCCTGCTCGGTGGTAGAAACACCTGTGGAGCCGGAAAAGGGAGGATAGTCGCGGGGCTGCTGTGACTGAAAACAGACCTGTGGTCAGGCATCTGTGAGCAGCAGGGCTAGAAAGATTGGGTGCCCGCTCAAGATGAAGGCCTGGTGGTCTGTGGGGTCTTTTATATGGACCCTCAGTGACTCGTTGCTCCCAGAGAGGGAGCTCCAGCGGTTGGGTGTATCGCAATGCCAAGGAGTCCACAAGTGATGGGGTCTGCACTGCAGAGGCCTGGGAGGACTGTGGGCCAGAACAGCTTTGTTCATCCTGAGCACTGCAGTTCTAAGGCTGAAATCTGCTGCGTTGGGGGGTTGTAAACCTCTAAAAGCTGAAGAAAATTCTCTAAGGTGATTCTCTAAGGTTCTGCTTTTTCATTTCACTTTTCTTAGAATCTGCTGGAGTTATGTCTTCATGTGGTTGTGTCTGACTTCCAGGTGGGGGAAGAAGCTGATCATCGTTGCCTCCCAGGACATGCGGTACAGGGCCCTGATAGGCGCAGAGGGCGACCCCGACCTGAAGCTCCCGGACTTCTCCTACTGCATTTTGGAGCGATTGGGCCGGTCCAGGTGGCAAGGGGAGCTCCAGCGAGACCTCCACAGCTCTGCTTTCAAGTGAGGGGATGGTGGCTGCTTTGCCTAAATGACAGGGCTCACTGGTACTTGTGTCCTGCCCCCCAAGCCCAGTAGCCTGTGACTTGTCTTCCCCTTCCTCCCCAGGCCTACCACCTTGATGCCTGGGAGTGCAATGCTTTTTTTTTTTTAACGAGACCTTGGGACAGACTGTGATCCTCCAAAGCAGACATTTCTAGAGTAGAAGGAAGATGAAGCTGAGCAGGAGGGATGCCAAGCAGTGGGCAGAAATCAGGGCCAACGCAAAAGCCGGGATGTATACGGTCGCCCTAGTTACTGACCACTGCGGGACCAGTAATGGTCCTCTCATTAGCTACTGTTGTCTCCACCCCAGCTGTTCCCCCTCACTTCCCCTTGCCTCCACCCATCTCCCCACCTACCTCTCCTGGCATCTGGGCGTGTCCTTAGGCTGAGACGTGGCTGTTCTTTCCAGGGCCGTGTCCCATGTGACTGTTCCCTTAGATTGGCTGGATAGGAGGGGTGTGTCTCGGGCCACCTGACAATCTCTACGTTGTGGGGTGAAAGCAGCCAACAGAGCCACACCCCCCAGCCCACATTCTTCCTCTCCTCCAGGGTGGATGCCGGGAAGCTTCACTACCACAGGAAAATTTTGAACAAAAATGGCCTCATTACGATGCAGTCACATGTGATCCGATTACCCACCGGAGCCCAGCAGCACTCTATCCTCCTCCTCCTCAACCGCTTCCACGTGGACAGGTACGGTGCGCAGAGGCCGGGCGCTGGCTGCGTTTACTGCGGCCCGTGTGTCCTCCCTTTAAACACCAGAGGCCAGATCAGAACATGACTTAGCTTTCAAAACAGATACTCACTCTGTATTTCTGATTACGAAAATAAGTCATGCCCGCTTCGAACACAGGAAGTTATACAGAAAATGAGGGGGAAATCACCCCACATCCCAGCAGTAGGGATGCATAACCTTTAGGTGAATTTGCGATGTGAAATTTGATTTGTGATGGTGACACACTTGAAGTTGGATTTTGTCAGCTTCAAGTTGGCTTTTTTGGCAATGCACAGCCATTATAATCAACCTCCGTGGATGAGATGGTGAGCTTCTGTTAAGTGGTTACTCTGCGCGGAGTTGCTGTTTAGCTGTGTGTTCCCATATGTTCCCCTCTTCCAGAAGGAACGGCAAGCTGGAGCCCATTCCTTTCTGAGACCCAGGGAGTCTCTGGGAGGGGTCCCATCATGTGGGGTAACTAATCACCTGGGTTAGGAATTGGGGGAAGACGTGTCCCGCCACCTTGCAGAGCGCTCAGCCTGTATTTCACCACCATCTCCCTCCCCTGGTGGGAGGGCTGGGGTCAGAGTGGGCTGTGGGCCTGAGGATATGCCACCCTTGGGAGCTGCCAGAGCACCAGTGGTCCAGAGTGGAGTGAGCAGTGCCGAGGGAGAGTTGGGAGGCAGGTGGGCAGACCCTGTGCCTCAACCACGGGGGAACAACTGTGATTCCAAAGGCCTCCCCCAAAGGGAGAGGACTGAGCAAGGTTAGGTATAAGTTTTAAAGTTTATAGTGCCCACTCCATAGCTCGGGGTGACCCAAAGAAAGTCCTTGATGTGTAAGTGCAGGCTGACTCTGGACTAAGGATTTCCCATAATCAGGCATCGCTGTTCTCCTGTCAGAACTCCAAATTTTCTTCAAACTTGTATCATGCTTGAGAATTCACATTTTAATTACTTAGCCATATGGCCCATTGGTTCAACAGCTGTACCCCCCAACTTGTGGCTAGCATGTAGTCTGCAAAACACGTAGAGGCTGCTGTGGGCAGAGGAGAGGACTCTGGACTAAGTCTGGATCTGTATTTATATCATTGCCCCTTACTTATGCCAAGTCACTTGAAGTGTTTGAGCCACTCTCTCCTCTTCACCCCGACAGCGTGTGCCATGATTCTCTCATTCATTGGGAGGCAGTGAAAATGGAGCAGTGGGCAGTCTCTGGATCTCATCCCTCTGTCCTCCCTGCCCCAGGCCTGGGGATAGTTCAAGCCAAGCTGTCCTTCCCCAGATTCTGGCAACAAGCTCTTCCCTGGCCCTCCCGACCCCCCGAGGTACACACAGCCTGGAGCCCTTCACGCCGCGTACTAGTTTGTCTTGATAGCGTTACTTGGAAGCGTTTATTACGACATCCACTTCACTTAAAATTGAGGCAGGAGATGGGATTCATCAACCAGTGAGGTCAGAGTAGAAACCAGGCGTCAGAACCGGAGGCACGTGGTACAGGGGAGAGGGCACTGGACTTACAGGAAGAAGACTGAGATTCAGGTCTTGGTCCTGGATTTAGAATCCTGTCATTCCTCACCAAATGACTTATAAAGAAATAGGTAAGTGGGTCCTTCCCGGTGGCGCAGTGGTTGAGCGCTGCGCTGTGGAGCTGTTGGCCGCGAGCGATGCAGGTTCGACGCCCAGCCGGGGAGAATCCCACATGATGCGGCAGACCTCTCCTGCCTCACCCGCTGCTCCCCTCAGCAGTGTATTTCTGATTTGCCTGTTCTGCTCCCCACTCTGTCTCTGGTGAACCCTCTCACCGCCCCGCACCTCTGGCCTGTACCCCAGCTTGTATACATAAATAAATAAAAAAATTCTTAAAAAAAAAATAGTGTTAGCCATCATTTAAAAAAAAAAAAAGATAAATGCTTCCTAAATTTTAAGGTATTATAAAAACGTAAGGCATTTTGAAGACTCATTGAAGTTTTAGCTGTAGAGTCTAGTCTGTCCACTGCTACCATTTAGGTGACCTTGGCCGTGTGACTTGCCCTCTTGGCCCAGGCCTCGAGCTGTGAAGCGCAGGAGCTGGGCAGGGCGGCCCCTGCGGTGTAAGACTAAAGTTCTCTGCTTTGATGTGCAGTCATTTATGTGTTGCCTGTCGTCTTTGGAAAACAAGTTATCTTTAGCAATAGGTTTTGAAAAAATGAACTCTCTTATTTCTTGCAGGCGGAGCAAATATGACATCCTCATGGAGAAACTTTCAGTTCTTCTGAGCACACGGAGTAACCATATTGAGACTCTGGGGAAGCTTCGGGAAGAGCTGGTGAGCTGCGGGCTTCCTGTGTGCAGGCTGGACTGATTTGGCCCCAGCGCGGGGCTCTCTGGTTAAACAACTTGCAGTGGAAAACCCTGCTATGGACTTGATTATGCCTGACCCTGAAACAAGTGGGGTTTTCCTTTGGGTCGTAGAATGAGAAAATACTCAGTCCTTCCTTGAAGTCCTTCTTGCTCTGAACTGAGTGCCCTCTTCCCCTGGGGTTCGCTACAGGACCTGTTGTGAAAACTCTCAGGTGAACTGTAGACATGCGGCTTCCCGTTTTGTTCCCACTGGTTTTATTCTGAAATCCCGGTGACTGCTCTGAGGAGGAGGTGCGATAACACAGGCGAACAAACCTCTCCCTGCTTCATCTCTGGCCCATGTGCAGGGGGCAGTGATGGTGAGAATGAGGAAGACAGAGTGGCGGAGGCGCTCCTTGCAGTCTGAGCTGAGAGGACATGAGGGGAGAGGCACGATTGGAAATGGGAGAAAAACAAATTGTCCCTGTAGGTTAAACAGTTGAACGTAAAACTAAAAATTTCAGATCAAATGTTTTGGGTAATAGCAAATAGTTCCCAAAGAAACATGGTTTGGAGTCTGACTTCCGACACTGGGGTACTCCTTGCTCCTCACCGGTGCCTCGAGATGCTCTAGCCTCTGGGTTCCTGGTTGGGGAGCGGTTCTTTCCTCTGACTAGATTCATCGCATACCTGCTTCTCTTTAGAGCAGAGGTTTACGAACATAAAAATAGGTTTCCCATTTTCCCTGAAACATCAGGAGCCTCTGTAGTCTCTTGAGGCAGCTGGAACTAGCTGTGCACCAGCCGCCTCCCGTAACCCCTGCTGTGTCACCTCTAGCCACGTGTGCACTGCTGTTGGTGGTAGGAAAGGAATATCAAAAGTGAAAAATAAAAAGTAGACTGGCAGGCCTCTTCTGGAGACTCCAGTAGAGATGAAAAAAATCCCTGCATGTTTAACAAACAGATAACTGCCCGCTTTGTTTTTTGTGTCACCTGGCCGGCCCATCTGGCCATACGGACACTGGAGGTGGAATCCCTTTGCCCTCCTCGGTCACTCAGGGTGGGGACACCCAGCGAGTCTGGTCCCAGGTCAGCGCTGTGGACTCACTCAGCAACAAGCCCTGACTGTACGGGACACCATTCACTCTCTGCTCAGTGACTCTGCTTTGAGCTAGAAATGTGTTCTGCACTGAGGTGACGACAGCGCATGAGAAGGACAGCCCCTGCTGTCACAGAGCTGTCAGATCGGCTCTGGCGCTCCCTCACGGGGTGTGTGTGATTCCCTGAGAACAGAGGTGCAGTTTCTCTGGGAAAGGCTTTATAGCAAGTTACAGTTGATCTGGGCTTTCAAGATATCAGTGTTCCCAAAAGAGACAGCAAAGGTGGCTTTCAGGCAGAAGTGAAGAGCTTGAGCAAAAGCGCGGGGCTGGGGATGCCTGCCTGGGCCTTTGTAGAGTCAGTGGTAGTCCGGGGGTAGCCAGGCGGCGGTGGGCTTGGGTGTGAGACTGTGGCTGGATGGACAGGTCCTGAATGCCGGTCTGCAGAGTCGGGTTTTAACCTGTAGCTAAAGCTACAAGAAGAAAAGTGTGTAGGAAATGAACTGGTAGGTGGGTGAGATTGGAGCATGCAGGCAGGTGGGTGCTCTTATCTTGGGTTGGGTGGGTAACCATGAGGTCCTGAAAGGTCAGAGGTCACACTGGCAAGACTTGGCAGTGACTGAAGCCAGGAAGAAGAGTGAATGAAGGAGGAGGGCTCCTGTCTGACGTGAGTGACTGCCTCTCATTGAAGTGGGCCAGAGCTCCCTCCAGGGCAGGCTCAGGGGAGCAGGGGTCAGGCCTATTCACTGCCAAACACCCCCAACCAGGGGGGCAGTGCCTGGCCCTTGGTGGACTCTAGGTAAGTATTTGTGGGTGAATGTATGACTGGAGAATACAGGAGGAGGAACAAGCCTGAGTGAGGAGGAGGCATGTGACAGCTTGATTTTAGGATTTATTGAGTATGAAGTTCTGGACACTCACTGGTGAGGTCTAGTCAGCAGGTGGAAATAGGGGTCAGAGTTTGCTGAGCAGGATTTAGGAATAATTAGCCTGCAGATGGGTTGATGCGGTGAATACAGACACTCTCCTTCGGGGCCAGAGGGGGCTCCTGTTACTGCTTCTCATCGGGCTGGCACGTTGTGCAAGTCCTTGATGGCAGCCCCAGAGGCGGGACTGCGTCACCCTCCTGGCTTGGGGTGGTTCAGGGCTCAGGGCTGGGATTTGATGGATGAGTTTCCACAGGGTCTTCAAGGCTGCTGGGGGTGCGGCTGGATGAATGATAGATGCCATTTCCACGCCGGTGGCTTCCCGTGAGCCACCTGGGTGTCAGCCGTGTCTCCTCGGTAGCCATATGTTCTGCCTCCCGGCTGCTGGAGTGCTTGACTAGTCAGAAAGTTGATTACACGTGTGGCAGTGGCAGCCTACACACGCGCGCCCCCTCTCCCCTGGAGGGTAGAAGGAAACCTGTGAGACTCAACTAATGGCTCTTCATCTCAGGCGCCTCCTGCTATTCAGTCTTTAATTTAGAACTGTGCTAACCTGCCTCATTATTCAGGGTTTGCAAAATCAAGGCGAGCAGTTGCAAGAGGGCAGTAGAAATGAGTGAACGAGGCTAAGCATAAAAAGTTGTTTTCGTAGCGATGTGGACTGGAGAACTATTTTCACTTTCCTCTTAACTGCCCTAAGAGAAAAGTGGCACCAGAATGTTGATAACTGATGGTGGACCAGGCTTCAGTGTGCAGGCATCTGACAGGGGTGCAGGCGGGGCACCCTGCCCGCGCAGGCCTGTCTGGGGCGCTGTGACCTCGGCTCCCACCTGCAGCTGTGAAGCGCTGCCATCGGGGATTTGTGGCCAGGTCTTGTTTTTCAAGAGATGCCAGATCTGACTTTTCACGTGAAATCTGCCACTTTTCAATGTTGGCAAATGAAGTACTTAAAAAACCGGCACATAGATGGAAGACCGTGGCCTGCACTGGGGGCTGCTGCCATCACCAGCCAGCGAGCAGCGCCTGCCGGCATTTTAGTGCATCGCTTTGCAGAAATGAGTGATGAGGGGATGTGCGCATCAGCATTTTGTTGAAATTTCATAAACTAAATCAAAGCTATTTCTTTACTTACTTTTTTTTTTAAAGATATATTTATTTATGCAAACTGGGGTCTAGACCAGAGGTGGTGTTGGGGTATGTGTGAGAGATTTCACCAGAGATAGAACGGGGAGCAGAACAGGCAGATCAGAAATACACTGCTGAGGGGAGCAGCGGGCGAGGCAGGAGAGGTCTGCCGCGCTGTGTGGGAAACTCCCTGGGCAGGATCGAATTTGTGCTGCAGTGGCTGGTGATAACTTCATAGTGCTGACACTTAACCCTTTGAGCCACCAGGGAGGCACCCTGATTTACTTTTTTTCCTATTTGTTCTGTGCACTATGGGAGAGATGTATGTGTATTAATAGGTAATGCATTTACTTAGTTAACCAGCCAAAGCAATATGAAAAGGTAAATAGAGCAAAGTCCTTCTGTCTCTGCCCACACCTGCCTCATTCTCACCCCTCCGTATCTTTCCTGGATGCCTTTAAAAGGAAATTCTCTCCCCCCAATCACAAGGTGGTCTATAAACTTCTCTGAACCTTCTTTTGTTCTCTTGACAGCATCCTTTGACAGGCTTTTCTCATGCAGGATGATCAATTAGGTCAGGTCCCAAACTGGAGTTTGCTCACATAACTAATAGTTTCAGACCCTTTGCTTATATCTAAACGTGACTTTTAACTGTTATCTTGGCAGGGGCTGTGCGAAAGGACATTTAAGCGTCTGTACCAGTACATGCTGAATGCTGGGCTGGCGAAGGTGGTGTCTCTTCCCTTACAAGAGATTCACCCTGAATGTGGCCCGTGTAAGACAAAGAAAGGTAAAGTCAGTCTCAACCTCTGCCCCTTGACGGCGTGCCCGGCTTTCACGTCTCCTCCTAAACTCTAGCCTTTCTTGTCTCATTCTGTCTTTTGTGGGATGATTTCACATACTTTTCAACTCTTTATTCCTCAGTGTCTGACTCAGGATTTTTGATGCAAAAAGTGCTTAGGAAATGTTTGCCGAATGAAGCAGGTCTAACTTCAGCACACGTCTCTTTGTGACTGTCCCTCCAACATCTCAAATGTGTGGTATCCAAAGTAAAAGGTCCTCTTCCTCTGACTAAGCACTGTTCACTCTCAGGAGCACTTTCAAGCACTCTGTGTTGCATGGTGGGTGATAGTATCGCCATTTGACATGTGAGAAAATCAAAGTGAAGCAGTGCTCACTATCTTAAGTAAAGCTAAGCAATCAGTAACAGTAGCATTTGAACTTTCTACGAAAGTTAACACTAAGGGCAATAGAACATAAGTTTAAGAACCTTCTTTAGTTGTTTGTTTTTCTCTGTTATTTTTTATCCCACTCTGTTTACCTCTCCTTGTTTAACTGAAATCATTTAAAACACTGAGGGTCAGAGCTTTTGTTACTAGGCAGTAAGGGGCACTAAGACTGGCCAGTGACAGTGCCCAAATGGTTTACTGGTCACTGTCTGAGTCCTTTACCTGTGCACACAATTGCAAGACCAGTCAGGTTCAGGGAACAACAATAATTGGATTTATTTAACAGACAAGGGGGAAAAAAGAGTCACTGAGGCCGTAAGTGGCCGGTATCTCACCCTAAATAGTGTCCAGTGTTTTGACGTCCTAAACAAAAGCCATCCAAGATGGCATCTTCTTGCCACTGGAGACCAGACAGTAGGCCGGGATCCAGCTTATGTTGACAGCAGAAGACGCAGCCCGAGATGCTCACTGGAGCTGCCAAGATGTGCCAGCACAGTATCAGACAAGCAACACCAGAAACAACAGCTACAGCAGCTGAATGACTGACAAATAGCCACATTCACACAGCTCAGTGAGGCGCCCAGCTCTGGGTCCTCGCCTTCCCCTCTGGGCTGTAACAGCAGCAAAGCTGGAAACAGTTTTAGTTGCTTGGCTACCTTCAGAGCTTCTCAAGTTTTCTCCTCTGAGGGTGGCTGCTAGAAGCTTCTCCACGGCCTGTGGAGGCCTGCAACGGCCTTCTGGAAGATCGGGCATGGTGGAGATGGGAGTCGCTGACCCTGTGGCTACTTCTGCCATCCTTGACATTTCCTATCAGAGTCCCCACCCCCACTGATTCTGCCTTGCGAGGGCATATTCCCCCTGGGGCTATACATCCTCACCTGTGCCCCCCTCAGGAGGTACCACCTAAAATGGCCTTTGGCTCCAACTTTACTCTTTAGAGCCTGGTTATACTTTCAGAAAAAGTGATAGATGGCGATGATGACAAAGGGATGTAAGAAAAATACAGCCCAAGGGCAACGAGATCAGGGCAGGAATTGATAGCAGAGATCATCATCAACAGCAGCTTGTTGCTCAAAAACAGGGACAGATGTCACTCACCCAGCAGACTGGGCAAGCTAAATACTGTGAAGGCACCAGCCAGGGACTGATGCGATCTTGAGTGTCCAGGTACCTTTGAAAGCGCACATGTGGATGGGGCTGGACACAAGAGGCGATGGTTTGTGTGAAAAGCTGTTGTATCCCAGATCCCCTCCCCTACTTTGCACAAAGTCTCACCCTGTGAAGACAGAAGTCTGGATTCATCTCAAAAGAAGATGCACCGGAAGGCTCTGGAACCCCCAGACATGAGACCCAGCTGGAGACACGGTGCTGTGCTGAAAGAGGACTCTGGTGCTCTGTACAAAGGCAGGAAGCCCCTTGCTGCCTTGCTCCATGTGGCTCCTGCAGACCCTGGCTAGTTCATGAGAAAAGGCGTCTAGATACTGAGGTTCCCCAGCTCAAAGGGTGAGCCCCTGCCTGCTCACCCTTCACGGAAGCCACAGCAATGGCAGCCTCTCTCCTCGGTTTTCCCATGCTCCAAAACACAGGACTTTAGGGCAGCATTTTAATGCTTCATCAAACATTTGAGGAGAATGCTTATATGAATGTAAGAGACGTCAAAAAGCAAACTTAGGAAATAGAACAAAGTGAAGAGCAGAAGAAAATTTAGAAGAATCCTCAGAGAGAAGAGAAGATGTTGCATCCATGAAGCCAGAGCAAGAGGCTATAAGGAGGGATGTGCAGGAAATGAAAAGCACACTCAAAAAAGTAAAGAAATGTGACTACTGCGATAAAAGATTTAGTGGATGGGAAGATAGTAAGATAACATGAAGAAAATTTCCCAGAAAGAACAGAAATTCAAAAGATGGGAAATAGGAGAGCTGGGTTGAATATAAGATTCTGAGCCTAAAAGGGCGAGGAATGTGCTCGCGGCAGGAGAGGAGGTGCTCGGAAAGGACACCGAGAGTTTCCCACACCTGAGGGCATGAGTTTCCAGAGCGGAGGCCTATCGGGTGCCTACCGTGCTGAACAGAAACCTGAGCGTTCAGAAATAGAGGACTCGAGCTTCCCGAGAGGAGCCAGCAGACTTCCCGACGGCACCGAGGCTGAAAGATCTTTGCAGCGATGCCATCACCACTCTGAGGGAAATGGACTTTCAGTCTAGAATTCTTTTTTTTTTTTAAAGATTTATTTTATTTATACATACAAGCTGGGGTACAGGCTAGAGGTGCGGGGCGGCGAGAGGGCTCACCAGAGACAGAGCGGGTAGCAGAACAGGCAGATCAGAAATACACTGCTGCGGGGAGCAGCGGGCAAGGCAGGAGAGGTCTGCCGCACCATGTGGGATTCTCCCCGGCCAGGCGTCGAACTCGCGTCACCGCTGCCAACAGCTCCACAGCGCAGCGCTTAACCGCTGCGCCACCGGGGAGGCCTCAGTCTAGAATTCTTTTTTTTTTTTTTAAAGATTTATTTTTTATTTATACATACAAGCTGGGGCACAGGCCAGAGGCATGGGGCGGCGAGAGGGTTCACCAGAGACAGAGTGGGGAGCAGAACAGGCAGATCAGAAATACACTGCTGAGGGGAGCAGCGGGCGAGGCAGGAGAGGTCTGCCGCACCATGTGGGATTCTCCCCGGCCGGGTGTCGAACTCGCGTCACCGCTGCCGACAGCTCCACAGCGCAGCGCTTAACCGCTGCGCCACCAGGGAGGCCTCAGTCCAGAATTCTTGATTCAGCTTTACCGTCAATCAGGTGTGAGCATGAGGGCGTTTCATACTTACTGATCTGAAACAATCCTCTCTCATCTCCCGTGTTCCGTTTGAGGAAACTGCAGGAAAGTGTACACGGTGCAATGACAGATAAGGCAAGAGACAGACCGCAGGGGGTGCAGGGAGCAGGACTGGGGAGGACCCGGAGAGGTGATGAAGGCCCCAGAGGAGCCATGGAATGGGAGCGGAAAAAGGTGGGAGCTCCTAGCGCATCTGAGGTGTCTTGGGAAAGTTGTGCTTTGTTAGAGTCTGAGTGTGAATCAGTGATAGGTACATAGTAAAGCCAGCAATGGGGGGAACATTATAACTCAAAGGGAACCCTAAGGGTATGTAAGATTAAAAACTCAGGGCCTGTGTGCTTGACTTGGTAAGCGCAGCTCCGTAAACAGGACAGCCCTGGGGCATCCCCAGCTCTGAGCTGGGTGCTTCCAGGGGCGGGTGGGGAGTCTGACCCTCTGAGGGAGCCCTGCCCACCTTGTCTGACGCCCCTGCACCTGAGAAAAGTCTCCTGCCTGAGACGGTGCTACAGAGATGCTACCACACAACAGGTGTGGAAACCAAGAAAGCACCAGGGGGGAGGGAAGCCCAGGGAGATGCTTCGGAGTCTGCTTAGCACTGAGTTGGCACTAAGTAAATGTTTAGCCACTTTAATTTAATTAGGTGCCACTTCAGTTACTTGTGCAAGAAGCCAGGGATGAATGCACAGTTGTAGCTTTTTTTCATTTTTTGCCTTGAGCTTTGTCATCCCAGTTTGCAGAATTTACATAAAACCTTGCCTCCAAGGCATTACGGAGTAGAAGAGACTGAGATAATAAATAAAGATGATGAGTTACTTCTTGTAAATTTACAGGTGTGCCTGGGTATATTTGAGCTGTTTCTAAAAGTCCATAAACAAAGATTTTGGATTTAGGCATATTTCAAATGCATTTCAGAAAGTTGCAGTGATCTGTTTTGCAAAAAGCAAAAAAAAAAAATCTTCATAATGAAAACAGTCACCCTGAACTGATCTCTTTTGCAAATCTGGATTATTTTCCTCAAGTGTTTACCAGTCATTCTGTGTTTATTAAATTGGGCTGAGAACAGAAGGGAAAAGAAATAGGAGCTGACTTTGCAATCCCTGGGGAAACGATTGCAGTGGGATGCTCCCTCGGGCTAATGACTGAGCTGCCACTTGGGTAGGTGTTTCCGGTTCAGGGCTGGGGTGGGCCACCCACACCTGCCTGGTGAGATGTGAACTCTCCCTCCACTGCCGCCCCATGACTCCTAAAATATAAACAAAAAAATGCCACGAAGTGGCAGGACTCAGGATGAGTACACAAAGACCAGTTTTGTTTCTGTGCGCTGTAGTGAACCACCCAAAGATGCAGGGGAGGAAACAGTTCTCACGCTAACACCGAAAGAGAATAAAATACTTAAGAATAAACAACTAAAGAGAACAAAACATCTACTCTGGAAGCTACAAACCATTGTTTACAGAAATTTAAGATTTAAATGAATGGAAAAACAGCCCCAGTTCGTGGGTTAGAAGACTTAACACTATTGGGATGGCAGAGTTCCCAAACCCGTCTTCAGGTTGGGTGGAATGCCTGTCGGAACCCCAGCTGGCTGACTTTTGGCTGATTCTCATGCTGTGTAAAGGGACCCAGAAAAACAAACAGCTCTGGAAAAGAAGAGTTGTGGAGGACTAACATTTCTCCACATCAGCACTCATTACAAAGCTGCAGTGATTAAGACGCGGGACCAGCACCAGCCAGTGCCAGCAGTGCCAATGACTGGACAAGGAGACCGATGGAATAGAACTAAGAGTCCAGGAATACATCCACACTTGGGGTCCACTAATTTTTAAGGGTGTAAATATCATTCAGTAGAGAAAGAAGCTTATCATGAAAGACCAGATATGATTCTGTTTATAGGAAAGTGTTAGTAGGAAGACTAGAAGCAGATTAGGGAAAGCCCTGGGCTGGCAGGGACAGAGGAGAATGCTAAAGGGTTGAGACAATGGAAATGCTCTCCAGTAGCCTGGAGCTCTGTAGTTGTACTACAGGGCAAGAGGTGATGTCTCTCCCTGCTGGTGCCAAAGGCCGCTGCATAAGGGGTGTCTGGGCACCTCCAGGTGTAAAGGACTGCTATGAATAGCTTACGCAGGAAGTATCAAAGCGGGGAGGGGAGGAGGTTCTGAAAAGCAAAGGTAAGAAAGCACAGGAGCAAGCCCCAGAGGCATGCATTCTGCCAGCCCTGACGCCAGTGGTCCAGACTGGAAGGTGTAGAGAGGCCAGACTGCGGACACTGTTCTTGGCCTCCAAAGAGAGAAGCTTCCAGCAGTTGACCTCCAAAGAGAAGCCCAGGAGCTTTGCAGGTGACCAGGCAGCTGAATCTGCCTGTAGTCTTATTGCTGTTGCCTGGAGACAGAGCAAAGGCCCTGGGCCTCTTATCTCACTGCGCTGTTGTTGGTGTGGGCCAAAGGCTCATGAAGAGCTGGTTAGCGGCTCGTCCGCCATCTTCTCCGCTGCTGTCTGCTCCAGCGTCCCGGGCTGTTCATGCCGACCTTTGGGCCGTTGCTGAGGGCCTCTGCTGCATCGTTCTACCTGCTACTCCTTCCTTCTTCCCTCCTTTAGTGATCGTGGGCAGAACAACTTCATCTTGGAGGAGCGGCCTCTTGTTTGGGACTTCTGAATACTGTGCACTCTGGGGTGAGATCTCCGACCCCCTGTGGCCTCAGTAACTCTTTGTTTCCCCTGGTTGTTACATAAGCCCCATTATTGTTGGTGGTCTTGCAGTTGGGCGCGCTGGTGAAGGACTCGCAGACAATGACCTGTACTCTATTGGACACACTCCTTGGAGGGCTTTTGTACCCATGGAGCCCTGTATCAAAAGCATTTTAAATGCATCAACACATTTAATTCTCACAATGTAACAGGGTGACCACACCTGCCCGGGTTCCCTGCTAAGTTCCCTGCCCCACTCAAGGGGGGGTACAGCTGAGCAGGGAGGAAGAGAAGCTGGAGAGAAGGGAAGAAGGAAGGAGTGAGGAAGAAGACCTGAAGGAGGCACATGGAGCAGAGGGACATGTGAAGAAGCTGTGCCTGCTTCTTGGCCTTGGACTAGTACCAGGGCCTGGGGGACATGGAAGGAGACACTTGAAACATATGTGGGTGAGGCCCGTGGGGAGGTTAACAATAGCAGCCTTTATCTTGATTTTGATTTTGATTTTGCTCCTTTCATCCCAGACTTGCCTACCCCTTCTGCCCCTTTCCTGTGGGTCCCCACCAGAAGGTGCCTTTGACTTGTAGCAGGCTTTTGGGCCTCAGAAGTCCTGCTTTGGGCCAACCCTGTTTGGCTGGGTATTTACCCCCTAGGGGAAGGGTAACTTTGGGTGTCTCATGTGAAAACTACTTTATCTGTTCTTTCCCTTCTTTTCTCTTCTCTTTATTGCACACTAACTGTATTCAAGTTCCTTTCCGTTAAAGGTCTTATGCACTAGAGTATGTTTTATCTTGATAACAGTGGATAGTAGAGCTTATTTAGAGCAGGCAGGTTTGGGGAGTCTGGGGTGCCCCTCACCCTGCCCTGTAACAATGGGGACATATACCTGTGACTGTGCTAAAAAACACTGACTTGTATGCTTGGGGGGCGGGGTTGGGTCATATGGTGTGTGAATTAACAGTCGAACTATTAAAATTTTAAAGAAAAAAATTAAAAACCTAAACCAAGGAACACCAGGGTACAGCAAACTAAATTAAGATCATTAAAATGGCAAAGGGTGACAGTTAAATAGTTAAAGCAGGATTAAAGTGTACAAGCCAAGAAAAAAGAGAAGTGAACCATATTAAGGATTAACATGCAGTGAAATAAAGGTTCAAAAGAGCTTTAAAATCATAAAAGTGGAATGCAAAAGAATGAAGATCAGAAACACAAAAAAGGATAAAGGGTGAACATAAACACAGAATGGAAATTGTCAGGGAAATTTAAAGTCTAGTAGAAAATTAATGGTGCTGAGGGGAAAACTGTTAAAACAGCTAAGAATAGCAAGATTTCTTTAAGTTAAAAGCGACAAAGGTGATTAAAGGACACTAGCAAAAAAATGAAAAGTACTATCATTAATAATTAATACAGCACATTTTAATGTAGCGAAAGCTATTAAATGCAAGAGCTTAAAAACGTACAGAAAAATCCACAATGGTGTAAAATCCTGGCTGATTAACTCCACACAGGGGCTGAGGCGGTGCTCCCCAGGGGGCTCAGCCACAGGCTGAGATAGTCCTGGCAGCATGCACAGTCCTGAAGGGATGCTCTGAGGAGGCCTTTCCGTGGCGTAGCTTAGAGATTGTTTGGGGGGCTGAGAAGAGGCTGTTCCCTGTGCTCGAAGAGCCGGGAGGCTAGTGCAGGGCTGTGAGCGCGTGACTGGCCGTCCACGAGGGCGCTCTCACCATGGAGTCCGCAGAGGCCAGTGGAGACCCGGCTGTGTCTCCGCAAGTTGATGTTCCACGTGACGCTTGGCTCAGAGCTGTCAGAAAGGCTCGCTGTTGTCTCGCTCAGTGCCGCAAGTCCACACCCAGCCCTGCAAAGCTTTGCGGAGGGTACTGTGAGAGGGGCAGAGGCTTCGAAGGCCCTCGAGGGTGTTCCCAGTTTGGCCCTTCGAGCCCCTTTCTTCTTCCACTTGTGTTTATTTTGAGGGCTGTTCTGTATGTCTTTTCTTGACTAATTTAAGCCCCTGAAGGAAGTTAAAAGGAGTGAAAGAGAGAATGCTGGGCTGTTACCGAGAGCGTGTCAACCTTTCTCCTCCAAGTGCTGTCTCATGCCCCCACTCAAGACGGCAATGCTGTCCGTGGGTCACCCACTCGTCCCAGTCACAGGACATCTTTGAATAAGAGAACATAATGTCACCTAACATTTAGGACTCAGTCCGGGCGGCTTGGTCAACCCCAGCTCTTTGAGTATCAAAGGGTGGGGAGTCTGGCCGGGGAGAGGGCACATTCCCTGGCTCCTGAGCTGTGGTGAGACTCACTTGGACACCGTGTGGAGAGCTGAGATCAGCATCTGGGGCTCGGAGCACCTTCGAGAAGGGGTGGTAGTCTTATTGTTAGCCACACCCTCCGAGGGTCGAAATGGGGGTTGAGAAGAACTTTGCCAGAGGACAGAGAGGAAGGCTCAGTCTGCTGCCGCCTGCTGGGTATGTTGGCCACCGTGGGCCTCTGTCACTGTCGTTAGACAGAATTCCCAAAGGAGGACCCAGTCCTGGTTGCTTGAGCCCTGAAATAGTTCTCACCCATATAGATGTGCACAAGTGTCCCTCATCCCTTCATCCACTTCCTGGTGCTTTAGGCTCTCTTCTGGGGGAAAGAAGGGGAAGGTGAGGGCAAGGCAGCTGCCCACCCAGAGGAAAGAATGAAGTCTTGGGAGACCGGAGGAGAGGGAGCTGAAGCTCTAAGAGGCCTGTACCATGACTCGGGCTTCATATTCCTTCTCATGAAAAGTTGAGGGGTGGGGGCCTTTCTGTCTGTAAGGTGTAGAGGGGAATCAGCCCAGGCTAATGCTGCTGTGGCCACCCTCACTTCCACCCACCTCTTGTCTCAGGCCGGCCCTCCTGGAGGATACCAGTGAGTCAGCCATGACCAAACCTTACTCTGGGGCTAAGTTTCTGCTGAATTCAGGGCCCCAGGAGACTTTCACTGTGAACTTTGCCTGCAAGCCCTGTGCTCTGTCCCCAGAGACTACCCTGCCGGCACCGGGCAGGTTCTAGGAGCCACCTGCATTCCTTGGCTTGTGGTCCTTGCTCCATCTTCGAAGCCAGCAGTGTAACCACTTCCAAGCTCTCACTCTGTTTTGCCTGCTTCCTTCTTCTGAGGACTCAGGTCTTCCCTTGGGTCCTCCCAGATCAGCCAGGATAGTGTCAGAACCCTTGGTCACACCCACCAAGATGGAACATCTTCACTGAGTCCTGCCTGCAGGTGTCTACAGAAGGCAGCACATTCACGGTGTGCTGTTGTTCTCCACACCACACATGTCGTGGGACAGCTTAGTGCAGAATCATTTCCCCCCTGCTGGGACCAGTGATTCTGCCTCAGGAATGTGGCCTCTGTCACATGTAAGCTGTTGGGCAGGTTTTTTACCTCCTCTGTGCCCGAGCAGCTTCCTCTATAGAATGCCGCCTCAGTTGTCAGGATCACTGAGTTAGCACATGTAAAGTGTCAAGATGTTTCACTTTGCCGCTCACCTTTCTCCTGTTGCAGGCATAGGCAGGACTTGTTATTCTTCCACCGGCTTTCATGGCTGCATAGAGGCCCTGTGTGGTGGTTTGCAGCAGGCTCTGGCCTGGGGTGCAGTGACCTACAGGCAGGCGCTCCACCCCTCGGTCCCTTGTCCTCATCAGATATGCTGTGAAGGGCGCTGTGTGGCTCTCTCATCACAAGCAGCTTTGGCCTCTTGTTGAGTTATTTTCTAGGAATAAATTCCTGCCCTTGGGATCACTGGGTTAACGCCTTCCTGGAATGCCATGCCTTACTGGCATTGGGTATCAGCCTGAAAGGAAAATGATGTTTCCCATTCAGCAGTGCCTACTGTGTGCAGGCACTGGGACGGGGTGGCTCGTTTCCTGTTGCCATGGCAACAGGCGAACGCTGCTGGTTATGGAGCAGGACTAACGGGCACCTGGTTTCTTTTTTCATTGGTATTTGTTCACGAATTGATTTAATAAACAAAAAGCCCTTCTGTGGAGCAAATTTTCAGGTCTTAAGTCCCAGGATGTTGCTGTAACTGTTCTAAACATGGCGCTATGTATGACCTGTCCTTAGGCCTCTGGGTCTCCCCCCGCCTCCCCACTCACCTCTGCTTTACTCTTCGTGGGAGACATGTGCCTTGTTCCTAGGGACCGACATCATGGTGCGCTGCCTCAAGCTGCTGAAGGAATTTAAACGGAAGATGGAGGACGACCACGACCAGGACGACGACGACGACGAGGAGGTCATCTCCAAGGGCGTGCCGCCAGTGGACGTCGTGTATGAGCGGGATATGCTCACACAGACCTACGAGCTCAGTAGGTCCTGCCCTCGTACCCGCTTGCACCGGCTTCCTGGTGTGAGAGTTGAGGGATGTTTTGCCTCCTGTCCAACCTCTCGTGCTCTTGGGAATGTCCCCTTGAGGGCTCGGGCTTGAGCGAGCCCTTGCTCTGCCTCTGGTTGGCTGTGTGACTTAGCAGGGTCTCTGAGCCTTAATCCCTCATCTGCGGAGTGGGGATCAAATGAGGAGTAGGCTCAGAGCAGCTGGTGTCATCCCAGGATGTAGAAGCACTCAAGAAAAATGATTTGTTTATGTCATCACTCAAAGAATTGAGCACCATTGCCATCTCCTGAAGTTGGCCTGGAGTCACCGCAGGCTGGAAATGCTCGTGATAAGGCGGAAAACCGTCTCACTGCCCTCCCCTAGATCCCTGAACGCTGCGCAAGGCAGCAGGGGCCCAGTGCCATAGAGGATGTGACCCCAGGGCCCTTGGGGAGGACAGAGTAGAAAGGAGGGGCTGTAGGAGACCTGACTGAGCCACAGGTGTGAAGCCACCAGGGCCTTTTGGGAGGACTGTTGGATAGTTTTTATCAACTCTTAACCTCTCTCAGAATAGGTTCCTCAGAACATGATTTGGGAAAATTGCCCTTAACCCTTTCATCCCCACTTTTAGCATGTCAGCCAGTTCAGTATGGGAATACATCCTAGTTAACTCTTTTTATTCTGACACTTCTTTTTACACATGTATCCTAGAGCAAACCTTGCCCAAACTGGTTCTCCCTGACAGCCTCCAGTGGATGATGCATCAGGAAATGCACGAGAAATATCTGAACAGGGCTTTGCACAGACGTGCCCTGCAGTTCATGGACTTTACTGGGCGGACTCCCTGCCCCCTACTCTTTCCCCACCAGGCTGCTTTCTGGAGTTCCCAGTCACGGGGTAGCCAAATAAATTTCAAAGGGCTTCTTAGAGGCAAATACTGCCCTGAGAAGTGGCAGCATGTAACAGAGCAGGAGCTGCCAAACTATAGACAGAGCATGGTCGTCTGCTGGCTGTTTAATGCGGGGACAGCCTCACTTGCTTCTGTCGCGCCGACTGGCTCACAGCTATTACAAGACAGTGCAGTGATGTCCATGTCCCTGTCTGAGTCTCAGAGAAAGACGAAAAAAAGCTTTTAATCAAAAATTATTCTGATGTTTTTAAAGGGGTCACTTTCAGCTATATAAAAAAGTTCCTTCATGTGGAAGAGCTCACTCCCTGCTGCTGGGTAACAGCGATGTTACTGGAACTTCGTAGATGCGTAGTTGGTCGCTTGACCTTCGCTGTCTGGCTCGAGGTGGCACCTAGCGAGCCCTGGAACATAAGCCAGCAATAGTAGCGTCGGGAGAGTCCTGGGGGGCCGGGGAGAGCGGGCAGTGTTCTGTTCGTTGATCTAACTGTCCCGAAGTGTCTGGTTTAAAGAGGCGGGTGGCATTGACTCACACCAAGGTCAGAGTTCAAGTGTATTGTTTCATACAGTTGAGCGCAGAGGCACCAAAGGAATTTCCCAAGCTGAAATTCGAGTGGCAATGAATGTGGGGAAGCTGGAAGCCAGAATGCTGTGTCGTCTTCTTCAAAGATTCAAAGTTGTCAAGGTAACTTCCTGAGCCGCTCCGCTAGGCCCCCTGACCCTGGGTGCGCGGTGTGGTTGTGAAGGAGGGTCTCAGATGGCAGAGAGCAGCAGATGTCTGCATTCAGCCCCTGTCATGTCACGTCTTCTCCTCCCTGGGGCTTTTGTTGCTTTTCACATTTTAGAAATTAAATGAGTTGTCAGTACTGAAAGGTCAGCAGGAGACGTGGCAGCTGGGGACATGCTCCTGTCAGGCTCGGCAGAGCCAAGGGCATCTGTCTGCTCCTGCAGACAAGGGTGCTCTCCAGGGCTCTAGCCACTTGACCCTCTCTCGCTCACTTGACCCCCCCATACCTCCCCCACCACTCGGCTCCTGGGGATGGCACCAGCTGGCTTGCAAGGCTGGTTTGGGATCAGACCTGCTCTCTCAGCTCTTTACACAGCACCCTCTGCTTGCAGCTTCTTGGCTACTCGGCACTAGTTGTGGCGCCACTGAGCTCACGATTGCAGGGCACTCGGCACTGAACTCGTGGCTTCGCAGGTGGAAGTTACTCTTTCTGCCACGGAGGGCTCTGGGAGGGCCCTTCACCCTGGTCTGGAAGACAAGATGGGCGTGAGCTGGTGATGAGCTCGTCATCAGGCTCCTTGGCAGTGACTGGATGGAGCCGGCGGCTTCAGGCCCTGACTCACTGGCCATCAAATTAGGCGTAACAAGCCCTCACTGCTTACTGGCCACTTCGATGGGACTCAGCCTGTCAGGCCTCAGGGAGACCTGGGATGTCTGGGAGGGCCCCCCTCCAGGAGCTCTTAGCCTTCTAGAGCAGGCTCCCCACCCTCAGGATTGTGGTGCAGAATGCCAGCTCTGACTGGCCCGTGCCCTCAGGACCTGAGGGATGATGAGACCTATGGGGGGCTGTTGCGGGGGCCCGACCTGGAGCAGTGAAATGGAGGAGACGCAAATGAATGCGGGATGACAAAGAAGGAGGCGCTGCAGCCTCGCTCACCTGAATGCCTGAGTCGTGACGCCCCATCTGGTTGTGAGTTTGCACGTCTCATCCCCCGCAGGGATTCATGGAGGACGAAGGGCGGCAGCGGACCACCAAGTACATCTCCTGTGTGTTTGCGGAGGAGAGCGACCTTAGCCGGCAGTACGAGCGCGAGAAGGCGCGGAATGAGCTCCTGACCACAGTGAGCCTGGCCGCGGTGCAGGAGGAGCCCCTGTTGCCCGAGGGCGAGGACACGTTCCTCTCTGAGTCGGACAGCGAGGAGGAGGGCGGCAGCGGCGGCAAGAGGCGAGGCAGAGGGTCCCAGGGGGACAGGAAGTCCTCCCTGAGCCTTGGTCTTGGGACTCAGCCACATCACTCCACTCCAAGCAAGGGTAGGGGCGCTTGGTAGGGGTGGGGATGGAAGAGCGTGAGGGGGACAAGTGAGGGTGTGCACCTCCAGTCTGAGCTGCTGCCAGCCCCGCCTGGCTCTGGGTGTCTTCAGATAATAGCCTGTTTATTTCAGCAAACTCTGAGCATCTCCATGATGCTGTTTGAAGCTGGGACTGTTGGTGTCACTTGCCTCAGAAGTCTGTCATGTGGCCTGTCTCCTGGTTGCTTGCACATCCATTGTCCCTTCCAAATGTTTATTTTGTTGCATTTCCACTGTTTGAGGGATGGAATTTCATAAATTTGCTCTACTCTCCGATAATTTATTTAGGAATTCCTCAGGTGTTTAGTGATGGAAGACTGTATTTGAGACGAGATTGGGTACATCCCAGTTTGACATACAGCTGCGTTTTGTGTGTGTGTGTTGGGGGTGGGGCACTGCTTTCGTGGTCCGCTTGTCTAGTCTGTAAATGACCAGATGGAATCGTTGGCCTGTGTGGGTGGTCTGGTGGTGTCTGAGCATTAACGCCCTTGTCACTTTACCCTGTGATGGGACCTGCTTCATTCGTTCTGCTCCTGCTCCCCCAGGTGGGTGGAAAGTCGTAAACCTGCACCCGCTGAAGAAGCAGCCGGCTTCCTCCCCAGGGGCTGCTGAGGAGAAAGCCTGCCGGAGCGCCGCAGGCAGGGACAGCCTTGTGGATTCCAGCAGCTCCTCAGACCGCAGCGTGTCCTTCGGCTCCCACCGCATGGAGAGCTGCAGCGGCGACATGGCCATGATCGAAGAGGTCAGACTTGAGAAGGTGAGGCGTGAGCATTGTCCCTGAGGGCAGAGGGAGGTGCGTGCGCGGCCTCCTCAGTCCCTTGGTCGGGCATCACAACAGCCACGAGGTCACTGGCAGTGACTGGCCCACGCCGAGTGCTTGCCCCTTGCCAGCAGTGGCCAGGCCTCCACGGGCAGTGCTGCTGTGCCCCACCGGCATGCAGCCTGGCCTCGCAGGGTCACCGCACGTGATGCACACAGTATTTTAATTTCTAATGACTTACTCTTCTTACTTTATGGATTTTGCGGGGAAACTTTGTATGGCCAGTTTCGGTCAGTGGTTCTCACCCTGGGCCGCTTTGGCTTCTGATCTCTGTTCTAGGAGAGCGGTAGTTCCCAGAAGACTGGGAAACATGGCCCAGGCCAGGACAAACCCCACGAAACATATCGACTGCTGAAACGCAGGAATCTGATTATAGAGGCCGTCACCAACCTCCGCTTAATCGAGAGCTTATTCACGTAAGGAGTTGTCTGTCTGTCCCCTTTGCACTAGCAGTCAAGCTCATGCCACTTAATTACAAGCCATGGGAATGCGTGAGAGGCATCTGACTGAGTCTCGCTTGTGCGGGTTGAGTCGCCTCTTGTCTCTGTGATAGGAAGGCCTGAATCTGTTCTCATGGTTCGAGAAGTGCAGGCGTCTAGGGGCTCGGCTCATCCGCTGGGGAGAGCATCACTGAGCCGGAAGTGCCGGTCCTGGGGAAAGTGCTTTGCCTTTCCCCTTCCCTGGAGATCTGTGCTAAGGAAGTGGTGTGAAGAGACTTAGGCAGGCAATAGCATGGGCTTATAAACTTTGTTTTTAGTCCCCCATGAGCCTTTTGTTCAAACAAAGTCTTACCTGAAAGCAAAAATGAAAGACACAAGGAGGACTTCTGCAGGTGGAGTAGGGGTCTGCTCCTTCTGACCTGCTAGCACCACCTCCTGGGCGGCGCTTTCAGGCTCCCGAGGCAGCCGGCATGAGCGCCCCTCAATTTGGTGCCTCACCCTTGAGTGAAGGCCTCAGGTTACCCAGCTGGGGAGTGGGGACACCATATGCACTGGGGGGCTGCTGCTGCTGAGGTCCCCGCTTGTGTGAAGTAAGGACTTTGGCAGAGTGTAGGAGTGCCTTCTGGGCCTGCCGTGCTCTGACTGGTGGTCTGGAAACATCAGACACTCAGAAGCTGACTGAGGAGAGTGCTCAAAAGAGAGCTTCGGATCTGAGGTGGTTGACAGTGAAACTGGCACATCCCTTAGGTGGACGTTAAGTTAGCAGGGAAACCTAGTGGGGGCCAATTTCCATCACGTGCTCTGTTGCCCTCCCATTATTGGCACAAATCATGTAATTGCTGTAGTTCCTGGCGAAAGGCTCAAAATATGAAGCTGCTGTGAATGGTGCCTTGTCTCTAGCTAACTCATTATCTCCAAGAGAGATGGTCTTTAATATCTCAGAAGTCAACCTCTCGGTGGTGAAACCTCCTTTCCTTCTTCGCTGGTTTCTGTCAGCTGCCATTAGGCACGTCTCGGTTGCCTGGGTTGAGAGGGCCATGCTCGTTGACACCGCGAGTATTAACTGCTTCTTTGGGCTGCCCCAGGATTCAGAAAATGATCATGGATCAGGAGAAGCGAGAAGGCGTGTCCACCAAGTGCTGTAAGAAGTCCATCATCCGCTTGGTGCGGAACCTGTCCGAGGAAGGGCTGCTGCGGCTCTATCGCACCACGGTTATTCAGGATGGCATCAAGAAGAAGGTGACCCCGGGCCCTCCTGACACCACAAAGACCCCCCCGCCCCGGGCCTCCACTCGTGTTCTCTTCTGACTTCTCGTGTCCCCGTAGCGCAGTCATTCCTTTATTGCCACTAACTCAGAATTTCCTGCTCTGCCTCCTGATTTGGAGAAAGGGATCATCCCAACTTTCTATGGAAGCTGGGGGCAAAAAAAGGGAGCTGCTCGCTCAGATCATACAACAGCTTGTGCAGCGCTGCGGGTGGGGTGGGGGAGGGGCCATGCAGCCTGCAGGCAGCCTCGAAAGAGGAGGAAAGTGGAGGCCTCCTGACGTTCAGCAGAGGCGGGTGGGGGGAATTAAGCAGCATTTAGAAGAAGGAAAATTTAGGCGAAGCAGCGAGAACATTTTCCACGGAGATCTGAGGAAACCTGTCCCTGAGGAGGTGATGGTAGTGACTCAGTTAGGATGCACTGCTGGGGTGATCCGGTGGGGACGATTTCTCTCTTCTGTCGCAATTTATCTGTTTCTGGAAAATTTGAGGTTTGGGGCCATTCCCATAGCCACTATAGCTCAGCAGCCTCGCACACATTTTAAGGCATAAATTTTGTAGGGTTAGAGTAATTTGAGAGAGCACAGCTGGACCCTGGGACCAGAGGGAACTGTGTGTAGAGACAGTCACTTGTAATTTCCTAACCCTTCTTCTGACTACAGTTAAATCTCTGCCCAAGAAAGCTCTGCTTTGATATTTTGTGTTCTTAAGCTGGCAAGGTCATTTCTGGTTTTTTACTTCACCTTATTTATGGAGACATTGGAAATCTGAAAAAATGACTGAAGAAACAGCCTATCATCCCCAGTCAGCAGCTCTGACTTGAGTCCCTTACCCTGTCCATCCCGTCCCCAGCCAGTCAGCCGCTTGCCCCTCGAGCTCCCTGTGCTCACCCAGCTCTCAGAGGACGGAAGCCTCTGCCATCAGCCTCCCAATCTGCTCTTCGCAGGTTGGGTCTTTTGTACACGCGGTCTTTGAGGGCAGTGACTGAGGGAACGAGAATCTCCCCAGTCCAGGAGTGGAGAGAGGTGATCTGGCCCACGAGTCTGCTGTGTCTGTCCCCAGTTCTGCTTGGGTTTCCCACCAGGTGGAACCGGAGGGAGCGGGCGGGGGGTAGAGGTGCAGGTTTCGAGCATCAGGTAGACACTGAGCATCACACCACCTCCAGAATGAAGGGCCCGCTGCTGGGGCCTCTTGCTCAGGGCGCCTCTCCAGTGGCCCGCTTTCTCGCTGGGCAGGGCTGCGCTGTTGTGTGTCTGCCTCCAGAGTGAGGGAGGTGTCTGCACGGCACCCAGAGCATGTGCCACAGGTAGGCAGCCTGCCGGAGCCTCCATCCACCTTGGCCTCTGCTCTGCCTCCTGCCCTGTCCACCGGGCCATTGGGAAGCTGGCGATGCCACTTAGCTGTGGAAAGTGAGGAAATGGGAAGAGTCTTTGTTTGCCCCGTGGGTGCCTTTAAATTTCCCAAGGTGTCCCTCATGTGAACCTCACAAAACCACAAAAAAATTTGGCAGCCAGGGGGAGAATCCCCATTTCACAAACGAGGAGCAGAAGAGACTGAACCAAGCGTGGCCTTTCAGAGTCCCCATCTGGGCTTTGCTGCCCCTTCCCTCTCTCAGCCTGTGTCTGGCACGAAGCCCACTGGTCAGTCACCCCTTTAGAAACCCCGACCTTGCTCTCTTCTGCCGGTGACAGAGACGAACCAGAACCTGGCTCTCCAGGGCCCCGGCCACCACCGTCTCCTGCACAG
Organism: Scalopus aquaticus; assembly: GCA_004024925.1. NCBI lineage: Eukaryota > Metazoa > Chordata > Mammalia > Eulipotyphla > Talpidae > Scalopus > Scalopus aquaticus. The sequence goes on from PVIJ01000106.1 coordinate 182,406, forward strand.
CCATCACATACCCCCTGCTCCTCCCACCAGGTCATTTCCTTCCACACAGTTTCTGTTGCCATCCTAGTGCCACAAGAAATGATAGCCACCCTAACCCCTCAGCTCCAGTACCTCGGGAAAGGCAACACAGCAGAAGCAGCTCTAAATCTCGGCCAGTTTAGAAGCTTGCCCGGCAGGAGTCCCGCAGCAGCTTTCTGTGAGGAGATTAATGAAAGCCGCTTACCTTCCCCAGAGGGAAGCCCTCGGGACTCGTGGGTAACTGGGAAGGTCTCAGAGAGCAGGTGCCGGGCGTCCAGAGCAGCCACCAGGCGGCAGAGGCCAGGGGGAGGTAGCCAGCGAGGGAGCTGCAGGGGGTCACCGCTGTCCTCCAGGCCGGCCCTCCTCCCCTGCGCAGGGGAATGGCAGACTGTGCAGCCACATAGTTATCTCGCGTCTCCTGACTGTCTTTTGAAAAAAATTATGCAAATAGATATAAGCAGCATTCCACCACGGACCTGAGTCCTGGCGTGAGGGCTCCCTGGGCCCTGCCCTTTGGGACACACGCTCCACCTCTCTCCACAGGTGGACCTGGTAGTGCACCCGTCCATGGACCAGAACGACCCTCTCGTCAGAAGTGCCATCGAGCAGGTTCGTTTCCGGATCTCCAACTCCAGCACAGCAAACAGGTAAGTGGCACACTCTGTGGGCATCCCGGGGAAGCCGCCTGGGGCTGTGTTGACCTGAGGCAGGTCCACAAACACCCTCTATTTACACTGAGTGAGATCAGAGAATCTACTGATTTGGGGTTTGTGGTCCATGAGCCCCTAGTCTAAATTGAGATTAATTTCTGGGGTCTAAGAAAAAACGTTCTTGGTTCTACTGTAGTTCTGGCTAGAGGACCCCGCACCATGGGCCCGGCCATGTGTGATACTTGCCATCTCACAGTGCTTCAGAATAATTCTTGTTGCCTCTCTGAGGTCTTCTCTAATTTAGTTGTAACCACCCAGTGGCTGAGAGAAATTTCAGAGGTGGGAGCAAGTTCTTGGCTGGGTTTAAAACTGAAGTGGCGCCTGGCCTGGCAGAGCCGGATCTGACTTACGGGTGTATGGAGCTGTGCACTGGCCACATAGACCTCTACTGGGGTGCCATTTACTTTCTCATCAAATTCCTGGCTTCTGCCATTTATGAAAGTATCAGAGGATCCAGAACCTCAGGCTCCTGTCGCCTTGGGGGGCAGCAGCTTTGGGAGCAACACAGGATGAGGGAAAGATTACTCAGGATCCATGTGGAGCTATGAGACACCTAAAGGGACTACGCCGGGAAGTGCAGCCCCATCCAAAGACAGCCTCGTATTTATTAGAATCAAGTACAGAGGGGCCTCCCTGGTGGTGCAGTGTTAGGTGCTGCGCTGTGAAGCTGTCGGCAGCGGTGACGTGAGTTCGACTCCCGGCTGGGGAGATTCCCACATGGCGTGGCAGACTTCTGCCTCGCCCGCTGTTCCCCTCAGCAGTGTATTTCCGTCTGTCTGCCTGTTCTGCTCCCCACTCTGTCTCTGGTGAACCCTCTCGCAGCCCCATGCCTCTGGCCTGTACCCCAGCTTGTAGGCATAAATAAATAAATCTTAAAAAAAAAAAAAAGATTCAAGTTCAGAGGTGGGGCAAGTATGAGGGGGTGTGCGTGAGTATGTAGGGATGTGACCTAGGGTGGAAAAGGCTAGGGGCTACTGCCGGGGGGCTCCATTGTTCCTGCTAGTCGGAACTTACTAGCTCTGTTCTCTATTCTTACCTAGCTTTCTGCTAATCTTTTAAGTCAGGTATTCCAGCTGACCTTGCTAAGCTGGCTGTGATATCTGCATGCTGTTTTCAGCAGATACTGGTTCCCCAGTATGTTCCTCATCCCAGGACTCTTGTCCATGGTGAGAGGCCCCTGCCTGACCGTATACCTAGCTGACCAGCAGGAACTCTGGGTACCAAGACACTAGCCCCGAGACAAGGAGGGCAGGGGATCCCACAGGCTCCCTTTCTCAAAAAGTAGAGCTATCATAAGTGGGGGTGTGATTTCCAGGTCACCACAGTCCCCACTATTCCCAAACGTCTCGTGACCTGACACATTTTATTCATTTGCATCATCCACCAGCAGTTGGGTTGGAAGCCAGGGCTTGCTGAATTCATCTGATTTGTGAGGACAGAACCTGCCCTTTCAGCCCTTGGTTTTGATCTTGTATTTGAACTATAGGATTAAAGTGCCCCAGCCTCCATTGCCTCAAGAAGAGGTCGAAGAAGAAAGTCAGGCAAAAGAGGACCCAAGTGGATCAGGAGAGGCTTCGACGGATGCGTCCTCTAAACCCGACCCTGGACGGGCGAAAAAAACTGATGAGAAGATGGGCATAACCCAGCTTAAAAATTATACCCCTGTAGTAGGTAAAAGCAGCTTTTTGTCAGTTTTGTCTCCTCTTTGTCGTGTGCACATGATGTTAGAGTTGCCAGGTATTCTACCTTCGTGTTCTGGGCTGCAGGTGGAGAATCAGGTCCGAAGTGCCTGCTGGGTCACGTGGGGCTGGTCACGTGACTTCCACCAGCCTCAGTGTCCCTCTCTGCCAAATGGGAATGATTCAGCCTTGCCCAAGGCTGTTAGAGAACCAGGTGAAATTATGCTAGATCCCATTGTGAGGACTTATTCACCAAAATTAACTCCTCCTGCTCAGTATCCCTGGAACTTTCGATTAAACTCAGGAAATCTCTACTGACCCCACAAACCTTCAGGCTGGACAGCCATGGACACAGTTGAGCGCTCATAAAATGTTAGCAGAGGCGGGTGTCCTCCTTGCCCTCCCCTGCTGAGTTGAGCTGAGTTGAAACGTGTGCTGGGCAAGGGCAGGTGGCCGTGGCCTTATTATCGGGATGCTTGGTTTCCCTCTTGGCCACAAGCGTGCATGTTGGTAGAGCAGGGCAAGGGAAACTTACCAGGGCACAGACCTCTGTCCAGCAGGCAATGTCCTGCTAGGGGACACAGCAGTTCTGGGGATTCCAAGTAGAAGAGGTCCTTTGTGTGACTTCCTTCTCTGGGGGGTCCAGTCATACAGTTATGGTCTTTGCCCTCAAGGTTTTTACAGTTCAAAAGTGCAGATTGGAGGAAAAACATGGTTTTGAGTATGTACTGCTGAACACACGTGCCTGCGTAGACAGGCAGTGGGCGCGTCCTCTAGCGGGGAAGGTGTGGCGGTGCAGGAGGGCCTCTGGGCACTTGCCCCGCTTCCTGTCCTGTCTCCCTCATCTCTTCCTGTCTTAACTGGGGAAAGCCCGGGAGCACCTTGCTTGTGTCCATAAAGAAAGAAGCTACTTCAGGAAACCGGCTTTTGGACCGTCTTGCCCAGCCCCGCCGAGCAGGAGCCCTTAGGCGGAGGGAGGTCTGTGGGCCTCCGCCCTCCTTCACCATCACACTCTGGCTCCTCTTCCGCACTCTCCTTCCTTGCTCTACCCCGTCACCCGGCCTCCTGGCCCTTCCTCGAATATGCCAGCCTCACACCCACCTCAGGCACCTTGTGCTTGCTGTGGGAGGCTCGCCGTCACGTGTCCAGTGGCCTGCTTCTGACCTGCAGACTTTCGGGACTTCTCTCAAGGTCTCTCTGTACGGTGGCAGCCTCCCCTCCCCCATCCTTTATTTTCTGTACCAGCTCTTTCCATGTGATTTATTCTTTTAGGTATTTTGTTATTTTCTGCCCTTTCCCACTAGAAAGTGAGTTCCAAGAGGGTAAGAATACTGTCTCCCTGGCACGTGGGACATAGTGCACGCATTAGTTTTTGAATGAATTGCATCAAATGGAATCTGGGATTTCTCAAGCACTTCTCTCCCCTGTTCTTGCCTTAGTCCCTGGACTTGGACGTTCTCTCGGGTTTCTGCCCAAAATGCCTCGCCTGCGGACCGTTCACATGTTTCTGTGGTACCTGATCTATGGGCATCCTGCCAGCCACTCGGTAGAGAAGCTGGTTATCAGCAGCGAGAGAAGACTAGGAAGGCAGGAACCAGGCCAGATGGGCGCTCAGAACTCCAGCGGCCGAGACGCAGGCGTCTGGGAGGCTGAAGTGGAGCTCGCCACAGAGACAGGTGAGATGCCCGGGGCAGGCAGACCATGGTGGGATCCCGAGGGGAATCGTGGTGGTCCTTCTTGCCTCAACTGGCCGCAGCCCCTTGCTGCCCTGATCAAAATAAAGGCGTGATCCAAACTTCCTAACCTCCAGGCTTTTGGCCTGACAGGTGGGGTTTTACCTGAGTTTCTGGTGAGGGGGCCTGCTAGAGAGGGTATCGCCTTCCTGCCCAGGGACCCTGTCTGTGGACTGACTCCGGTTTCCTCCTAGTGTACGTGGACGAGGTCTCGTGGACACGTTACATCCCCCCCATCCCGGTCCACCGGGACTTTGGCTTCGGCTGGGCTCTCGTCAGCGACATCCTCCTCTGCCTGCCCCTCTCCATCTTCGTCCAGATCGTGCAAGTCAGCTATAAGGTATGGTCGCTCCGGGGCTCCTGCGCAGCCTCGGGGCTTGGCCCCCAGCGCCGGACTGGAGGGCGCCCACTCACCAGTCAAGTGGTGAGGAGCCTTTCTCAAAATTTTTGCAATTTACTCCGGCCGTGAGGGTAAGAAACCTGAACATCCCTCGCAGGTGGACAACCTCGAGGAGTTCCTGGACGACCCTTTGAAGAAGCACACACTGATCCGATTTCTCCCCAAGGCCATCCGGCAGCAGCTGCTGTACAAGAGGTGAGCTTTCTGGAACTCTGCGGGGTGGCGAGGGCCCAGCAAGCCGCTTGAAGTTGGGGTTCTGAATGATTGTTCATCAGAAGGATACTCGTTCGGCCTTCCAGATTCTAAAACCTCCAGGTTTTCATGAGCTCAGCCACCTGTAAGTCTGCTACGTCAAGCATGGGGCAAGTGCAGTGTGGGCTGGCGTGTTTCATTATTTGATTTCAAGGTTCTTTGCAAGTAAAATCTGCTGCTGCCGCTCAAGTACTAGAGCGGTGTTTTCCTTTGTCACTTTCGAAACTGTCACCCCATGTAGACTAGTGCCCTGTTGCCCTGGGTGGATGTTGGGAAAGCTGGTGGGAAAGCTGGTTGGGAGAGCTGGGCACCGTACAGTGCAGGCCCGAGGCCACTCCTCCAGCTACAGACCCCCGGAGCCCACCGGGGTGAGAGTGTGATGTGACCACGCTCCTCTGTTTTCTAGACGCTACATTTTTTCGGTAGTGGAGAACCTCCAGAGGCTGTGCTACATGGGGCTGCTCCAGTTTGGTCCCACAGAAAAATTTCAGGATAAAGACCAGGTAATGCCTCTCGGGCCCAGATGAAGGGGGTCTGGTTGGGGAGCACACTCCCCAGTCAGCTGGCCCATGCCCCTCCTGAGGGGCTGTCGTCCCCTCCCGGCTCTCTCGTAGGTCTTTATTTACTTGAAGAAGAACGCAGTCATCATTGACACCACCATCTGTGACCCGCACTACAACCTCGCGCACAGCAGCCGGCCCTTCGAAAGGCGCCCCTATGTGCTGAACTCCATGCAGGACGTGGAGAACTACTGGTTTGATCTGCAGTGTGTCTGCCTCAACACCCCCCTAGGTACTGTCTGTCTGCTCACGCTTTCTGTGGGGCAGCTGGGATTAGAGCTAGAAGAGGCCAGACAGAAGTCACTTAGTCTGGTGGTTTTCAGGCTGCGCTTGGGCCCAGCGTGTCCTTGGGGCCCCTTTAGAGGCAGAGTGGTGGTAGCTCTTGAGTGCGCCCCGCCCCTCACCCCATATAGCATGAGCAGCTCCATTTTGTCTTCATCATTTTTCATTTAGTGTTTATTGAGCGCCTTGTATCACTCCCTGAGTTGACTGTGCAGCAATGAGGGCCCCAGCCCTGCCTGCCTGAGACTCACATTCTCATGGACAAGACACATGCGTGTGCATGTGTGCACACACACACACACACAGTCACACCCAGAGTGACGAGTCAAGGGCATTTTAACAGGGTGGTCAGGAGTAACTTTTGTGAGGGAGGAGACTTGTGAGCTGCGTTTTAAAGGCTGGAACCAGGCCAGCCTGGGAAAGAGCATTGCAGGCTGGGGGAACAGCAGGACAGCATCCTTCCCCCCACCTCTTGGGTGCTGGAGAAACAGCAGAGGCAGCTGGTGGGGAGAGGGCGGCAGCTGGGGCGAGGTAGGGCAGGGCCAGCCTCTGGGGGCCTTGCAGGATAGGACAGAGTGTGGGTTGCTCCAAGAGCCGCAGGGAACCGGGGATGGATGTACGCAAGGGGACGTGATCTCAGGTTTTCAAAACTTGCCAGGTGGCTGTGTGGAGTACGGACCGAGGCACCAAGGTAGGAGCAGGGAGGACAGTTAGGGGCTGTGAGGTGTGTCCAAGCGGGGAGTAGTGCACTGGTGCAACGAAGGGAAAGAACAACTTGGGGTACATTGGAGGAAGACCTGATCAGCCTTGCCAGGGGGCTGGATGAGTGGCTGGGCCTTGAGATGAGGCCTCTGCTCGTGTTGTTCTCCTCCCTCTGGAAGGTCGCTGGCAGCTCTGCTCACCTCCCACTGGCCACTCCTATTGCAAGTACCACCTCTAGGAGGAAGCGTTCCGGGCATTTTGCTGTCTTCATTGCTGGCATTCTCTGAATTCCTTGAGCAAAGGAAACTTGACTTCTATCCCTAGGGAGGCTCAAAGTGGCTGGTACATAGTTGACCTCCCATTAGTGTTTATTGAATCAGTGGAGGGCTAGTGGAAGTCTGTAGACTCTCTGGTCTGGCTCTCTTTCCCCTAAGTCAGTTTCCATCTGATCTTTCCTTGCCCCTTCTGGTAGGAGAAATAGGATGCTACATTTAATTTGCAACTGGGGGAGGAATCTCGTCGCTTCTCCTTTCTCAGGTCTGAAAGAGCAGTATTACATGCTTTTGCAAAGCAGGAGCCACATATTTATTTGGTAGAATTGTGTTTATAACCTTTAATGGGCCCAGACAAATTTGAGAACAGTGAGTTTCATAGACTCCTCTTGCCTTCAGCAGTGAGCTAGGCTTCTTCGCTCTCAGATCTTTAAGTGCCCTAATATTCCTTCATTTTATATCTAGATAAAAATTTGTGAACCAGTATGTTATTTGTGCCAGAGGTTTTCAGGCTCCATAGTTGGAGAATTTTCTTTTCTTTAAGTGTTTATGAGCAGAAATGTAGGCACCTTGTGGAATCTGCTAATCAGGCTTTCATTCAACAAACGTTTGAGGTGGTTCTGCCCAAAGACGGAGGGGAAGATGATATATAAAAAGATGTGAGCAGCCTTTAAAGCTGGGGTTCCCTGAATGTGAGTCTGCCCAAGAATCATCTGAGGAGCCTGTTAAAATACTGGGCCTGGGCCTGAGACTTGGATTTGGCAGACAGGGGAGGTCCCAAATCTGCTTTATCTAACAAGCAGCTTGGTGGTGCCCATAAAGAAAATGGCTTCCTTATGAGAGAATATATTATAGAACAAAAACTATTGCTTGACTAAGGGAAAGGACAGTTAGGGGAATCTGCAGACCCCTCCTAACCAGCTCTACCAAGACCGAGGCTGGTGGGCGTGGCCTGGGTGGGGTGAGGGGCTACGGGGAGAGAGCCTGGGCCTTAAGCTTTCTGGGTTCAGCTGTCCCTCTAAGTGGGTCTTTGTACTCCCTGGACCTAGTTTTTTCATTTCTAAAATGGGACCCCACCTCTGCCTCTGGGAACCCAGGGGAAGCTTGAACAAGCTGTCTCATGCAAAGCTCAGGCTGGAGGCCCAGGGCCCAGGCTCTCTCCCCGTGGCCCCCCACCCCCACCCAGGCCACGCCCACCAGCCTCAGTCTTGGTAGAGCTGGTTAGGAGGGGTCTGCAGATTCCTGTAACAGTCCTTTCCCTTAGTCAAGCAATACCTTTGTTCTATAATGTATTCTCTCATAAGAAAGCAATTTTCTTTATTGTGGAATCAATGAGTGCAATTTCTCAACTGCATTAATCCACCTGTTGGGTACTCAGGAAACACTTGGCTGCTCCCAGAGCCCAGAGGTCCAGGGAAACTGGCACTGCCTCAGACCATCCACATCCCCGCCAACCCTGTGCCTGCCACCGCCGCCACCAGCATGCTGCCCTTCTCTCTTAGTGCTTCCTCCGTGCTGGCACCGGGAACTCCCCATGGCCTCCCCCAGGAAGGACACCAAGGGGCCCTTTGCTCGCAGACAGGCTGAGCCTGTTGGGGTCCCTGGTCTCCTGCTTGCCCCCTCCTAGAGTTGAGCCTTTTGCTCAGACTCACCCACCACTGTCTCTGACAGGTGTTTTGTTCAAAGAGCTCTGCCAGTTTCAGGCCCTTTCATCTGGTTGGGGACCCTGTTCCCGGAAATCTGCTCTCTCACCCCCCCAGCAGCTCGCTGGTTGCCAGAGCTGCTGCCAGAGAACCGGCAGCACAGCGTGTTTGCTTTTGCAGGTGTGATTCGCTGCCCGCGGGTCAGGAAGGACAGCAGCGGGGAGCAGGGCAGCGACGAGGAGGGCAGTCTGCAGAAGGAGCAGGAGAGCGCCGTGGACAAGCACAACCTGGAGCGCAAGTGTGCCCTGCTGGAGTACACCACGTGCGTGCCTGCCCCTTCACGCTGTCCCTGGGCAGGCCGAGTGTGCGCCGCCCACAGGCCCCGCTCCTCCACGTGGGGCTTCTGTGTCAGACCAGTGGGCCCGAGTCTGGTGCCGAGGCTGCCAGTTGGTGGCTCTGGACCAGATCTGGCCCCAACCACGCTTAGCTAGGCCACATGTTTAAAAAAAGTCAGTTGCCAAAATAAAAAAATTGAGAATTTACATTAAAATCTGGGGTTATGACAAATTCTTCACTTTTGTCTGTCAGGTGTTTTTCTAGGAAGGTAAAAGTTAACAAGAACACCCTAGCCACTCCATGGCTCTCTTTCCGTCCCCAAGTGAGGCTCATTCCATTTATTTCCCCTCTTGTCAGGGGGAGCCGAGAGGTGGTGGATGAAGGCTTGATCCCCGGAGACGGGCTGGGCGCTGCTGGGCTCGATTCCAGCTTCTATGGGCATCTAAAGCGCAACTGGATCTGGACCAGCTATATCATCAAGGCCAAAAAGGTGGGCTTTTGAGGGGTGGGCATCCGTCCCGGATCACAGTTAGGGCCCGGGGGCTCCTCTCCCGTTCCAGGCTCACGGATTCTGGATTAGTAAAGTCAGAATTGACCAGAGCAACAGTGTTGACTTCCATTTGTATTGAAGCTATGTCAGGCCCCTTAAGTATCTGTCTGGATTATTTTTTTTCAACAGATCCTTACTTGTTCTGTGACGTGACAGGTAATCCTTTTAAGGAAGGAACAGCAAGCTTGAGAGACAAGCGTCATACAAGAGGGGAGGGTGTGTGTGTCAGAAAGTGGCGACGGGGGCGCCCCTCTGAAGCAGCCAGGCCGCTTCATGGCGGGCCCCACGCAGCTGTCCTGGCTCCTGGGTCAGGGCCACGCACGCTCGCTGCCCTGCTCGGGGCTCCCGGACACTCGTGGGGGCCACACTCCGTGGTGTGCTTGATTGCAGGAGAGCGCTACTTCAGAGAACGGGCTCACGGTGAGGCTCCAGACATTCCTGTCTAAGCGTCCATTGCCACTCGGTGCTGGAGGTATGCGTGCTAAGACTTCACCCCCAAACTGTCCTGGTCCCAGTGAGGGTCAGAGACCACCGCATGTCTCATTTGGCTGCGGCCTTTGTGGAGCTCATCTTGAAAGGCTGATCTGTGCTCATCTCCAGGCAGCGGCAGGTTGAATATCTGGGGAGAAGCAGGAGCAGGAGCAGAGCTCTGTGCTGACAGAGGGGAGCAGCTGGACATGGAGCAAGAGCCCTTGCTGGACAGAAGCCTCAGAGTGAGGGGCGGGAAGAACCAGAAGCGGAAACGGCTGAAGAAGGACTCTGCAAAGAAGACCAAGAGAAAGAAAAAAGGTTTCACTTGCTCGTTTGTATTTGCTAGGCCTCACCTGGGCCCGGTCCGGCTTGGTGGGGTGCAGCGACCACCGCAGCTGGGCCTGAGCTCCTCAGACTTGGGGTTTGTGTCCCTCCACTGGAGGTGCTGCCTTGGCACCTTGTAATTTTCACACTCCAGCTGTTAGGCTGAGCGATCCTTAAACTTCCTGTGTGCCTTCTGCTTTCTCTGTCACAAGGTTTCTACATTAGCACCCCCTTGGTCCAGGTACTGCATCGCTACCTAAGATGCTAAGAAAACCTTAGTGAAGGTCCTGAGCAAACACCTCGTCACAAACAGCCAAAATCCTATTCTTCTGCTGGTTTACCTGTTAATTTTTTGCAATTATGCTAATCAAACTGAACTTCAATTTTGTTATATTTTAAAGTAGAGGAAAGGAGGGAGTTATCTATGCCTGCCGAATCTCTCCAGGCCTCGTGTACCCCTGAAGTGTGAGGCCTCTAGATTGCCATCTAGACTCTCTGTCTGGGCAGTGTGTACAGCGGAGGTGGGCAGGAGGGCTGCAAGGAGACTGGCACCTATTGTTTAGACCATTTGATAGCACTTGAGTGCCCTTTGTGTTTTAACAGTAACGTGAGAGCTGTTGCTTTCCCACAGGAAAACAGAGTGCATGCCCAGAAACCAGTGTTTAGTCGTTTGCTGGGCTGGTGTTTGGCACAGACAGCCTCGCCTTTTGTTGGAGTGCTGCGCGGGTTGCCTGTCGGGATCCGCGTAGGAGCCGTGTGGCTCACGAAGACGGGGTTCGTGCTAGGCGAAGTGGGTGGTTTCGCTTTGAATCTAAATTTTCTTGTCCTGCTTCTGCCTTAATTGGAGAGAACTCGCTAAGCAAAGTCCTTTGGAACCGACAGTGGCATGTGGTGCCTGCCTCGTGAAACTGCCACCACTGTCTTCCTCCGGGGGAGGAGACCTCAAAAAACCTGGTGCTCAGTAGCTCAGGGTTGAAATGCAGAGCCTGCGACTTAAGAGGCTGTGTGACTCGGGCAAGCTGTCGTATGGCACTGCATCTCAGATTTCCTCGACTACAAAAAGGGGGGAATAATTGGGTACTCAAAGGGCTGTTGCAAAGTGTTACTTAAACTGTAAGACAGTTTGTGACTGGCGCTGGGAGTTTATGTATGTCCAGTCTCATTCCCTCCAGGCAGCTCTGTGGAACGGCCTTATGCCCACAGGGCTCAGCGTTGCACTGTCTCCGTGCTCACAGCGCAGGGTAATGAGAGCTGGGCCCGCCATCCAGCACACAGCTTGAGCGCTTCCGAAGCAGTGCCAGCGCCTTCAAAGGGGGTAGCGCCCAGTGGGAAGCATTAGAGATTAGCAGATATCTAATAAAAGGCTGCAATTCAGGCTGCCTAGCCTGTCACCGTGAATTCTGCCAGAGAAAATGATGAAAGGGGGTAAAAAAAAGAGTCTGTCGGGAAGGGCCAAGCCTTTGTGGGTCATCTGTACAGCTTCCAACGCACTGAGATTCTGATAACCGATGCCTGGTTCAGATCTTGCGCGCTGGGTGGGGGGCAGCTCCAAACCAGGTGTCAGAGGCCCTCTCTCTCCCCCCCCCCCCCCCCCCCCCCCCCCCCCCCCCCCCCCCCCCCGTGTCCTCAGAAGAGCTCCCGGAAGAGAAGAACAAAAGGCTGCGCTACCACGACGAGGCCGACCAGAGCGCGCTGCAGAGGATGACGCGGCTGCGTGTCACCTGGTCCATGCAGGAGGACGGGCTGCTCATGCTCTGCCGGATCGCCAGCAACGTCCTCAACGCCAAGGTGCGCCGCCGCGCCCCGCCTGCCCGGCCTGCGCCAGCTGACCTGCTTCCCCCGTCAGGGGCTCTCTTTCCCGCCTCACCGCGCGGACAGCTCATGGCCCCGGGACCACTCATCTTCCTGCCTGGCCGCCCGGAGAGCGTTTCCCCCAGTCCAGTGAACCTACCCCGCGCCGCCTTTTGCACTTTTCCTTCCGGCCTTCAGCCACCACGTGTGGCTCCGAGCCACTCGCTGGCTTCACGAAATCCAGTCCTTTCCTGCTCTCCTGTCCTCATCTGTCTGAAAAACTCCTCTTTATCTTTCAGAAACTGCTTCTCCGCCCTGGCAAGGCAGCATTGATCCTGCCAAATGGAAGTAGTTACTGTGCCCCCTCCCTGCCCCTTGGATATCTGCTTTCCACGCTGCTTCTGTTGCTTTTGGCACCCCTGAGCCCACTGGAGTGGCTGCTCCTCGGGCAGGGACACTCGTTTGTGTGCTCAGCTGTGGCCCCTGGCACGGCGCCTGCTGGTGGAGATCGCTCAGCCGGCGTGCAGGGGACAGTGGCCTCAGGCTGGCTTTCCACTCTCCCTCGGGTCACTCCTCCTTCGGCTCCACAGTTCCCCACTCTCTCGAGGTGTCCTGGTCCCTGAGTCCCCAGCTGTGGGGAGGGACTTGCTCTCTGTTGAACATGCTTCTTTCCTCTAATGTCGCTGCCTCCAAGGAGACCACACAGCCCAAGCCAGAGTTCATCTCCTCCCCATGTTCCACAGAACACCCTCACTGACCCCTGGTCTGGCTGAGCGCACCCTGTTGTACTGTCCTGATCACCCCAGTTTGCAGCAAGGTGTGGGGAGAGCTTCCAGGTGGGCACACTCCCATCGATTGTGTTCAGATGCCACTGGGAGAATGAGCTCGGCCCTCTGCCCAGAGCCCCTTCCAGGTACCTCCAGGTGGAGTAGGGCAGGCAGCTGCCTGGAGTCAGGTTTGTAGCCTGTTCACAGGCTGCGCTTCAAGATGAGCCGCAGTTGGAACCCTGTCCCCAGCATGCTCTTTGTCTGCAGGCTCATTCCATCCCTTTTCTGGACCGTTTCCCCCAGATTCTCTCACCCCAAGTCCCCTTCTAAAGTCCAGCCCAACCCTTTCTGCGAAGAAGAACCTTGGGGCATCGTCGTGCTGTCCCAATCGCTCTTCCTGCCTCTGCGATGGTTTTTCATCGCTTCAGAGCTGGGAGGAGCCAGGGAGTCTGCCTGGCTCAGGGGGTCCTCCCCACTTACTCACTTGAACTTGCATGTATTTTCTGGCCGCCTTCTCCTGGGCTATAAGGAGATAACCTTGTCATCAAACCTCTTCCTTATCTCAGCTCTGCCTTCCCGGGTGCTTTGGCTTGAGCCTGCCAATGTAGTGCGTTCCAGTTCCACTCATGTAGCGTGCGAGCTGCGCCTGCGCATCCAGAATGTGTAGCCGAGCCTTTATAGCCCTTACGGAGGTTGTTTGCGGTGCTCAGAACCCCCCTAACTCGTGCGTGTCCAGACACACGAGCGTCTCTACTGCTTGCTAAAGAGTCTTTTCCCACTGGACAGTGAGGGCGTCTCATTCCTCTCAGCCCAGCCCTCTTGTGAGGCACAGAGTCAATGCCCAGTCAGTGTGACTGAGTGACAGTGACAGTTTTGCGTATCCACTGAGAAGAGAGGCTCCCCAGAACACTTCTCCCCCCTTTGTGTCAGTGACCCGCACATAGGCTCTGAGCTACTGATTTTCCATCTTGCTTCTGTGTTTGATCCAGGTGAAGGGCCCGTTTGTCCCCTGGCAAGTCGTGCGGGACATTTTGCACTCCACCTTCGAAGAGTCTTTGGATAAAACCTCTCATTCAGTTGGACGAAGAGCTCGCTACATAGTCAAAAATCCACAAGCCTACCTGAACTATAAGTAAGCCTTACTTGAACTTTCTTTTTTTGTTGTTGTTAAAGATTTATTTTTTTATGCATACAAGCTGGGGTATAGGCCAGAGGTGGGGGTGGGGTGAGAGGACTCACCAGAGACAGAGCAGGGAGGAGAACAGGCAGATCAACTGAAGTACACTGCTGAGGGGAGCAGCGGGCAAGGCAGGAGAGGTCTGCTGCGCCATGTGGGAAGCTCCCTGGCTGGGGATCGAACTCCTGCTGCAGTGCTGCTGATTGCTTCATTGTGCTGCGCTTAACCCGTTGCGCCACCAGGGAGGCCCTGCTTGAACTTTCTTAACTCCAGGACAAGGTTATTCCAATGCTTCTGGTCCATCTTCTTTCAACCCATTTGCTTCAGGGTCCAACGTAAAAGGCAGTTTCCAGTAGCACAGCGGCGACCTGACAGTACTGGAGTTTATAGTAGGTCGTCCTTGGGTTCTCGAGGGCTGGGTGGGCCTTCTCAGATGATTGGTATCACTTAGACTTTAGAACAGCCAGTGGTGTCACTGCTGTTAGCCCTTGTTACAGACGAAGAAACTGGTGCTGAGCCGGCGAGGTGACAACCAGCTAAGTAGTGGTGAAGGTGGAGGTGCGTGCTGGTTGTCACTACTGTTTCAGCCTCTCAACAGGTTCTGAGAGCTCTGTAGCTCACTCTGGGAGGACCTGGCCAGGCCTAGGTCCTGGACAAAACGCGCCTGGCCTGTCCTCAGCAGAGCTGGTGTGCCCTGAGTTCTCCTGACTGTGCTGGGTGTGGGGTGGCGGCTGGCAAGTCCCAGCATCCCCCTTGTGTTTTGGGGTTGCCAACGAGTCTGCCTCTCTCATCTTCTCTCAGGGCCGGGGCATGAGGCTCTGGCCAGCTGCGGTAGATGCTCCTGTAACTCCCTCCACAGGTGGAGCTTGAGTGGGGGGGCCAGAGAGCAGCTGGGTGGTGCTGGCAGGCCTGGGGAGAACCGCCTCCACCAGCTGGTCTTTCATGCCCCAGGTCGGTAGGAGAGTGGAGACCGAGCCGCGGTGGCCTGCAGTCAGCCAGGCTAGAGAGACGTCAGTCCAGCCCTGCACTGTGGAGGGAATAGCTCTCTCCAGGGCCTCTCAGCCTCAGCACTATTGACGTCATGCATCAGCTAATTCTTTGTCGTGGGGCCATCCCATGCACTGTAGAATGTGTGGCAGTGTCCCTGCCTCTACTCACACAATGCCAGAAGCACCCCCTCACTGTTGTGACATGTGTTTTCATGTCTGATGGGGAGCAAATCACCCCTGTAGAGAACCATCAAGTTAGGTGACCAAGGAGCCTGAGAGAGCCATTCCTCTGTGACCGGATCTTAGACATTCTGTCTGAAAGAGCTCTGGCCACCTGTCCACACTCCCCTTTTTGGAGTGAAAACACGCCCGGAGGGGAGATGCCAGCTGGCCACGGTGACAGTGACTGGCAGTGAACTGAGACCTGGAGCTTGGCGCTCGCCGGATGCTCCGCTTCTTGCCCCACAGCAGCCCCGGGCAGTGCAGTGTGAGAGCTGCAGGGCTGGCAGCCTGGGCCTCCGCCTCCTCGTGGAAGTAGGGAGCTGCGGGGCCTGGACAGGTGTTTATCCACTCAGAGGCTGTTTCCTCACAGTGAACAGGGTGATGCTGGCAGTAAGAGCCACGTCTGTCCTGCCTGCCCAGCCCTTCGCATCTGCGTGACCTCAGCGGCCCTGTAAAATGGAGTCACAGCCTCTCCCTTGCGAGCCCTTTTCGGTCAGAGTGGCCGGTTCCTGGGAGCCCAGCAGATGCTCGCTGCTCTCCCTCGCTTCCTTCTGGGCGAGTCGGGCTTTCCTTACCTCTTGAGATGTGAGGGTGTGTGGCGTGGACAGTTAGTGCTGTGGGGAGTTAGAGCTCCTAGTGACAAACCTGTGGCTTATGTTTACGCTCCCGGTGCGCTTTCATGCAGGTCCTCCAACCTGTCCTGGCCAGGTCCCGGGGAGAGGCAGGTGGGAGTTACTGCTGTCAGTTCACACTCAAAGAGAAGCTCAGAGGGACCAAGGTGTGAAGTGTGAGCAGTGAGCCCTGACGCTGGCTGACCCCAAATCCTTCATGTTTGAAGGGTTAGGGCAGAAATGATGGCTCTGAGCTTGGAGGTGAGACGGTCCCAGGTTCACTTTTGTCCTCTCTCTGCAGGGTTTGCCTAGTCGAGGTGTACCAGGACAAGGCTCTGGTTGGAGACTTCATGAACCGAAAGGGTGACTATGAAGACCCAAAGGTGGGCGCCCACGATGCCTTTGGCCTAGGCCTGCTGTGCTGTGGCCTCTGGTTTTGTGCTGCCCCCGCCGGCCAGGCAGACGTGGACTTTTATCCTGCTCATTTGGGAAATCAACTTGTCAGTTCTTTGACTTTGTATCTCATTTGATCTGGCTCCAGCATCCATTCTGAAAGGCAGTTAGAATTTGACATGCCACTTTGCAGTCCTGCATGCATGGGCCTCGTTTGTTAAGCAAGTAGGGCAGGCCTTAGGGACTGCAAACAGCCAGACTTCGGGGGAGCCCTGTGGGCAGGGTGCAAGTTTGTCTCTGAGTGTTCTGCGGGTGGGGCGGGGGGGCAACGGGGAAGGAGGCTGTCCTCCACACCGGACTTCTCTGCTCTCCACTCATCCTCTGCTCATTGTGGGGGCGGTGGGAGGGTTGTGGGGGACAACTCACAGTGAAGGCCCAGCCCTCCCCCCAGGGAGCCCAGGGCAGTGGGATGGACAGAGGTATAAATGGGCAGCAGAGGATGGCGCAGCCGCTCTGCGGGGAGCACAGGCCTGCTGATGTCATGGAGGGGCTTCAGGAGAACTTTTGATGCGAGTGACAGAAAAAAACAATCTAATGGCAACTGGAGGCTTGCCACCCAGCCCCCACCCACCCCTCACGCTTCGCAGCCCAGCGCTAGGCCGTCCTGGGCTGTGCAGCCAACAGAGATGCCATGTGGACCCAGTTCGTTCTGCCTCTGCACTCCAGGCCCCTAGCAGTCAGCTCTACGTCCCCCACCGTCACATCAGGGGTGCCGGGGACTGCTGGAGCCCGGGCCCCCACTACAGAATCCCAGAAGGAAGGAGTCGGGAGAGGGGCTGCACGGGCTGCTGGACCCTGGTACAGGGAGGGACAGCCTTTCCCAGAAGCCCCTGTGATTGCCTTATTGTCTTAGACTGTCCTGATTTGTCCTGAGGAGCCTGTCTCCCCAAACCAAGTTAGGGCTGACTCCAGAAGTAGGTGATTTAGAGGCGTTTACTACCGAGGACTTTTCATAGATGTCAGCACTGAACGGAGACACCAAAGACGAGGAAGCAGTTGAGGCAAAGGCAACCGAAGGAAGGAGGCGTGGGGGGCCCGAGGCTGTGCTGGCGAGCGGGCCCTGGGGAAGGAATGTGGTTCATTCTGTGCAGCGTTTGGACACCAGGTTTTCTGACCGCACCGTGGGGATGAATGGGAGGTGGCGAGGCAGTGAGGAGATGGCACTGGGGCCAGGGCTGGGCGGGGGTGGTCACAGGCTGCAGAGGAGGGATCTGATTTGGGTCGATGATTGCGTGTGGGAGTGGAGAGGAAGGAGACCTCCCACCAGCGAGCCAGGTGGGAGCAGACCTAGAGGAGGGAGGTGGCAGGGTGCACAGGCCTGCTGGCCCAGGGCCCTCCGGGGCCTCTGCAGGGCATGTTTGGGTCTCCCTCCAGGACCTGAGAGAAAGGGCCGGCAGTGCAGGTGTGGGGCATCCTCTGACCCCAGGTCCTGCAAACCCCTGCCGTGGGGCTGAGCATCTGTCACCTCCCCAGGGGACTCGCTGGGCCGGGGGCAGGAGGGCAGAGCGGTGGGCAGTTCTTGGTCAGTGGTTTTGGGAGGTCCCTGCCAGAGATTTTTACAAAATTTTCCTCCTGGTGTCTCAATGAAACCTCCCTTTGGGGAGCGGAAGGACTTAACCTCTCCTTCTCTCGTGTTGAAAGGTTTGTGCCAACGAGTTTAAGGAATTCGTGGAGAAGCTTAAAGAAAAATTCACTTCATCCCTGAAGAATCCTAACCTTGAAATCCCGGACACACTAGAGGAGCTGTTTGCCAGGTGAGGTACTTCTGGGAGCGTCTGTGTGATGCTTCTGGGGCCGGAGCCCGTCACCAGCCGGGACATAGCTGCTGTCTCCTGGTTGGCGGGTCCACTCAGCCTGCCACCTCTCCTGACTCTGGACCCCTCCACTTCTCTCATGGAGAACTTGAACTTCTTCCTATCAAGAGAGACTGTTCACCCCTCAGCACCTGTTTGTAGACTATGAGGCCTTTGCAGTGGAGATCTTCATTCAGCACAGTCAGGCCTGCTGCTGGGTGCCAGGCCTCAGGAGCCATCAGTAGTCATTTTCAGAGTTGACATCCTTTAACTAATTAGTGGGCTCTTGTTCTTGCAGTAAACTGTTCCCCAGAATTCCCAAATGGTGTGGTATATATTCAGTCTTTTTTTTTTTTTTTTTCAGATTTATTTATTTATGCATACAAGCTGGGGTACAGGCCAGAGGCGTGGGGCGGCGAGAGGGTTCACCAGAGACAGTAGGGAGCAGAACAGGTAGATCAGAAATACACTGCTGAGGGGAGCAGTGGGCGAGGCAGGAGAGGTCTGGCGTCCATGTTGGAATCTCCCCGGCTGGGCATCAAACTCGCGTCACAGCTGCCGACAGCTCCAAAACGCAGCGCTTAACTGCTGCGCCACCAGGGAGGCCCTATATATTCAATCTTAAAGATGTTTTACATGGCCTGTTACCTACCTATAAAATGTAACCCTATATATTTTCAGTAAAGTGTGGGGCAACTTTTGGTCATAAAAGAAAGTGAAGATTTTTATTTTATGTTTTATTTTTTCCCAAATTATGTTTATTGAGGTAAAGTAAGTTTACATCTTTGTATGTCTCTGGGGCTTGTAGGTTCAGACCTCTACAAATGTGCACCTTCACCCTCTGCCCGGTGTGAAACCATTACCGGTGCCCCCGATAACCTTCCATGTTCCATCAGGCCTCTCCCTCCCTGCCCACACCCGCCCCTGCCTCAGTTTTACATCAGATGTTAAGGGTTTAGTGTTGGTTTGGTTTTGACTGGCCCTTTGTTGTGTTTCTCTACATTCCTCATGTGAAGCCTGTGAAGGATTTTTAAAGGAGAGTTCGTAAGTCACTGAGAGGAAAGGAAAAGTTCCTCTTGTAATAATTGGACACAGAATTTAATAGCATTCTGGCAGACAAGGCCAAAAACAAAACCATTCCAAATACTTTCTTCTTTTACTCAATATAGTTCACGTGTTTTCTAAAAGATACTTTTCTTGTTACCAAATTTTAGGAAGATTTTACTGTTGTAAAGGTGAGTTTTAAATTTCGTAGAAATCAAAGACATGTACAAATGACCATTTTTTTAAAAAGTAAGTTATTTGCTTTTTAAACAAATAAAACACAATAAATGAACACAATAAAACAAGATTACATGAAACTCAAGAACCGGCTGAGGAAATACCTAGTTACTCTCTTCTGGTAACTTCTGGAAGTGTTTTCCTCTGGTCTCCTCTCTGGTGCTTGTTTGGGATCACAGTGAGCCCGCAGTCGCTGCCTCCCCAGGTCTGGCTCCTGCCCACACATCCTCCCAGGTCACTAAGACCGTCCCTGGGTGAACAGTATTTTCTCAACCCTCATCTTCATTACCATGTTCATTTGCTGGGCAGAACATGGTATGTTCTCATTTATAACTTACGTGCACGTGTTTGAACTCGGGTAGCATTTTAGCCGACAAGTGGCCATCCCGAGACGCGCCGGCTCTGCTGCGGGAGCTTGGCATGTCCCGCTGACTGCCCTGTCGTCTCTCACGCAGGTACCGAGTGTTGGCGATCGGAGATGAAAAAGATCAAATCAGGAAAGAAGATGAACTTCACAGGCAAGTGCTGCGCTGCGGACCCCTCAGCTGCGTGCTTGGCCGAGGGCCAGCAGTGGGTGTCGGGGCTGCCCTCACGCTCTGGCAGAGTGGTGGTGGGTGCAACAGACTGGCCAGCCCATGAGGACTGAACTGCTTACTCCTGAGCCTTTCCCCCACGCTTGTCTCTGGCCTGCCCTCAGCGGGCGTGAGGAGACGGTTTGAGCTCTCAGCCCATGTGCTTTCTAAGCAAAACTCTGGTTAGAAAGCTCAGCTTTATGTTTTCCAACTTGGATAACTGATACTCAGTTTGATTTTTGTTCTGTAGTTCAGTGAGAAGCCTATTTTCTTTGGGGGAAAACTGGTTTAAAATTGGCTGGAAAGAAAACGTAAGTCCCAGCCTCATTGGCTAGTTGTCATGTAAGCCTGTTTCCACGCTATGTTACCTTTTAACCACTAGATTAAAACTTTTGTCCCTGCAAAAACTGACCAGTTAGTAAGGCTTAAAACCATCATTTATTTTGTTTAGGTTTATGTCTAGTTACCGGCACTGATGCCACCATTGTGAGATTGAAACTGTTTTAATGAGAATTGAATCCGTCCTAGATGAACAGTGGTACCCCACAGTGGTCTCATGTTGCTCTGCTCCCCTCTTTCAGCGTGGATGACATCTACTTCCTGGTGCTCCAGAACCTGATCCAGAGCACGCTGGCCCTCTCGGACAGCCAGATGAAGATCTGTCAGTCATTCCAGGTGGGCAGCACTGGCGGGGGCCCGTGCCTCTTCCCTCTCAGCTGCGTGACCCTAGGGGCCCGCTTTCCCCCAGCTCCATCCGTCACTTCTTTCATCTTTGGAGTGTGGGCACAGGACCTAGTGACCTCCGAATCCTCCCCATGCTGAAGTCTTTTGTTTTTTTTTTAAAGAGCAATCTTTTTTTTTTTTATTTATTTTATTTATGCATACAAGCTGGGGTGTAGGCCAGAAGTGTGGGGGTGGTGAGAGGACTCACCAGAGACAGAGTGAGGAGCAGAACAGGCAGAGTGACTGAAATACACTGCTGAGGGGAGCAGCGGGCGAGGCAGGAGAGGTCTGCTGCGCCATGTGGGAAGCTGCCTGGCTGGGGATCAAACTCGTGCTGCGGTGGCTCTGGATAGCTTCATAGTGCCATGACTTAACCCCTTGCGCCACCAGGGAGGTCCACCCCATGCTGAAGTTTTAAGTCCAAAGCTAAAGGCAGAAAATTAAGACAGAAGAGGAGATGCGACCAGACAAAGGAGCAGCATCACTGAGCGCTCCGTGGCTTTCCACGTTGTAACTTGAACGTGTGCGGATATTTTGACTGTTGGAGATGACCGAGTGGGAAGGCTGCCTTTCTGTGGGCAGTGGGTCGTGTCTGTTTCCTGAGAACTTAGTAGAATGGTCATGCTGCTTTGTCATGAGCAAATAGCATGAAAGAGGGAAGCAAAGCTCTTTCAACCCCATATGGAGTCTGGGAAGGTGGGATATTAGTTCTCGTCAAATTTGGAAATTCGAGGCTCGGGAAAAAAACATGCCCAAGATCATCCCGCTGTTTCCCAGTGTGTGTGGGCACAAGGCCCCAACAAGGAGCAGCCATGGGGCCTACGCCCCAGGCCACTGCTCCCCTTGTTTTCAGTGGGCAGGAAGTACCCCCGGTAGACATCTTGACATTTGCATTTAATCTCTCAACCTAGTCCTCCACTCTGGCTTACATTATTAAATCAGCCCAGTTTGGAAAGTGAGGGAAGAAATCAGAAAACAAAGGACTGATGGTATTTCTAATTCCACTGGTGAATTTAAACAGCTGGTGTCCCAAATGTTGGGGTGCCTTGGAGTCCGCGGGCAAGCTTTCGGCTCCTGGACCCTGGGCTCCGCCCCAGAGACTGCAGTCGCCCTGGGGAAACGCTGGACACTGGCGCCGACCCGCGCGGGTGCTGCAGGCATTTCCCAGGCGGTGCTTGTTACTTGGGTTACAAGGGACATGAGCGGGAGGGGCTGGGGTTGGGGGAGCTATCTAGGGAGAAGGAGCAGCCAGTTTGACCACAGGGCTTAAGCAGAGCACCCCCCGGCTTAGTGGGAAGCGAGGTGGTGGCTGCATGGGGCAGTGTATTGGGGAAGGCGTCGGGGAATATTGGGGGCAGAACCAACCAGATCCAGACCGTGCCTGGGTGAGGGAGAAGAACGGGTGCGGTCTCAGCGGCTTCTGCACCGACTCCCACTGTCTTTGCACCAGATAGGCGATGTGGGGCGCAGAACCCTCACTCTGTCCTCTTGTCCGGCCTTCGCTGTGGTCTGAGGTGTGGCATGGTGGTTGAGCGTCAGGACCATGGCTCCCTCCAGGCGTCCCCTGGGCCCCTCATGACCGCTTGGCCCCCTGCGCCCCGTAGATGATTAGCGAGAGCTCCTGTGCAGCCGCTGCTCGGCGCTTCGGCCGGCGGGAGAGCTCTCGCCACAGCTTGACTTGCTCTGTCGCAGACGTTCCGCATCTACCACGAGTACAAGGAGCAGATTCTCGTCAAGGCCTTCATGGAGTACCAGAAAAGGAGCTTGGTCAACCGGCGCCGGGTCAACCACACGCTGGGCCCAAAGAAAAACCGGGCTTTGCCGTTCGTGCCCATGTCCTACCAGCTGTCCCAGACCTACTACAGGTAAGCATGGGCTCTAGGCCCTGGGCCTGGCTGGGAGGCCAAGGTCCCAGACACTTGTAATGTTGGGTTTAGGGACATTTGCCAGTTCTTGCAGGTGGTTTGTTTCCATTTCTCCTATCAAATTGGGTAAAATGATTTTCTAATAGAATAACTGGTCCAGTTCAAGTGCACCCCACATGCAGCGTCAGTCCCCGGTCCTCATGCTCGGAGCTGCTCCGGCCCGTCCTGCAGGCTCACACACGCCCTTTCAAAGCCATCACATAGTTTGCCGCCTGGCTGGTGGTTTGGAATGGTGAGGACCCTCTTCCTGGGCCCCTCCCAAGGTGCACCCCTACTGCTGGCAGCAGACACAGCTGGTATCGGCACCACCCGTCTCCTTAACCACATCCCAAGGACGTCTAGTAGAACATTCCCCGCCCCCGACAGCCCTCGCCTAGCCTGGCTTCCCCTCTCCGTGCGGGCTTGCCAGCCAGGCCTCACATCTGCACTGAGGCTGAGACCTGCACTCAGAGACAGACAACTGAACGGGGATTTTTTTGTTTCTTTTATTCATTTCTTTGCCTGTGACTCCAGACACTCTTTCCTTTCCTCGACGCCCATCCTGAGTGACCCTCAGTCTCCTTTGCCTTCCTGGCCTGGGAAGCAGAAGATAGGGTTCAAGTCCAACAAAGGCCATTTACCTCTAACCACTTCCCTGGGCACATCTGTGAACCAAGGGGCAGTGGTGAGCAGATTGGGAGGACCTTTTGGGGTCCTCTCTTGTAGCCTGTAGGCCCCTCTCTCTACTGATACGGGATCATGGAAGCGACACAGTTGGAGAGAGGCTCTCTCTGCAGCCTCCTCATGGAGAACATGATAGAGAACGCTCCCTCGTCCTCTCAGCTCCGCCTGGGCTCGGGGCTTGCCTTGCGGGGGTTATTACTACAGAAAGTACCTTCAGTGTCCCACATCCAGTGCCTGTGTCTAGTGAGTGCCTGCAAGGGTCAGGCATTGGGGTAGATGAAAAGACACAGTGCCCCTTAAAAGTGGTCGGGAGTGGGGACACGCACCCAGAGAGATTGACGGATAGCACCTTCATCTGAGAGAAAAGGGCCTGTAGGGAGAAGCTGTGTGCTTAGTCTTGACCAGGATGTCCTGAGGTGCTCGTCGCCCATCCGGCTGAAGGCCTCCACAGCCCGTCCTCACCGAGGCCTTTCCTTCTTTCCATCTGTAGGATTTTCACATGGCGATTTCCAAGCACCATCTGCACAGAATCGGTCCAGTTCTTTGACAGAATCTGGACTGCCAGCCACTTGGACCAGCCTGATAAGTTTTCCTTCAAAGACCAGGAGAGTAACGACTCCACAAGTGACATGGTGTCGTTTTCTTTGGATGACCCGGGAGGACACTGTGTGGCCGCCCTGACCCTTTTCTCACTGGGCTTCGTGTCTGTGGATGTCAAGATCCCCGAGCAGATCGTGGTTGTAGACAGTTCACTGGTGGAGAACGAGGTCATCAAGGGGTAAGAGCTGAGGCGCCAGCAGCCGCCCAGTGCCGGCGAGCGCCGTGCGTGCAGCACACGTCGGGCTGTGGTGCCATCCGGTCCCTGCTCACACAGCAAACCTGGCACCTTGGGGCCAGGTGGGGCCTCAGAGCTCTAGGAACTGGGCCCGCGGTTAGCGCTGGTGCTGCTGCCGCACGCTGGGGGCCACAGGAGGGACTGACGCGGCTGAGCCAAAGGGAAGGCCCCGTACAGGGTGGCAGGGAGGGGTCAGTGCAGAAAGGGGATTGCCAGCGTTCCCTTGAGGACAGAAGAGCTACGTGGGATTTAATGGAAAGGGGCAGAGACTAGGAAGGCCCCCAGGTAGAAGGGGCAGCCCTTGCAGAGACACAGGTGTGCGGACGGGGTTGGGCGCAGGGGCCTGTGGGCGGGTGGGGGCGAGGAGCCAGGAGGCAGTCGTGCTGGTCTTCACAGCTAGGTGCCGAGGGCGCAGGCGTGTGGCGCGGGCTGTTGCTGAGGGGGGACCCCAGAGGCCGCCCTGGGAGGGAGACTGTGCCCCAGAAGGGGCAGCCGAAGCAGCAGACGGCTCACATTCCTCATCTAGGTCTTTTTTTCTTCTAGTTTGGGGAAGGATGGGAGCTTGGAAGAGGAAGAGGACGAAGAGGAAGACTTGGATGAAGGCTCGGGGGGCAAGCGCCAGAGCATTGAGGTGAAAGCCCCCCAGGCGTCCCACACTAACTACCTACTGATGAGGGGCTACTGTGCCCCCGGCATCGTCAGCATCCGCAACCTCAACCCCAATGACAGCATCGTGGTGAACTCCTGCCAGGTGAAGTTCCGGCTGCGCTGCACCCCCTTGCCCACCCAGCTCGGGCCTGCTGGTGAGTGTTGCCCCGGCCTGTCGCCAGGCCCTCTGCTCCGCTCCAGCCGTGCTCGGTCCCCCGTACCGCTGTAGGGTACCCAACATTTTTGGGTATCACCCGCTGGCTCTCACTGTGAAAGATGTGCGTTCGGCTCGCCCTTCTCCCTCATCTCCTCTGGTTCCCCTTTCACACTTTCTTTAGTTGTATTATCACCTTTGGAACTTTAAATAGCTGATGCTCTGTCTCCCATAGCCTGGACTGGAGGCAGCTCTTCCCTCTGTGTTTAATGGGCGTCTCAGGCCCTACCCTGCCCTGCTCCCCTCCCTCCCACCCCTCTCCTGCCTCAGCCTGACTCACGCGTGTGTCACGTGTGGAGCTGGGCAGTGTGGCTCCAGCCTCACGAGCACACCAGCACCCTTGTCTGGACGCTGGCTGCGCGGAATGCAGGGACAGCCTTAGGCCGTGGTCTCAGGCCACAGGGAAAGTGGGAAAGCAGCGGGTCCCTCTACCTCACGGTGCCCGCGGAGCACTGGACGTGTGGGCACTGGATACCCAGCAGTGGCAGGTTCCCCTCCGGAGCTCTGGGTTCTCAGGCCGCCCCCGGCCCCGTCAGTGCGAGGCTGCAAGCAGCAAGATTCTGCTGTCCCGGGGAGCCCCAAGTGCCCGCCCCGAAGGCCAGCCACTGTCTGGGGAGCAGTGACTTGGCACCGCAGCGTGTCCGGCCTCGGCGTCGCTTGTGCTCTGGTGTGGGAAGGGGGCTTCTGTCAGGGCTGACCCACCCTCCCCCTCACCTTGGCAGTCACTTCTCTGGAAGAGCTAGCCGTGAGCAGCGCCTGCCTCCCCGACACGTTCACCAGGCTGATAAACAGCGAAGACGCCTGCAGCCTGGAAGACTTTGTTCACCAGGCGGAGCTGTCTGGCTATACGCCCAGGGACGTGTCTGCTGCCTTGGAGGTCCAGGGGGCCATTGCGGCCACAGGTTGCTTCGGGGTGGACAAGGTAGAGCTGAGCAGACGCTTCTCCGCCTTTGAGAAGGCGGATGGTGAGCGCACCAGGACCTTCACAGACTACGTACAGGTGAGCCCTGCATCGGGTCATGGGGTAGCGAAAGCAGCAGCCCACGCCAGTCTCATCGAGTGGGGACGCCAGCCCTCGTGTGCCTCGGGCCCGCACAGACCCAGGTGCTCCTGCTTTTCCTAGGATCTCCTGGGGCAGCAGCAGGTGCTGGAAGTCGGCGGCAGCACAGCCCGTCTGGTGACCATGGCCGCGGCCCAGCCCTGGCTCCTGCACTCAGTCCGGCTGAAAGAGGAGGATGCTGACGCGCAAAAGGAAGACCCCCAGGCCAGACCCCCGGAAGGGTCTTGTAGCGAGGGCGGCTGCTCTGAGAAGCAGACACCCCCTTCTCAGGGTCCTAGGAGCACCAAGAGGCGTGCCAGCTGGGCTAGCTCTGACCCGGCCAGTCAGAGTGGAGAGCCCGATAGTACCCAGGACACCCCTGCGAAGAGGCCCACGCTCCAGGATGTGCGTCTTGCCCTCAGCCCTGAGCCCAGGGCAGAAACCCAGGTGCCTGCTCTGCCCACAGCTCCGGAAGACACAGGTGCACGGGAGCCTCCCCAAGGAACACCAGAGGCCGGGCAGATGGACCAAGAGGGTGTGGGGGTACCCAGCTCCCCAACCCAAGAGCACCTGAGCTGTCAGGCCCAGTTTCCAGAGGGTTCTGAAGACCCCAGAGGTACAGAATCCTGTTTCCACACCTTCCCTCCCCCCGCCCATTATCTCTCCTTAGGTGATTGCCAGCCAGGAAAGGGGCCTTTACTTTGCTTTCCTTCCCTAAACCTGGAGGGGAAAAGGTCTTGATGGTTATGATCAGTGGAGGGCAGAGGCTGCAGGCTCCAGAGGCCATTCTGGAAAGCGGGGTGTACTCAGGCAGCCATGTCAGGAGTAGGGGCAGAAATCCGGGGTTGTGTTCGAGGGGCTGGTGGTGTGTCTGCCTCACCTGCGCTCAGGCCTCTTCGCTCAGTCTCCGGAGTGTTGCGTTTGCTTTGGGGTGGTTTGCCTAAGGACTTTACCCACACAGCTTTGCGATCAGGGCTTCTGGATGGAAGATGAGGTGCTCACTTGCATGCCCCCTTGTATGGGGCTCCTCAGGGTCCTGGAAACCAGCCCCCCGCCCCACACCTGCTCACAAGGTCCATTCCAGTTTTTCGCTTGTTTTGTCAGTGGCCTCTGCAGCCCCACCGTGCAGGATGGAGGCCGTGCAGGTCGGGGCTGCTGGTCTCTTGTTCCCCGCTTTGCCCCCAGGCCCAGCGTGTGTGTGGGAACGGGAGGCGGGAGACAGGCTCCCTCGCTGCGCGTCTCACCCCCTCTCCCTCTGCTGGCAGGTGTGCTGGAGAGCGCCTTGGCCGGCAGCCTGGCCCAAGCAGTGCTGGAAAAGTGAGTGTGATTCCATCTCGGGGGGCCTGCGTGGGCTGGGGGCAGCGAGCTGGGGCGTCCGTCCTCGGGGCTCCGTGGACACCTCCGCAGAGACCTGAGCCGACGCCCATCTGCCCACCCCGCAGGGACGGCGAGAGCATCTTCTTCATCGGCCGCCCGTGGCGCATCGTGGACGGCCACCTGAACACGCCCGTGTGCAAGGGCATGATGGAGGCGCTGCTGTTCCACATCATGACCAAGCCCGGCGTCCCCGAGAGCTGCCTGCTGCAGCACTACCAGGGCGTCCTGCAGCCCATCGCCGTGCGCGAGCTGCTGCAGGTGCGGGGCTGGGGGGCTGGGGGCTCTGCCCAGGGCAGCCTGGA
Organism: Scalopus aquaticus; assembly: GCA_004024925.1. Classification (NCBI taxonomy): domain Eukaryota; kingdom Metazoa; phylum Chordata; class Mammalia; order Eulipotyphla; family Talpidae; genus Scalopus; species Scalopus aquaticus. The sequence continues at coordinate 209,720 of PVIJ01000106.1, forward strand.
GGGAGCAGATGCAGAGATGAGCTCATCTCGTGTCCGCAGAGCCGGCTCCCCAGAGAAGCCCGGGCGCCAGCTCTCCCCGCACCACGCACTTCCCGGCCTTCCCCGTCCTGTGGAAGGGCTGACCGCGCCCAGCCTCCGTCGGGCTCTCTGCCCTCGGCGCTGCGGTCACTCGGGCCTGGTTCCCAGCACTTCTCTCCCAGCCTAGAGCCTCCCAGTCCCTGCCCTGGGGTTCTTACCCCCCGCTGCCCCCCAGCACCCCACACCAGCCTCAGACCGCTGCCCAGGTCTCATATCTGCCTCTGCAGGGCCTTACTCTGATCCTTGCGCTAGAGCCGCCCCTGCGCCCGGGGGGTCAGCTGTTCAGTGAGCAGCGAGCCCTTGGGGTACGGAGGAATCGGGCCGGCGCCCACTGCCCTAGCTTGCAGGATTGGTGGCCTGCACACCCCCAGCTCACTGTGCCCCCGGCCCTGGCTCCTGCACAGGAGCTGGAGCTTGAAGTTCAGCGTGGGCTGGCAGACCCCGTCTGGAGGCCAGCTTCGGTCCCTGGGAAGCCATCTATGGCCCTGGCTCTGCACTGTCCCCGCGTACAAATGCCGGGCGCCACCTTCTCTCCGCCTGCCTAGAGGCCAAGTCCAGTGTCCCCGTTCTAGGAGGCAGCTCCCACTATAGGATATGAACATGCCCCCACTTTACACCTGTTTGTGGTGTCTCCAGGGCCTGGAGTTCCTTGGCTGCATTAAGAAGCGCTTGCTGAGAAGGCCTGCGCCCCCGTCGCTGTTCTCTAAGCCGGAGTTCGAGGACACAGAGGCGCCCTGCGGCCTGAACGAGAGCACCACGGTGTTCTACGAGCCCACCCTGGACTGCACCCTCCGGCTGGGCCGCGTGTTCCCTCACGAGGTCAACTGGAACAAGTGGGTCCACTTATGAGGCCCGGCTGGGCACCAGGACCCCTCTCCTGCCACTGATTGCTGAGGAGGGAGCCAGCTCTCCTGCGCGGGCCTCGTGCCCGCGTGCGCGCGGCTGGTGAGGTTGGGTGCTAGCAGGACTGTGTCGAGCCTCCCGTCCCAACTGTGGTTTCCAGCCTGGAACTCTGGGAAGAGAAGCCCCCGTCTGCCTGCTCCTGGGCTGGGCCTGGGGACCTTGCTTTGTCAAACTTAGAGTCGGGGAGCAGCAGCAGAGGGCTGGTCTGCTCTTGTGCTCTTGTTTCCGAGCTCTGTTTCATCTCCTGTTCTCTGTGGAACTGGCTTGTGATGAGTTTGCGAGGCCCTGCTGGGCTTGTCCTCCAAGGGCTCCCAATGTGTGGCTGCCGTTTGGGAACAGAACTGCCTGGCCAGGCCCCGGAGCCTTCTGTAGGGACCTCAGTACTTCATTGTCTGCCGGCCAGGGCGGGAGCGCTGGGCACTGGGGTTTGCATACCTCACCTTCCAAACTAGGCCACTGTGGCAGACTCCCTGTGCCCCCCAGAAAGCCCAAGAGCCCAGAGAGGCCAGACCTTGGTGGGTGGGGTGTCTCAGTGGGGTGTGCCCTGATGCCAAGGGCCTCCTCAGTGATAAGCTGAGCCCAGGCTAGGACTGAGCCACCCACAGAGGGGCCTGCAGGCCCCTTTTCAACCTGGCAGCCCCCAGCAGGTGCCGCTGGCTGGGAGCGAGGAGTCCCTGTAGACTTGGGGTTAGTTGGTTTTGTTCTGTCCGCCTTTTCCTTTGGTAAAAAAATAATCTCCTGGCATGTATTTATTTTTTAATTAAAGTGAAGTGAAATGCATTTAGTTTTGTGTTTCTTAAAGAACCTTTGTTTCTCTAGGAGATTCCCTGCTTTTAGCTGCAGAACTGGTGGGAATGGATCTTCCCAGGAAGACCCCAGAGGGCCTGGGGGGACTTTCTGAGGAGATCAGGTAGAAAAATGAATGTGATCTGCTGTATAAACAGAAGTGTGTTTACAAATCCTCATGTGGGAATGCACTGTGCAGCGGAGGGAGGTAGGTTTGGGAAGCCATCTTGACTTTCACATCTCAGAGCCTGGGTTTTGTCTTTTGAAAAATGGGGATAGACGCTCCCTCCCAGGAGGAGGAGCTGGGGGACCAAGCGCAGGTGCCTGGTGGAGTTCAGCACAGCTCACTTCTGTGCCTCCTCGCTGAGGACAGTTTGGGGGTGTGGTTGAGAGATGGGACACGGGGATGCGGTGCCATTCCTAAGTGCAGAGATGGACTCCTGTGAGCACAGGCCGCATCCCGTGGGCTGTCTGCGCACGTGTGTCCTGCTCGCCCTCCTCTCCCTTCGTCCTCCCATCCATCTACTGGTCTGTCCTTCCATCCATCGCCCATCCATGTACCCACTCATCTATGCATGCATCCTTCCATCCTTCCATCCGGGTTAGCTCTGCCCTTCGCAGCTCTCACCAAGGACTTTGGGAACCACACCATGGGCTAGAAACTCTCAGCTCAGATGCCTGTGGGAGCCAGGCAGTAACAAGTGATAGGACCGGGCCTTGAGTTAAAAATGAGGGAGTGGTAGGGACTGTAGAAGATTAAAATGTGCTTGCCCAGGGGGGAAAGGCACTCACAGTGAGAAGAAAAGACTTTAAACAAATCCAAGCCGGCAAAAGGAGGGTGTGGCTCTAGTTCCCTTCGGTTGCTCCCCAACCCCACTCTTTTACCGCCTCAGTCCTGTTAGCGGGTTCCTATTTAAGCAGGTCAAACATTGCAGCTGTGGCTTACGCCTCTAATCTCCTTCAGCTCCCAGATATTTTTCTTTGCATATACTTACATTTTATGCACCACCCCCCTAGAAAACATGAACCTGTGATACGATTTTATTTGAGGTTCCATTGATAGAGCATGTGCTGTACCCCTAGTGGTACCCCCAAGACATCCATGTCAGCACACGGAGCTGCCTCCTAACCAGGTGGCACCTCCAGCACTGATGTCCTGGGTTACCCCCTTTTCCTGCTCACCACGCTGAAATTGCCTCCTGTTCCCCCCTTGCTGCCCCCCAGACAACCCCACACTGCCGCCTGGGGCTCTCTCCCTCCCTGAGAGCCTGGTCAGCCTGTTACTGCCAGCCGCCTCCCCGTTCGAGTCCTCCCATCCAGCCTCGCTCACTTTGCTCACCCCTCCGCTGAGAATGATCTCCTCTGACTGCCCCTCACACCCCATGCCTCCCTCAGCCCCTTGGCCCACTCTGCCAGGGGTTTCCGGGTGTGTGTGTGTGGTGTGCATACATGTACGTGCGTGCACATGTGTGTGATCTCCCTGCACCGCCCAAGTCAGGTGCACCCACCCAAGGAGAAATCAGCCCTTGTTAAATTAGACAGACTCTGCCAGCCCACTCGTGTCCTCATCACCATATTCCCACCGCACAGGTCAGTGTGGCAGTTGTGCATAAGCCTCCTGCTAGTGCCCCGCGTGCCCGACTTCAGAGTGGGGCCCTCCCTCCCTCAGCCCGCGCTCGCCAGTTCCAGCCGTCACCAGTAGGTGGCGCCAGCAGCCCGGCAGAGCTTCGTGGCTGGTTCACCTTGGTCTCCAGGCGTTTCCTTCCTTGTCCCTTACTGTTGAGACCAACAAACGTTTTCTGAGGTAGGGATGAATTGCAAATATTTTCTGACTGCTTACGACATGCCAGACACTGCTTTTAGCACTTTCAGCATGTTAACCCCTCGTCTCACAGCCACCCAGGGAGTAGGTCCGATCAGTGCGCCCATCCCGTGCTAGCGGAAACCACACAGGAAGAAAAATAAGCCCTGCAGACTGGAAGCTGAGAAGGGGGTCTGCTGGCATTCCAGCTCCGGCCTCAAAGCCCTGCCCTGCAGCACCGCTTTCAGGGACGGGGCCTGCTTCTCGCTGGCCGTCAGCATTGTGCTTGGGGACCCCTATCTAGCAGAACGCAAAGCTTTCTTCTCTGGGGCCATCAATTTTTAAAATAACCCCCTTAAATTGGTGGCCATTGGGCAGGAGGCCCCCACTGCCCCTGGGTGTGAGCCACAGGGGTATCTCGCTCCGCTCAGACCCCCAGCTCCACCTGCTTGTCCGCTAAGTAGCCCCCTGTCCGGGCAGACGGTTTCCTTCTGGACTCCCCCGCCTGCTGCCTTGTCGGCCGCTTCTCTGCCGCTGCTTCCTGCTGTCACAAGCAGTCCGCTGTGCTTGCTGCTCTGAGACGTGGCGGGGAATAAAGTGGACAGTCCCCTGTGCTAGGGGGGTAGGCAGCAAACACCACACATCGGTGGGAGGTGTGTGAAGAGCATAATTACTGCCACTGAAAGGACAAGACGAGGTCAGCAGCCCTCTACGGCCCCAAGGGCCCCGGAGCAGGTCCCACTGAGAAGGTGGCATTTTAGCCAAGACCTGACACGGCAGAGAGGGACTTGGGCTGGGAGGGGAGAGAGGCGTCTTAGTCCATCGTGACAGCTGAGCAGGCCCAGGAGGCAGTGCACACCAGCTGGGGTCACAGCACATGTCTGTGACAGGGGGATAGCCCCTCCAAGAGCTGGGGGCATCGCCCCCATGAGAACGCTGCCTGGGCACCCACAGGCCAGTTTGCTAAGACTGGCCTCCAGACCTGGGTTTCTTCTGCACCTTCACGTCATTTGTCCAGGGGGTGTCCCCACCCCTCAGAGCCTTCGTGGAAGTGGGCTGGGTCGGGAGAACATGGCGGCTGTGGGAGGGGTTGCTGTCTGTGCTCCTTCCTCCTGGGAGTGGGGCATTAGCAATTCTGACTGGACTTGGGGGGCAAAGGATTTCTTTCACCACTTCCTGCGCTTGATAACTCCTTTGCACTTCCAAGCCTTTGCTCCCACTCCTCCTGCTGCCTACACAGCCTAAATTCTCCAGTTCATTTCTCAAAGGCAGGCAGACACTGCCTCCTCCCTAAAGCACCCCCCTCCCCAGTCCCTCCTGACACCCCTGGGCTACTCTCAGGGTTGTTCGGCCTCAGACCATCCAGGATGATCAGCTGTGCTCATCTCTTCCCAAACCACTTTCAGGTTCATCAGGTTGATAGCTACGGTGTGAGTATCTACACCATGGGAGTAAGTGAACACTGCCAATCGGACCTTATTGAGGACCTACTATGTACCAGACTGGGGATAAAGCAGTGAACTAAAGAGCCAAAGCCATTGTCTCATGGAGCTTGTGCTTGGTCTGTCATCTTTGTCTCTAGCATGTTTATTTCCATCCATCCATCCATCCGTCCATCCATCCGTCCATCCATCCACGCCACCCAACTATTCTTCCTCTGAGCATCCGTCTATACACCACTGGGCCACCCACCCACCCACCCATACTGAGGCACCCATCATTCCCCATCCACCTCCTACTAAACCCTCCCCCCAGGAGGGGCAAATCTTGTCTCTGGCTCTGTGTTTATGAGGTGAGTCCCTTTCAAAGACAGAGTGGTTGAGGAGCCACACCTGGCCCAGGGGAGGGGGGGCTCCCTCCCCGCCCCCCCACAGACCTGGCCTCAGTCAGTCTCCCTGCCCCTGGCCCAGAGCTCTCAGACTTCCCCAGGAGGCTGAGCCTGTGGTTCAGGTGACACCTGGAGCCTATTGCCTCCAGGAGGGTGTGAAAAACCACAGGGTTGGGGTGGGGGATGGGGGGCGCTGAGTGCCTTCAGGGCCGTGTAGGGGGATGGTGAGGGCTGTTCTCAAGGGCAGGAGCTGTGGTTTCACACTCCAGTGCCACCTGAGCCTCACACACCCTCATCCCAGGTGGGTAATCCCACTACCAAAACCATCAGTGTTCTAGAACTTTCCAGCCTTGTGCCAGACACCGAGGACTCTTGTGTTCTGTCACCCCATTTTACAGAGGAGTAACAGAGATGCTTTCAGCTCGACTTACCTCCGGCCTCGCCCTGCGGCCTGGCCTCTGGGGAGGACACGGTGGTTCCAGGCTGGGGATTCCCCTCTGCGCTTTGACACCCGTGACCGAATCACACCCTTAACCCTTCTGGGTGGTCTTGAAAAAGCAGCCTGCACATGTGAGCACCTTATGGGGAAAACATTTTTTAAGTTTGAGTTGTGAACATTTATATCTAGTTCCTGTGCAAAACCTGTGTTAGCTAAGGTACCTTCAATACAGTGCTAAGAAGTATTTTCATAGCTCCTTAATTCACATTTCAGCAAGCGCTCTGACAAAATCCTCCACCAGGAGGGTCTGAAGTCCCCTTAGTTCCCCAGGATGAGTAGATAAAATGCTGGGTGGGGTGGGGAGGAGAATGGGAGCACCACACTGAGGATTCCTGCCTGCCCCCCAACATGTGCCGGGGGAGGGCTGGGGGCTGTGCTCACTCGGTGTTTTACAGGTGTATAAAGGGAATTTAAAAACGGTCAGCAGGCGCCAGAAAAGAACATGTAGTCGGTGGAGGGTGTTTCTATGAGACAAGGCTGACTGGGTTCAAGTCCAGAACCCCCCAACCAACCCCCCAGTGCTGGACGGGCCAGACGGCCTCTGTGATTGGTTTCTCACCCCACCCACCTCCAGCACAAGCCTTGGGCCTGGCCACGGAGGAAGGAAGCTGCTTACGGAGGGTCTGTTCTGGGCCTCACACTGCACGTGGGTGCGCTCACCCGTTTTCCCCCAAGTTAGGTCAGATCAGCCCCCGGACGCCCCCCCCCATCCAGAGGAAACTCCAGCCCAGAGAAGGAAGCTACTGGCCAAGGGAGGCACAGCCGGGGGGCGTCAGCGTCGGGATTATGCCCCACAAACCCCAAACCCTCCCACCTGAAGGGCCTCTATGGCTCCTTCCCCTCCCCTCCGTGTCCACGGGAGCGTTAAGGAGCAGTGCGGACTTCTTAAAGACATACATTTTTTTTGAGATAACACTATTTTACATGACTTAGGAACAGGCTCACACCTCCTCAGGAAGTGTGGACTTCTGAGGCAGGGCCCGGCAGGCCGGCTCGGCGTGTCTCAGGCGGGGTTGGGTCCGGCCTCTCAGCCAGGGCCCAGGCGCCACGACGTGCAAGGGGACGTGGGCAGCTGTGGCCTCGCGCGCAGTCACGCTCCGTGCACACGGGAAGCGCGTGTAGGCTCCCGACCGTGCGGCTGGGGGCTCATGGAGTGACCGTGGGCGTGTGTGCCGCCCGACACGGACACACCAGTGGCACCTGAGCCGCAGACACGCGTGCGGACGCCCGGAGACCGCGGGCAGCGTCTTCGCTTGGCCCACGTGGCCGCCTCGGCTCACACCCCTGACCCGGGAGGGCCAGTCAGCCTCACTCACTGGCCTGGGGCCCAGGGCCCGGGGGCGGCGGGGCCGTGACCACCCACTGGCGGAGGTAGCTCCTGGGGGGCCCTTCGTCCCTGGGGCTGGCGAAGTCACACTCCACGGGGCTGCCGCAGTCGGAGCCCGCGAAGCCGCTGTCAAACGTGTCCATGTCCAGGCCGGCTGGGGGCGAGCCCGCCTCGCTGTCACACGCCCCCGGGGTCAGCCGGTCAGCCCAGGGCGCGCCCGGGGCCCAGCCGGCCTCATCTTCGAGGGGAATCTTTAACCTGTCGAGAAGGCTGCCCAGTGGGCCCCCCAGCACGGCAGCGCCCCCTGATGAGACACAGCCATAGGACAGGACTGTGGTTCCCGTGCCCAAGAGAGGGTCCTCCGTGTCCGCACCAGGCTCCAGGCCGGTGTCCAAGTTCAGGGCTGGGTAGCCGTCATCCCCACAGGGGCAGGGCCGTGGGCAGTCCTCCTCCGCACCCACCACGGTCACCGTGTCGATGGATACCAGGCCGTATGGCCGGTCCCGCTCAGGGCTGTCAGCTGAGCTGCCCAAGCTGCCTGCCGTGGTGGCAGCTGGGACCTGGGCGTGCGGCTCTGCCACCCCGTCAGCTTCCGCCAGCTCCACAGTTTCCGGCAGCTCCACGTGCTCTGGCCCCTTGGTCATGCTCTGTGGCGGGCAGTGGTGGCACATCTCCAGGGTGGATAGTGCCCCTGGGCTCCAGATTCCTAGCTCCAGGCTGGAGGCAGTGACGGGTGTGCTCACCCATTTCTGGGACAGAAAAGGGTCCCAGATGGGACTGGATTAGACAGAACAGAAAAACAGAGACAAGACAGAGGCAGAGGAACAGAGAGGCTAGAAGATGAAGAGGCAGTTGGGGGCAGGGGAGATCAGGACCAAGGGGCGCCCCTGTCCAGTGATAGTCTCCACCACTGACTCTTCCTCTCTGGGCCTCAGTTTCCCCACCTGGACCGGGGAGCCACTTGTATCCTACCAGCTCACTGGTGGTGCAAGGGCTGTGCAGGGTTGAGTCCCGTGTGGGAGGCAGAGGGCTTGAGGCCTGAGTGCCAGAGCTCCTGCCTGACCCACTGATTCATTTCCTCTGAAGCAAATCTGAAATCTAGCAGCCTCTTCTTTGTGTCTGCACTGAAGCGGATATTCGGCTGGAATGTGCCCACAGAGGGGCACACTAGGCCTGGCACACAGTGGGTGCCCAACAAGTGTTTGTTAGATAAGTGAATGAGCCAAGTGAGTCAATGACCCATGTGGAAAGGCCTTTGTGTGCTTGGTGGATAAGAGATGTGGAACTGAGGGGCCTCCCTGGTGGCGCAAGGGATTAAGTCTCAGCCTATGAAGCTATCTGCAGCCACTGCAGCACGAGTTCGATCCCTGGCCAGGGAGCTGACCCACATGGCGCAGCAGACCTCTCCTGTCTCGCCTGCTGCTCCCCTCAGCAGTGTACCTCAGTAGATCTACCTGTTCTGCTCCCCACTCTGCCTTTGGTGAATCCTCTCACCACCCCACACCTCTGGCCTACACCCCAGCTCTTGTATGCATAAATAAATAAATCTTTAAAATACACAGAGATGTGCAACTGAGGCTGAAGCCCCAAGCTTTGAGGACCCGCCTGCCTCACCTGCTGGGATTCCATCATGACACGGGGTCTCCATCCAATTGGCCAAGAAAATCCCTGCAAACCACAGCCTCCGACTTGGGCCCACTCCCTCAAAAGCTCATCTCAGAACCTGATGCGGTCCGCATGACCGATTCAAAGTCACACCTTCGCTCTGTGACCTTGAGCCAGTTCTCAGCCTTTCTGTGCCTGTTGCCTCATCTGTAAAAGGACTTGCTAATAGTGCCCACAGGGCTTTGGAAGATCAAGTGAGCTTGTGTCTGTGGGGCTCCGGGCAGAGTCCTGGCACACAGCCAGTGCCCAATGTGTGTGTCGAACACAAAAGAGCTGTGGCATCTGAGCTACAGAGAAGCTGCAGGGACAAGTGAAAAGGGTCCCCTGTGGGCTGGAGTCCAGGCTCCTCCTCTGACCCACGAAAACCACTCCCTGCTCTGAGCCTTGTTCCCTATGCACCCTCTGGGCCCGATGGCACGCCCATCCCCAGGGGCTCCATGGGGGTGAAACAGAGGGCACTCAGGCACAGCACAGGTGCCAGGCACATAGCAGGCACACAACCAAGATGCTAGTCCACATTTCCTGACTTCCAGACTGGGCTAGGGCACAGCTCCCCTCCCACCATCACCACATCTTCTCTGCGGCGGCCCTCCCACTCTGGATGGGTGCCAAGTGGTAAATGGGCACAGAAATAGCCCATGGCGCCAGGGGTGGTGGAGGAGGTGGAAGCCTGGTGGAGGGTTGGTGTATTTTGCAAGCAGCACCATACCCTTCCCAGAACCCACCCACCCCCATATCTAGGCTTCTAGGTACTGGGAGACTGGTTGTGGCTCCAGAGACCGAGTAGCTCGCCCCTCCCTATCTGGATCCCGGGGCTAGGAAACACTGTGTGATCATGCTGATTCTCAGGCCAGTTCTGCTCCCGGGTCCCTGCTGCAGGGCTGGCCCTCTGGGAGGCTTGGAATCCGGTGTGGGCATGGAGGGAGCTCCCAGGAAGGGCGTGAGGCTCCAAGGGGCTGGTCACCAGGCAGGGGCACTCACCTTGAAGTCTCCTCTGTGGCACACATACAGGGGCTGGAAGAACTTCTCTGGGCTGGGCACCCACATCTTCCACAGCCTGGGAGGGCAGAAGCAGGTGAGCTACCCAGCTCCCAGAGGGCAGTCTGGCATCCCCATCAGGTGCTCCCCAACCCTGAGCTGCAGGAGGTTCACCACCCCCCAAGACACCCAGGGCACCTCCTCTTTTTCATTCTCAATTTCCACATCTGTAAGATGGGGCGGCAGGTCTCCCGAAGGTGCTGGGCACAGGCTGCCGGTCTGGCTGGGGGCAGGCAGGGCCAGCTCACAGTGCTAGCACCCCGGGGTGCCCTGACAGCCCAGGTTCTGCCGCGTGAGCTCTTCCCACGCAGCCCCCATCTTTGCCTCAATCTCTAGATGAAGTTGAGCAGAATGAGCTGGGAGGCAGAGCGCCGCCCCGCACAGCCACTTAGCGAGGGCCGGGCAAACAGCAGCCCCGCGCCTGCCTGGACCAGGGGGGCTCTCTCAATGGCAACATGCAGCAGAAACTCAGCAGAGAAACAGATTGTTTGAGGCAGAAGGGATGGGGCGGGTTATCGCCCCCACCTGGGGACTCCTCACACCCCCCAGGACTCAAAGCTCAAAATTCAACGGACAAGGTGACAGGCAAGGCACTGTGATGTGCACAGGGTGCAAATCCCACCTCTTCCCCTTCATGGGGGCAACCTGGGCTGTAACTGAGGCTCCAGGCCTCAGATTCTCCCCTGTCAAATGGAGGTGAGTGCGGTGCATGAGTCACTGAGGCTGCAGTGAGGGTCTCGAGACCCTGCGCCAGAGTGCAGCACGCAGGTGATTCGAGCTTGCCCAGCTGTGGCCCAGGCTGACCCTCTTCCCAAGCCCCCAGCCTCACCTCGAAGGATGGCAGAACTTCCGAGCTAGGAAGACGATGAGAGCGGTCGCAAGCATGAAGAGGGGGTAAAAATTCCAAGTTCCCTTTATCTCTAGGAAGGAAGCGGATATTGGGTGAAATGAAAGCACCTTCTGTGAGAGGCTCCTGGGGGGTGTGGTGGGCAGTGGGTCTGGGCGGGGAGAAAATGTGGGGGGAACTGCTGGGCCTTGAGTAAGATGATTCTGCATTCAGACCCTGCACCCTCCCCCTCTTCTCCAAGCTTCAATGTTCTCATCTGCAAACTAGGGGTGAGGATTCCTGCTTCATAGAGTGACCAGCAAGGGTGAAGTCCCTGCCAGGAGAAGCACCAGGCACCCCAGCAGCCCTGCCCTGCAGGGACTTCAGAAATGCTGCAGGAAGGGGTACCCCCTCCTTCCAGCCAGGCTGGACAGCCTTGAGAGCAGGGTGTCTGCACCTGTGGGACAAGATTTGGTACAAGGAGTGAGGGTCGACTCACTTCATACCGACCTTTTGGCTGGGTCTGAAAGACGGTGGGGTCGCTCCATTCGCTCCAAGTCCCCTCGAAGGAGGAGTCGGGCTGGGGCCCCGCCCGCACCCACAGCTCGTAGCTGGAGCCCCGTTGGAATTCCGTAGGCAGGAGGGAGACGCTTCTGCTGTCCTCGGAGATCAGCTTCCTCCTCCTCCGGGGGCTCTGCCAACACAAGGACGCGGGGTTGGGGTGGCCAGCCCACCTGCCCTGCTCATCCCATGAAAGAGCCGGTTTCCTTCTGTAGAGTCTCCGCTCCCTCCGCCAGAATCAGCCTGAGCCCAGTTCTGGCCCCCGCCGTGCGGCAGCTCAGCGCCCACTCGTGCTTGATTCTGTTTCTGTGGAATCTCACTCGTGCAGACGGTTGTGAGGGCCCTCCCTGCTGGGGCTGTGAGCACCCCAGAAGCGACAGTGGGCACTCCTGGGACTCTTTAACGGGCGCATCCAGACAGTGGACGTGTTCAGAGCTCTTCAACAGCCGCTGTGCGGGAGCGCCCCATTTCTAGAAGTGGTCCACTGCAGGCATCTGAGCAATGGATGCCTCTGGAAGCCTTCCACCAGGGACATTCCAAACCGCGGCATGTGTGTGAACCTTTGCCTGGGACCATTCTAAAGGATGGCTAATTCTAGAGCTCTCCAGCTGAAATTGTTCTAAGTAGCGGGCTCTTTTGGAACTCTCCAACAGAAGACTCCCTAGAAGCCTCTACACTTGAAACAGAGATCCCGGAGACACTGAGCGCTGTGGGCGGTGGATACACCCGACCTCTTCAACTGTGGGTGTCCTGAGCAAAATGAGAGGGTTCCAGAGGACCCTGCTTCTGAGATGTCCTCTATTGTGGCTGTCCTAGCCTCTGGCAGGACCTGAGGACGTTCTCCTTGGCATGCTGAGGGGGAGGAGACAAGGAGCGCTAAGGAAGAATATGAAGGGGTCTCCCTCCCCAGGAGAAAGGAGGCAGGGGCCAGGGGTGAGAGGGACAGGATAGCTTCCTCCAGGGGTGTCCTTGGCTTCCCATCTCAGCCACGAGTGACAAGCCCAGCTGCCCACTCCCCCTCACACCTGGATGCTTCTGCACAGGCCCCCACTTCCCCGGGGGTCTCCGCCGCCTCACCGATGCCCAGGAGGGTCCCAGGTCCCTGTACTGCAGCTCATACTGCAGCTTGCCCTTCAGCGCGTAGGCCTCATTGCTGGTGCTCCAGGAGATGTTGTAATTTCCCGAGAAGGTCACAGTCACGTTGAAAGGGGGAGAGGGCTTGACTTAGAGGAAAAGGGCACAAAGATAACATGGGTGAGACCTTGCAGCAGAGAAAGATTGGGTGGCTCACCACCTGTGAGGTCAGGGTGAGCAACCCTGATGCCTTCGGGCAGGTCCCAGGCTGGGTGCGGCTCCCTCTAACCAGCCAGTCACCTGAGCCGACAGCAGTGTGAGCAGAGCTCAGAGGAGCGGGGGAGAGCTGACCCTCCTAGCTTGGGGGCTCAGGGTACTCACTGCACATGGCCAGGACAAAGTTGCCGCACTCCTGGGAGTGCTTGCCAGACAGGTCTGTCTCATTGACGCTGAAAATGTCATCAGCCATGAAGTGGGACACATCCATGCGACACGTGTACGTGGCGTGCGTGGCATTGAGGGTGGACTGGTGGAGGCTGCAGGAGGTGACACTGTCCTCCAGCTCTCCATATAAGTCTTGCCTGCAAGGACAGGGCAGTCGGTCATGGCTGCAAGCCGGGGCGGCTCAGGAGACAGGGCGTGGACAAAAGCCAGAAGAGTTGGGCTGGGAGGATCGGAGGTGCAGGTGGGATCATTTGCTGCCGCCGCCCCTCTCCCGCAGGGGTATCCCCTCTCTGCAGCATCCCTGGGCAGCAACTCTCAACTTTGGAAACTTGGGTCATTCTTGCCTGGACTGAGTCTAAATCTGTTCCTGTGAAGGGTGTTAAGCACTTCAAATCTCCTTCCTGCCAATTCCATCCATCACCCGCCAAACACCAGATAAACGCCTGTGACGATGGCCAAGATGAGTCAGAGGAACCCCATCTCTTGCTCTGAGCAAACTTCCAAGGAGGCGGTGGCTATGGTGCTGAGAGGATGCTCTGACTTTTCAATTCCCACTGGGCAGAAATAATGGGCTTTGAAGTCTCCCTAGGAGTTCACCAGATATTTATTTTCCTATGTACATCTTCAGTTGCTGAAAATGACCACCTTCCAGGGCTGATTTGGATGTGTGGACTCAGTTGTCTGCTAAACTTTTGCTGAAATAAAGACACTTGAGCTGATTAAACGCTTTCCAGGCCTCCGCCTGGCATAGCTGTGGCTGCCCGCTGGTATCCTGCCTGCCCGCTGGTATCCTGCCTGCCTGCTGGTCTCCCTGCCTGCCTGCTGGTCTCCCTGCCTGCCTGCCTGCTGTCCTGCTGCCATTCCGCTTGCACAGCAGCCAGGAACCCTCAGAAACATCCAGTCACCTGGGCCTGAAACCCTCCAGTGGTTTCTTAGCACCCATCCATCACACCTGACTCCTGCCTATACCTCTCGCTCCCGGGACGGCGATCCTTCCTCACGCTGCGGCCCCAGCTCTGGCCACACGGACCTCCTCGTTAGTCCTCAAACTCACCAGCTGTTTCCTGCTCTCCAGAGCCTTTGCCCGAGCAGGGGCCCCTGCCAGCAATGCCCTTTTCCCAGTTCACTGGCTGCCTCCTCCTCATCCAGGCAGGCCTGTCCTGATCATTCTGGCTAAAGAGACCCTCCCCCATGTCACTTACTCGCTAGCCCAGGGCCCAGACTCTGTGCCTTACAGCACCCAGAAAGCTCATGTGTGCTGCTTAAGTGTTCGTCTTCCCAGCCACACCCCACTGAGAACATTGGCCCCAGGAGATGCAGAACATCTGGACCTTCCTGCTCTTGGGTTCTGCTGAACCCCCAGTGCAGGCAGGAGCTTAACAAGCTGTTACAGTTGGATGGATGGGTGGGTGGGTGGGTGGGTGGGTGGGTGGATGGGTGGATGGACGGACGGACAGACGGATGGAAGATGGATGGATGGGTGATTAATGCATGACGACAGAATGAAGTCCAGCTATTCTTCATCCTGAGCACCATATAGAACAAGATTTACTCCTGATTAAATTCTATCTGGCTTGGGGCCTCCCTGGTGGCGCAGCGGTTACACGCTGCGCTGTGGAGCTGTCGGCAATGCGCGATGCGAGTTCCACGCCCAGCCGGGAAGAATCCCACATGGCGAGGCAGACCTCTCCTGCCTCGCCCGCTGCTCCCCTCAGCAGTGTATTTCTGATCTGCCTGCTCTGCTCCCCGCTCTGTCTCTGGTGAGCCCTCTCACCGCCCCACGCCTCTGGCCTGTACCCCAGCTTGTATGTATAAATAAAATCTTTTTTTTTTTAAGATTTATTTTTTATTTATACATACAAGCTGGGGTACAGGCCAGAGGCGTGGGGCGGTGAGAGGGTTCACCAGAGACAGAGCAGGGAGCAGAGCAGGCAGATCAGAAATACACTGCTGAGGGGAGCAGCGGGCGAGGCAGGAGAGGTCTGCCGCGCCATGTGGGATTCTCCCTGGCCGGGCGTCAAACTCGCGTCGCCACTGCCGACAGCTCCACAGCGCAGCGCTTAACTGCTGCGCCACAGGGGAGGCCCTGTATAAATAAAAAAAAAAAATTCTATCTGGCTTCTCTGAATTATATCTGTACTGAGGCCTCGACTTTTGAGTATCCACGCCTGTTTCTACATTGCACAATTTCAGCAAGAATCTTGCTAATTCAGTTCATATGAAACCCTCCATCCTCAGTATTTGACTAGGATCTTCCTCTTGCACCACCCCCAGGGAGCATCTGGGTTCCCTGGGCAGCTGTCAGGTCTGTTTAGCCAGATAGTCCTCATCCCCCTGTTGTTTCCTCTCAGGAACATTCTATCTACAAACCCCACCCTGATCCTTGGCTGGACATTCCCAATTTTCCTTTCTGTGGTCAGAACTGAGCCTTCCCTCCTCTACTGCATAACCCCTCACGTGGTGGTCTTGAAGAGTCTGCCTTACCACTCTGTAACCAGGGTCAGTCTGCCCCCCTCTGGCCTTCAGGGACTACCCTAGTAGAGTCGCCAGGCCTGACACGGCCTGGTCACTTACCAGGTGAGGGTGAGCATGCCGGGCTGGAGGGGTCCGGTCTCCAGGGTACAGGTGACCGTCTGGAAGTAATCAGTGTAGCAGACGAGATCTGAGCAGCCCCAGGCTGGAGGATCAGAGAAACAGAGGCCTTGAAGGGAGGCTGTGGGCTGCAGGGAACCTTATCCCCTAACCTCCTTGAGGGCTGGAGGATGAGTGGAGACAGGGCTCCAAGGGCCCAATGATCATGGGGACTTGGGGCTGCTAAGATATGGGTCTAAGGACAGGAGGGCAAGTGGGTCTTTGCCACTCAAAAATTCCTTTGAATCCCCAACTGGCAAGGCTGGCTTTGGAAACAAGAAACTCTTAATGTGAACTATAATAAACTAAGCTGGTCCCCACCCCACACTCTCCCTGTGAGCCCAGCTCAGCTGCCAGGCCAGTATCCCTCCTGGCCGGTCTCCCTCTCAGGGTGGGCTTCCTGAACTCCCCAGATTCAGGTGAACCCACACATTCTGAGAAGTCAGTGAACACTGCTGAAAATACTGGAAGCTCTGAAAGGAGGCCTCAGCTTGACCGCAGCTAGGCCAAGGCAGGACCCTGAACACAGTGACACAGGAAGCCCTCTGAAGAGCCAAAAACTTCTGAAAACTGAAAAACCTGAACACTTTGGCCAAAATATCCGTATTACCCTACTGCCCAGCTACCACCAGGGTGGCACGGACAACCCTCTCAGGCAATTTTGGTTAGAAGATTTAATACCCCCCCCCACCAAAAAGAACTGCTTCATTCTTTGTTCTAAAAATATAGATGCAATCATAATTAAATGTCTTTCAATGTTTGACAAAATAACTCAGATAAGTTTTAGTTTTGCTTTGTTTTGTAAGATCAGTGCTAATGTTGCTATTTCCACCCCCCCCCCAACTATTTACCAGAAATGTGTTCCTCTTTCTGAAGTGGATTCATTTTTAGTGGCTTTTCCCTATTTTTCCTTGACTAATGAAGACCCAACAAGTGGTGGCATAGTCCCTTCCTGGGCCTCAACTCAGGGTCAGAGGCTGGATTCAGAGTTGAGGACACTGTGTCTGGAAATGTTCTTTAGTCCACCCCTCAGCCCATCTTTTTTTTTTTTTTAATATAATAGATATTTTTGTTATTCGTATCTTTTACATTATTGTGCGTTCCCCATAAGTTACCCACCACCTGTTCACCCGTGGAGCCATCACCATAGTCCTCCGTGCTCCCCTCTTTCCCCCCCCTTCAGCCCTCCCCCTCCCCTCCTTCCCCGCTGAATGTCGATTTCTTATTTGGCTCCCCTATATTCCTGTTATAAGTGAAACCATTCGATAATTTTCTCTTTCTTTCTGGCTTATTTCACTGATCATGATCCCCTCTAGGTCTATCCATGTTGCTGCGAATTGCATGTGTTTGTCTTTTTTGAATGCTGAATAGTATTCCACTGTGTATATGTACCACATCATCTTGATCCAGTCATCTATTTTTGGGCATCTGGGTTGTTTACATACCTTAGCTATTGTAAACAGTGCTGCAATAAACATGCGGGTGTATGTATCCTTTCGGATTAGTGTTTTTGTGTCTTTTGGGTATATTCCCAGTAGTGGTATTGCCCCTCAGCCCATCTTATAGATGAGGACACTGAGGCACCAAGACCTCTTGTCTCCCCTGTTCTGAGGTGCTCTCCCAGGAAAAGCAAAACCTAATCTGAACTAGTTCTTTGCCACCATCACTCAACACACACACTACAGACATGACTAGTCAATCATGGCACTGCTGGCACAGATTTGACAGAAATTGCTAATCGATCTCTATATTCTCTCTCCTGGGTGTGGCCTCAGAATCCTTCTCAACACAGTTCTCCCAGTAGCCACTACCATGGGATCTGAGTTGTAGAATGAAATTCTACTCTAGGAGGAGGCTTTCCTCAGGGAGGAAATCAGGGCCCTTTGGTGGGGCAAATAAGGGTTAACTGAGGCACTTTGAGGACTGAGAAAAGAGGACTGATTCTGACAGTCCCTCAACCCAGTTGTAGGAGCTAATGTGTGGCTGTGTCTTCCCCAGTTTATATCCTGGTTACTCCAGACTCCAGCATGGGGAGAGGAGCTGCCACTTCTGGGTATACTCAAGGCCACCAAGGGACAAGGTTTGTCCCAAACTTGGAATGAACATTGCAGAGAGGATGGCAGTCCTTGAACTAGCATGTGGGTAGCCTCAGGGACCAGAGTCACCTGGTCGGTCAGTCCCTGAGCCCTGGACAAAGCCCAGGGACCGTCCCTCATCCGGGGTTACTGAAGTGTGCAGGAGGCCAGTGAGCAGCAGGAAAGTGGGCACGTGACTCACGACCTCTCCAAGTCCCCATCTGTCAGTGGGGGAGCCTGGCCCCCTGGACCGGAGTGAGCATTTCAATGCTATTACACTGGTGCTGCCTGCACGTGACAAGAAGCAAGGCAAGGTGGTGGCGACCATGGGACTAGGGCAGATTTGAGACCCCCATCCCAGATCAGCCACTGCCGGGCTGTGTAGCTGTAGTCCTGTCCCTGATCCTCTGCAACCTCAGGCCCTCACTGAAAGGGGGGCGTCATTGCAGCTGGGACAGCCCAGGGACCTGGGGGCAATGGAGGGAGGGGGCTGATCCCTGTGCAGGATGCAGAGGGTCTTCTTGTTTGCTTTGCACCTGGAGTGTGGAGCGTGGCGGGCGTATCCCAGGCCTTTGAGCCAGGATGGTATGCTGACCTCTAAGAAAGGGCAACATCTGTTTCTTGAAGTAGCTATTTGAGGTTCTGGGTCTTTCGGTAAAAACCAGAGAGAAATGCCCATGAGTCAGCAGAGTGGCGTGTAGGGCCCCTGGTCCAGCCCAGCCTCCAGTCCAGCCTTCATGTGAACTTGTGTATTATGCCCCGTCTCCTCTGGGAAGGCTCCCAGATCTCAGCCTAACTCCTGGCTTCTCCAGCTCTGGTCTGCAGTGTCTCTGCCTCTGACTGTAACATCTCCTGGCTTTGGTCACTTCAGTCTCCACTCCTCTCTCCCCACGCCAGGGAACATCAGTGCCTGCCGAGGAGCCCGTATATTGAAAAATATCTCCTAGAGAAGTCTTGCATAAGGGGAAACTAAGGTTAGACTAAAGGCAGGACTTCCTCACTCTGAGGGTTGGGAGCACTCCAAGGTAGAGTGCAGTGGAAAGGAAGGATGGAATCTCTCACCCTCCTGTGAAAAGTGAAGACCCATTTTCCTATGGCCTAGCCACTTGGAAGATGTGTGAACGCCTGGCTGTTGGCGCTCTGGCTGAGTGGGCTCTGTCAATGGAGGGAACGACTCTACCCATGCCAGCCTCGAGTGGCCAGACACCATCGACCCCCACCCCCGCCGTGGCCCCCACAGGCCACCCGGCCTCCCCTTCTGCCTGCAGGCACGAGCAGCTACTCACCGCCATGCAGCAGCAGCAGGAGCAGGGGGGCCCAGCCGCGCAGCATGCTGACTCCCAGGAGCTGAAAGAGACGCGCAGTTGAGGGTGGGCCTGGGGACCAGCAGACCCTGGACAGCTTCCCTCTCACCCCGTCCCTCCCTTGGGAGACGTGCCTCGGAGTCTGGATGTGCCTCAAAACAACAAGAAGAATACAAGGCCCCAGGAGTTTGAGGAGCCTGTGGACCCCACAGGATTCCTGTCCCTTAGAAATGACTGACTTGCTTGGTGGACCCCCCCTTCTCCCACCTGCTTCCTGTTCCCTGGCAGGGTGACAAGCCAGGGCTAGATTTCAAGAGGGAGGAGCTCACTGCTCCTCTGCCCCCGCTAACCCGGCTGACGTGTGGCAAGATGAAACACGGGCATTTACCCTTCTAGCACAGAAAGAGGGAAGAAGGGAGGAAGGGAGGAGTGGGGTGAGATGTGGGGGGTGGGGAAAACTGGTTCGGAAAGTGGTATTGGAGTAGCAGGATCTAGAGTCTTCCTTCCATGAAACATCCATGTTGATATTAGCCCAATGAATTGGCTTCTTATTGAACAACAAATCCAAGATTCCCCACAGAGGCGATCCGCATTGAATGCCCAAGAGAAGGGATCAAGTAGCGAGCTCAGGCGAGCACCCGAGCGAGCCCACTGGGAGGCCAGGCTGCTCTAGCCCTGGATGTGATGGAGACAAGACCTCTTTTCGGGGTCGCATCAAGCAAGAGTGGACTTTGCGCACCATTGCCAGGCTGGTGATGCCAGGACTTGGCTATGCCCCCAGCTCTGTGTCTGCTTGGGGAAGTACCAGCCAGACGCCAGTGGGTCCACCCGCCCAAGCCCAGGCCCCTGCCCAAACAGCATGCGCGAAGTGTAGTTAGAACTGGAACCAGAAGGATGGCCTGCATCCAGGGGCCAAGTTACGTACAGACGTCTTCCCGGCACCCTCCCTGAACCCAAAGGAAGACACCTGCCTCCAGTCCTACTCAAAGAATGCTTCACAGGGAGCTTTCCAAATAACAAGTCACCAGTGGGCATGGGAGAAGGGCACAGGGAGGAGCAGATTTCCAGCTGTGTGACTGGGCCAGTCACTTCCCCTCTCTGAGCCTGTAACATAGAAACACTAGAATCTGCTTCCGGGACTCTGGTGAGAATTCAAGGAAGTGATTTGCAGAAAACCCAAGGCATGACCCCTGATACAGAAACACTCAGATGGTCGTGCCTGACAAGGGATTTAGAAACCTGAAATGGAGGGCTCCCAGAATGATCTAGCTAAGAGTTTCTAAAATTTCTTACTTTGTAGGTCGTGTGCACCCTTATTTATTTACTATGTTTTCTATAAGTGAATTCAATTACAAATTTGACTCCAACCTGTCCTGAGCAGTATCTATAACTATGTATTTCTTCCCAACACACTTAAGAATAAATAACATCACTAATAAAAGAAATTCACGTTTGGGCAAATCTCATCTACATCGACTTTAAGAAACGGGGATCTCTCCTGGCCTCAACTCCTTACCACATTTTGAGGATTCACGCCCCCTTCCCTAGGATGCCTGTCCACACGCAAGACCCCGCCCCAGCACGAAACCTGGCACAGCGGCATGTCACTCCCCAGAAGCTCCAACTCTGCAACACAGCACAGCAGAAAGCACAAACTCATTCCCAGGTCCACGCTCATCCCTCCAGATTCCTCAGCTCTGTGTAAATGGCACATGGGCCCCTGGGGGAGAGGCGGGGTGCAACTGCTGCTCCTGTCTGCTTGGCATCTCTGCTCCTCTAATGAAGGGTTCAAGCTGGAGCTGACTGGAGCCCCTGCACAATAGGGTGGGCACCCGCCCCAGACCTGGCAGTGAAGCACCCCACTTGCCTGGCCACAGTGAGTGCATGGGGAATGCACACCAGTCCGGACAAGGACAAGGAGAGCAGTCCTGGGAGTGTTTTCCAGAATTCTTGTAAGGAGGTGCTTTGGGACACCTACTAGAAACCGGTAGAAGCCATGTTTGCCACCTCGTAACAGTTCGACAAAAATGAAGTCAACACTAAGAAATACAGCTCCAGAGTCCCCATGGCTTCATTTGTTGACCTGGATCCAGTCATAGCTGATGTCCATCCCTGGATTTTTCACTTACATAAGCTCCAAACACCCATTTTGCACAAACATGTCGAATTATGTTTCTGTTGCTGCCTCTCAAGAAACCTGATAATGTGGAATAGAGAAAGGGCCCAGAATTCAAAGCCCAAGGATCTTGGAGTAAATAATAGTTCTTCTCTGGTTTTTTTACTTTCTGACATCAGTTATCATCTCTAGAATGGAAACAAAGACGCCTACTACACCTGTCAGCTAAGAAGAGTCAGTGAGAAAGCAGGTGTGATAGCGCTTTGGGAACTATAAAGTACCATGTGAGGGTGCTGGATTCTTGCTATTGCTGGCCAGTTGCTCTGAATTACTCACCATAGTGAGTAATTGTGCCTCAGGTCCTGTCATGCACCCTTGGCTTTGCATAAGGCAAATTCTCCTGCTGAGTCTTCTCTCTGAACATTTTTCCCCCCTCCTGTTACTCTAAACTCAGCCTTCGTGGGCAACCGGCTCTGTCTCTGCATCCATGAGGTCACACTGGAAAGTTCCAGCATTCCTGTCATTTAGTGCCTTCGAGGTTTTCACCAGTGCTATCATCTCCTTGCTATTTATCTTTGCCTTGCTTCCCAGGTTTTGCTCCAATAAACATATTTCGAAAGAAAATACAATATCACTATCATCGACAAGTGACTGGTCTGAAATAGGCAATAGCACCGTTTCCCAGAGGCACACCAGACCACCCCCTGTGTCCCTGAGTGAAGCACAGGAGGGGCCCCAAGGGCTTCCTGCTTTGAGAGCCCCTGTAGCCAACTACCTCTGCAGTCTCCTACAGAGGGGTGAAGAGCACCTGGCAGAGGGTCCCAGCTGTGTGTCCTTAGGCAAGTTATCTGATCTTTCTGATTTTTTGCTTTCCTCCCTGTGATGAGGCTTTGTTACAGGTTTGTTGTAAGCCCTACAGGCACTGCTGCCCTGAAGTATTCCAGCACAGTGCAGGCTGATGTGAGCCCCACAGAGATGTTTATCCAGCAGGCTCCAGTGTCGAGAAGTGATTTTGGGGGTTGTGGTAATTCAGACTAAACGCTGACCAAATCTCAGGAAATTCAGAGGAAGTGGAGAAGGGTGGGGGTAGGAAATCAGATTGAAATAGGTGCTATGGAGAACATAAAATGCTTGATTCCACAGCCAACAGAGAAATGCAAATGAAAACCACAATGACATACCATTTTAATTTTGGCAGATTGGCAGAAACTAAAAGTCTGACAACATCACATGTTGCTGAGGACATGATGTAATGAGAACTCTTATTCACAGCTAAAGGAATGTAAATTAGTACAACTGGTCAGGGAAATCATTTGTCATGGACTAATAAACGTGAGCACGTGCCTCCCCAGCCCAGAAATTTTACTCCTAAGTACACTACTAAAGTGCCAGCATATGTGTGTAAGAAGCAGCACAGAGGCTCTCTGCTTTCTGTTTATAACAGCATTGATATGAGCAGTGAAAAATTGGAAACAACCTAAATGTCCATCAGCAAGAGAATGGAAAGATCAATCGTGGTGTAGTCACTCAAGGTGAAAGTGAATCATCACCTCGCACAACAAAACAGATGACTCTCACAAACACAACGCAGAGTGAAAACAAAGTTAGAAAGAAAGAGCACATGTGTAGCAGCACTGTCTGTGCCACCCTTAAGACTGTGTAAAAGAGTTTTATATATTGTTTAAGTGAACATGTGTGTTTCTTTTTTAAAAAAAATTAATTTATTTATGCATACAAGAACTAGGGTGTAGGCCAGAGGTGTGGGGTGGTGAGAGGATTCACCAGAGACAGAGTAGGGAGCAGAATAGGTGGATCTACTGAAGTACACTACTGAGGGGAGAAGCAGGAGAGACAGGAGAGGTCTGCTGCACCATGTGTGTCAGCTTCCTGGCCGGGGATCGAACTCCTGCTGCAGTGGCTGCGGACAGCTTCCTAGTGCTGCACTTAACTGGTTGTGCCACCAGGGAGGCCCCATGTTGTTTAGGTGAACATACGTGTGTTTTGAATGTGTCGATGATGAGTATCAAGCTTCACATCATGTAGAAATGGGGAGGTGTGGCGAGGAGGGTACTCTGGGGTCTCATCAGTTTGGTTATACTGAGTGAAGTTACCAAGGTGTTGATTATAGCATTCTTATATCTTCTTGTGTGTCCAAATCTATTTCATAGTATTTTTAAAATAATGAATCTTAGGTTGTAAAATAAAATATAGAAGGGGACTTCCACTTCTGGCTGTGATGGGGTAGCTGGTATCAGACTCACCCTCATACTGGGAACAGCTAAAAGCAAAACTAAGCAACTAAAGAAAAAAACACACTGTTAGAAGGCACAAGAAAACAAACAAGTTAAATAGTACTTGAGAGGCCAGGGTGCCAGAGAGAAGGAAAGTGCATTGAAATTCTGCATGCATTTTCCCCACAAATAATTTGCCAAGTCACTGCAAATGTGTTGCATGCCAAGAAACCTAAAGAGCAACTGGTAATAGGCTAAAAAGCTAGGAAGAGATTTTGGCAAAATTTACAATGCTAAGCAAAGAATTGGAATTCAAGGTCTGGCAAAAAAGATGGACCTTGGCAAATACCCCAAAAAAGTTCTGCCCTGGGAACAAGAAAAAATCAAAAGTAGTTCAGTCTTGACTTAATGGTGAATAACTGAATGCATTTCCTCTCAGATCATGTACAAGCAAGGCTGTCCTCTTATTACATATAGTAAGGGACGTTCTAGCCAAAGCCATTAGGCATGAAAAAGAAATAAAGGTGTCCAGAGTAAGAAGGAAGAAGTATAGTATTTCTTTTATAGATGACATGATCTTGTATATACAACATCCTAAGGAATTCACACAAACCAAACTATTAGGACTAGTAAGTGAGGTTAGTGAGGTTGCAGAATAAAAGAGCAAGATAGAAAATCCATTGTATTTTATATACTAGCAATGAACAATATACAAATTAAATTAAGAAAGTCATTTCATTTACAATTATATAAAAATAAAATAGTAAGAAATTGAACAAGATGCATACACTGAAAACTATAAAACACTGTTGAAAGAATGGTAAATGACTTAAATGAATAAGTGAAAAGATACCCCGTGCTCATGGATTGGAAGAATTAATACCATGAAGATGACTTCTTCAAAACACTCTAGAGATTCATAGTAATACCTATCAAAATCCTAGCTGACTCTTTTGCAGAAATTGACAAGATGACCCTAAAATTCATATAGAGACAATAAAGAATAGACAAAATAATCTTGAAAAAGAACAAAGCTGTTGGACTCAGATTTCTCCATTTCAGAGCACACTGAAGCTACACTAATCAATGCACTATAGTACTGGTTTGTAGGTAGACAATAAGCCAACTCTTAAATGTGCAAAATATTTGAATAGACACTTCTCCAGAGAAGATACACTAATGAATTGCTTGACATATTTAGTTACAGTATGAAAAAAATGAGACACTAGCTGTAATGTGATAATCATATGGGTAATCCCCTTTATTATATATAGTTATTTTTAAACTCCATATAAGTGCATAATTTCAAATAAATATTTAGATATTGAATACAGTAATGAATACAGTAAAATGAATACAGTAATGACCAATAAGCACCTAAAAAGATGCTTATCACCATTAGTCAACAAGGAAATGCATATAAGGACCACCCTGTGGTATCACTTCACACCTGCTAGAGGTCTACTGGTTTTTGAAAAGGAAAATAAGAAGAATGGGTGAAGATGTGGAGAAATTGGAATCCCCATACGTGGCAGGTAAGAATGCAAAATGGTGCAACCATTGTGTTCATCTAGCATCACCACATATTTGATTAATTTGACTCCTAGGTTTATAATGAAAAGAATTGAAAACATAGGTCCCCAAAAGCCCTCTACGGCTACATGTTCATAGCCGTATTATTCTTAATAATCCCAAACTGGAAGCAATCTAATGTTCATCAATGAGTAAATGTACAAATAAAATGTAGAATAGCCACACGATGAAATATTATCCAGTCATAAAAATGAAGTATTGATTGATGCTAAAACATGGAAGAACCTTGAATTTATGCTAAAGAAGCCACATGTTGTATGAAGAAATGTTGTATGCAGAAATGACCCTAAAAGTAGACTGGAAAACAAATAGCAAGATTTTAAACCTTGAACTTTATTTAGTGTAAAAAAACTAACTACTGGAATTATTCTTATACCAAATAAGTAATACATTATTAGTACATGAGGCTTATTTCAAGAACACAAGTCATTCTGACATTTGAAAGTCTGTGGTCTATTTCACCACATTTATAGAATAAAGAAGAAAATTTATATGATTTTAGTAGCTTCAGAAAACCCTAAAAAACTACAAACCCATTCATAATTTTTAAAACACCTCAGAAAACTAGATTTAGAAGATCCTTTAGTCTGATAAGGACCACACACACACACACACAGACACACACACAAGCGTGTGAACGCGCACAGCTAACATTTCCTATAGTCAAATACTGAACACTTTATCTCTGGGGGGCAGGAATATCTTGTACCTGAGGGCCTAATCAAAACAATAAAGGCTAGAAAAAGGGATAAATACCTAGTAACCTACCAAGATTAAATTATTAAGAAATAGATTATCAGAACAGACCTACATATTCAAGGATATTGAATCAATAATAAAAATTCTGTCAAAGAAAAGTCCAGGATCAGATGCTTTCACTGGTCAATTCTACCAAACATTTAAAGAGGCCTGAATGATGACACTTCTCAAATTCTTCCAAAAAGTTAAAGAGACTATCACCAAACACATTTTATGAGACCAACATTATATTGATACAAAAGCGAGACAAAGGGGGAAAAAAAGCATTTGACAAAACTCAATACCCTTTTATGAAAAACACACACAGCAAACCAGGAATAGTAGTAAATGACCTCAGTATAATAAAGGTCATATGTGAAAAACCCACAGCTAACCTCATACTTAATGGTGAAAAACTGAAAAGTTTTGGGGCCTCCCTGGTGGTGCAGCGGTTGAGCGCTGCGCTGTGGAGCTGTCGTCAGCACCAGCACGCGATGAGAGTTCGACGCCCAGCCGGGGAGAATCCCACATGGTGTGGCAGACCTCTCCTGCCTCGCCCGCTGCTCCCCTCAGCAGTGTACTTCTGATCTGCCTGTTCTGCTCCCCACAGTCTCTGGTGAAGCCTCTCGCCGCCCCAGCTTTTATGTATAAATAAAATAAATCTTTAAAAAAAAAAACTGAAAAGTTTTTCCTCTAAGGTCAGGAACAGGGGGAAATGCCCATTCTTACCATTTCCATACAACATAGTGCTAGAAGTTTTAGTCAAAGAACTTAGAAAAGAAAAAGAGATAGAAGGCATTCAAATTGGAAAGAAGTAAAATGATCTGTTTGCGGATGACATGCTCTTATATGTAGAATACCCTAAAGATCACACAAAACCGGGCCTCCCTGGTGGCGCAGCGGTTAAGCGCTGCACTGTGGAGCTGTCGGCAGCGGCGACGCGAGTTCGACGCCCGGCCGGGGAGAATCCCACATGGTGCGGCAGACCTCTCCTGCCTCGCCCGCTGCTCCCCTCAGCAGTGCGTTTCTGATCTGCCTGTTCTGCTCCCCACTCTGTCTCTGGTGAAACCTCTCGCCGCCCCACACCTCTGGCCTGTACCCCAGCTTGTATGTAAAAATGAAAAAATAAATCTTTAAAAAAAAAAAATCTTTAAAAAAAAAAAAAAGATCACACAAAACCCCGAAAACTATTAGGCTAATAAATGAATTCAGCAAAGTGATAGGGAACAAAACCAAGACTCAAAAACCAGCTGTATTTCTGGACACTACCAATGAATAATTTGAAAGGAATATGAAGATAACAATGCCATTTACAATGACATCATAAAGAATAAAATGGAAGGATAAACCTAACCAAGGAAACCAAAAACTTTCATGTTGAAAACTATAAAACATTGCTGAAAGAAACTGAAAAAGACACAAATAAATGGAAAGATATTCCATGTCCACGAGGTTGAAGACTTAATGATACAATAAAGCAATCTCTAGTCAATGCAATCGCTGTCAAAATCCCAACAGAATTTTCTTATAGAAACAGAAAGATCACATAAAATTCATATGGACTCTCAAAGGATTCCAAATAATTAAAACTATCTTGAGAAAGATAAACAAAGCTGGAGGCATTATACTTCCTAATTTCAAAATATGTCACCTAATAGGAGTAATCAAAATATGTATTGGTCCCATACATCAATGGAGCAGAATAGAGAACCCAGAAATGAACCCATATATACATGGCCAAATTATCTTCTACAAGGGAGAAGGATAGTGTCTTCAACAAATGGTGTTGGGAAAACTGGTATTCAAATGCAGAAGAATGAAGCTAAACTCTTATATCTCATACAAAAAATAACTAAAAATGGAATAAAGACCCAAACATAAAACCTGAAACCAGAAGAAAACTAGAAGGAAATGTAGGGAAAAACCTTCATGTCATTGGATTTGGCAATTATTTCTTGGATAGGACACCAAAAGTACAAGCAATAAAGCAAACAGAGTCAAATGGGACTGTATCAAACTTAAAAACTTCTGCACAGATCAATAGACACACAGAAATTTGTTCACCACTTTGAATAAAGGAGAGGAAGGTCAGAACTACACCTCATCTCATACCTATGAGAATGGCACATATTAAAAAGCCCCCCTAACAAAAAGTACTGGAACCTATTAGACTGTTGGTGGGAATGTAAACAGATGCAGTCATTTTGGAAAATAATTTGGATTAACCTTAAGAAAATAAAAACAACATGACCCAGCAATACCTACTCTGGGGCATCTATCCAAAGAAACCATCGACCCCCAAAATTATTTGTTCTATAATATTGGTTGCAGCAATATTTGCAATATAACATAAGTACCCACTGATAGAAGATCAAATGAAGAAGATGTGGGATAGCCACACAATGGAATATTATTCAACCACAAAAAAGGTGAAAGTTGTCATTTAGAGCAAAATAAGGAGCTCAAGAGAATTTTGTGTAGTGAATAAATCAAAATGACAAAGACAATATTGGACATTTATATGACAGATGATTTGACAGCACAAATGAGGCTTTTGAGATTAAAAGAGAAAGGGAAGGGAGAAAGGGTTTAAAAAGTATGATTATCCAGATTTAAAAAAAAAAACAAACAACTTTGGCACAGTAAAGGAATAATCAACAGAGTGAAAGGGTAGCCTAAAGAATAAGAGAAATTTTTTGCAAAGTATATGTTGGAGATATTCAGAATCAAAAAAGAACTCCTACGACCGAATAACAAAAAACAAAACCCCATTTTTTAAAAGGGGGCTGGGCAAAGAGCTTGAATAGATATTTCTCCAAAGAAGAAAAACAAATGGCCAAGCAAGCATATTAAAAGATGCTCAACATTACTAACCATCAGGGAAATGCAAATCAAAGCCACAAGTGATTGTTTCATACCTGCTAGGATAGCTACAGTCAAAGGCAAGCAAGGAAACAGAAAACAGCACCACAAGGATATGGAAAGGCTGGATTCCCTGTGTACTGTGGCTGGGGTTATGAGATGGCACAGCCACTATGGAAAACAGCATGAAAATTCTTCAAAAAATTAAAAATAGAACTACCATATAATCTAGCAATATCACTTCTAGGTATATAACTAAAAGAAATGAAAATAGAATCTCAAAGAAATATTTTTTTTAAATTTTTTTTTCAAGCTGGGGTACAGGCCAGAGGCATGGGGCGGCGAGAGGGCTCACCAGAGACAGAGCGGGTAGCAGAACAGGCAGATCAGAAATACACTGCTGAGGGGAGCAGCGGGCGAGGCAGGAGAGGTCTGCAGCACCATGTGGGACTCTCCCTGGCCAGGCGTCATCAACACCACTGACAGCTCCACAGCGCAGCGCCCAACCGCTGCACCACCGGGGAGGCCCTCAAAGAAGTATTTTTTAAAAGATTTATTTATTTATTCATACAAGAACTGGGGTGTAGGTCAGAGGTGTGGGGGTGAGAGGATTCACCAGAGACAGAGCGGGGAGCGGAACCGGCAGATTGGCTGAAGTACACTGCTGAGGGGAGCTGCCGGGGAGACAGGAGAGGTCTGCCACACCATGTGAGAAGCTCCCTGGTGGGGATCGAACTCGTGCTGCAGTGGCTGCAAATAGCTTCATAGGCTGAGACTTAACCTGTTGTGCCACCAGGGAGGCCCCTCAAAGAGACATTTTTTTTGCTTGTGTTAGTTGCAGTATTCTTTGTGATAGTCAAGATGTGGAAGAGACTTGACTGCAGTATGAATGAAGAACTGGGGTTTATATACACAGTGGACTATTACTTAGCCTTAAAAAAGGATATCCTGCCATGTAGCACATGAATGAGCCCTAAGGACATTATGCTAAGTGAAGTAAACCCAAAAGTCACTAAAAGATGAATACTGCATGATTCCACTTATAGGACATTTCTAAAGTTATCAAACTCAGAAACAGAAAGTAGAATGGTGGTCGCCAAGGGTTGAAGGAAGAGGGAAATGGGGAGTTGCTGTTCAATGAGTGTCGAGTTTCAGTCATGCAAAGTGGAAGTTTCTAGAGATCTGCTGTGTAACAATGTATTATAGTTAACAGTACTGTACTATACACTTAAAATCAAGAGGGTAAAAAATGTTTACTGATTTATGAAATCCAAGGCTGAGATGTTCTGCTTTGCATCACAACCACTTCTTACTGGATTCTACAGAGGCCAACAGACATTACAAAAGCAAAGATAGGAAGTCCCCAAGTGATGGTCAGTTGAAGTGGGCTGGATTTAACAGATATTTCTGTACATCTAGAAGTCCATTTCTATACACCCCAAACAAATACAAAAATTTTAAATTATAAAGTTTGTATTCGCATTAAAAAATCAAACACCCAAGAATAATTTTAATGAAATCAAATGCCTGAAAATAATTCTAATGAAAGATGCTTAGGAGAAACCTGTAAGATATTAGTAAAATAAATCAAAGAAAACAGAACTAGAGGAATGTGCTATGACCATGGATTGGAAAAATTAATACTTTAAAGGTGTTAGTTTTCTGGGTGTCCCTGGTGGCATAGGGGTTAAGTCTAAGAACTTTCATGCTACATCCTCAGTTTGATCCCCGACCAGGGAGCTGACCCACATATGGCGCAGCAGACCTCTCCTGTCTTGCCCACTGCACTCCTTAGCAGTGTATTTCAGAAGATCTGCCTGTTCTGCTTCCCACTCTGTCTCTGGTGAATCCTCTCACCCTCCACACTTATGGCCCGCACCCCAGTTCTTGTATGCATAAATAAATAAATCTTTTTTTAAAAAAAAAGATGTTAGTTCTCTCCAAATGGAACTAAAGTTTCAATGAAATCTCAGGGTTAAAAAAAATCTGAGCAGGATTTTCCTTGGTGGAAATTGACAACTTAGTTTTAAAACTTCTATAGAAATGTAAAGGGCTGAGAATAGTTGTGAAAATAACATAATATCTGCATATTATTGCAAGGAAAAGGAAATTGGTCCATGGAAAAGAGCAGATGCAGAAATAGACACTTGTGTAACTACTGAGAAGGCCTGGGGAAAGACTGGTTTAAAAACAATGATGGTGGATTGATAGTCATATGGAAAAAAAGAAATTTTGAGCCTCTACTTCACCTCATACATAAAAGTAAACCCCAGGCACCTTGTAGTCCTAAATGTGAAAGGCAAGACTACATTCTAGAGGAAAACACAGGATAATATTTTCATTATCTTAGGGCAGGCTACACTTTTTCAACAGTCCATAGTCAACTCTAGCCATAAAGAAGACTGGCAAATTTTTACCTCATTAAAAATAAGAATTTTTGTTTATCGAAATATTCCATTAAGAGAAAGGAAAAAAACCTGAAATGAGAGATTTTAAATAAATATGTATGTACATATATATCCACACAGAGTCACATATATACACATATATGTAACATATATTCCGTATAAATATATATTATACATTTATAATACATATCATGCATGCAATATGTATTATAGTTCTATATAGCATAATTTATGTATGCCAAGAATATATCAAGAACTCACTTCTACAAAGCAATAATGACACAGAACTCAATGTTTAAAAATGGACAAAAACCTTAGACATTTCACAAAAAGGACCATCAGCATATTAAGAGGTGCTCAAAACCCTTACTCTTCAAGAAAATGCAAATTGACATCTCCAGAAGCTACCACTACACATCCACCCAGAATGGCGGGGGTACAGAAGACAGCCAGCTCCAAGCACGGTAAATGATATGGGGTAACCGAGACTCAGAGTCTCCAATCCCTTTTCTCAGCAGCATTATTTACAACCTCCCCAAACTGGAAAGAACCCAAGTTCTTGGCTTCCCTGCATCTCCTTTGCAGTGCTGATTCAGGAATGGAATCTGCTTAGTTCTTCAAGGCGGTAATCATCTCCAGTGTGACCCAGCAGGGGCCTGGGGCTGGAAAGTGAGAGGTGAGGTTTGTGGTAAAAGTAAAATGGCCTGTTTCCCATAGGGACCAACAAGAAATCTGGTGGGTGAAGTGGGACTCCCCAACAGCGCCAGAAACAAGAGCCAACAGGTCACCAGAAGGGGAAGTGTCAAGACTGAGGGACTTCCCGAGAAGGAACACAGAAGAAGGAGCTCCTGAGCTGACCCCTGGCCCCCAAGGGCTGCTGCCCACCTGCCTCCCACCAGCCTTCTCCGACTTCCTCACCTCTAGCTGCCGCCCCTCTGACCCAGTCTCTGCTCCTTCTATGCTGCCCTGTGATTCCCCCTTGCCCTTCAGAGAAGAACTTCAGTTCTTTAGCCCAGCATTCAACACACTTCAGAACCTGCCCGCCAACACCCCCTTGCCCTCCAGTTTCCAGTGCGGACTCCCCTGCAGATTTCCGCAGCTTCACCAGCACCCAGCATCAGGCGACTATACCTTTGCATGTGCTGTTTCAGTCACCGAAGTCCCTGCCCTCCCTGGTCAACTGCCAGCCTCCTCCTCAGCCTTTCAAAATGCAGTACAAATGTCATCTGTCAGGTTTGACCTCTCCAAGGTATGAGTCACTCCCTCCTCTGGGGCCCATCACTCCACCAGAGCACACTGCTTCTGTGTGTTACCATGTGTTATATGTTATCCCATGTTGTATGCCATCATGTGTTATATGTTGGCTGACAACAAGACTACTGCTACCAGTGATATTCACAGTCAATATTTAGGCAACCCACAGCCATCTAGGCGGGACTCCTGTGTTTCTTGAGTACTCCTGAATCCCCAGTGATCTGTCACACAGTAGAGACTCAGTGAGAGAACGCTTAGGAGAGACCAAGTAGAGAATGCTTTCTGTCATAGTGGACTGTGATGTTTACCCTCAGTGTTAACACTTTGTGTGCTGGTGCCTTTAAATTTACCAGCCCTTGGGGCCGGCCCTTTTCTGTGCCACCGCATGAATGGTATAAGCATTCAATGAAACACACACAACTCCTGAACTACTGGATATTAAAAAAACTGTAATATCTCTCATAAAACACCTTACACTTTCACCAAAACAATGTGGAAAGCTTCTAGACTGAGTTTGATCAAAGAAATAGCTCCTAATACTTCCAAATAAATCCACTGTGGCGTGAAAAACCGGAGACTAGATGAACACGTATTAATACGTGAGCGGCCAAATGATACTGGTGACAAAAACACATACTAATACGTGAGCGGACCACAAAGTGTTAAAACCTATGTGGACTGTATATGCTCAAGTTAATTCTTATTCTTTTTGGATGTCTGTTTCTTGAATTCAAAGCAGCGGGAACTTGATATAGTTAATAAGGAGAGAAGCATCAATGCTCCAACTTTTCTCCCCTGCTTCAGGGCCTTTGCATATACCATTCTCTCTGCCCAGAATACTTTTCCCCTTGCTTCTTTGCTTTCTTATCCTCAGTTTCAACTTCAGTGTTGCCTTCTTAGAGGGAATCCACCTTCTGAAGTGGTGTCCCCTGGGGGGCTCTGTGCCTTGCACCCCTTTGTCTGTCTCCTTCATAAT
Source organism: Scalopus aquaticus (assembly GCA_004024925.1). Classification (NCBI taxonomy): domain Eukaryota; kingdom Metazoa; phylum Chordata; class Mammalia; order Eulipotyphla; family Talpidae; genus Scalopus; species Scalopus aquaticus. Next base: position 242,738 of record PVIJ01000106.1, read on the forward strand.
ATTAGGATTAGTTTAGTAAATGTTCCTGGTTTTGTGTTTATGGCCTGTCTCTGTCCAGGAGCATAAGCTCCAGGGGTGAGGAATTGAATTGTTTGGTTCACCACTGTAGTTGGGTACATGGGGTGGGGCCTGGCACACAGTAGGTGCTAGAAAAGTGGCTGAAGATTGGGGAATGCACCAATGAGGCTGAGCTGTCTTATCAGATCGCCTCTGCTGTTGAAGGCTCACGCCCTGGAGCAGCCCCAGGAGGCTCAGTCTTCCCACCGGCTTTATCACCGTCTCCAGGAACTTCCCCTCACCCTGCAACACCCTCAGCTCCAAGATCTGAGTGGTCCTGACTGCTGTCACCAGATCAGTACTGAGGAACTTTCCACAGAGGGACTAAGGGCTGCCCAGGGTAGCACAGCGAGTTCCTACCTTAACGGCGCTCTAGCCTGGGGAATCTGGTGGCTCCAGGTTCAGAGAGGAGGATCTGCCTCTGACTCACAGCGGGACATCTCTTCCTGCCTGTGAACCTCAGTTTCTCATCTGCAGAATGGGGTGATGTGTGGGCCTGGCTGAGGGGGCAAGAGTGGGAGGTGGGGGGAGGTTGTTTTTTTTTTTATAAAAAAATTTTTTTGCCAGTGGGGAGGGAAGGGTTGTGGGTATCTGAGGACAGGTGTGCTAACTCCCTGGGATTAGAGCTTAGTAGGAGTTGACTATGGGAAAGAACCTTTCCCTTTCCTTCAACCTGTGCAATTTCCGAGCCTATATCACCTCTCAGTCTTTCTCTCTCTCCCTAGCAGGCCATGAATTTCTGTTTGTGCAGCCTCTCCTTGGCCTGAACAACCTTTCCCTACTGGAGCTTCTCTCAACCTGTGCAATCTCTTTTAGCTGAGAAGCTTGTCCCACTCCCAGCAACCATTCTCTGCATTTATTATCTGCCCTGCAATCTCCACTATGTAGGGCAACCTTATCCAGAATGTGCAACCACTCACACCTCACTCCAGCCCCAGTGGCCCCAGACCAGGAGGGGGTGGATATAAGAAAGAAAAATAATCACAAATGCCTGAGGCCATGAGGTGGGGGGCTGGGACCGCGGTGACAGCTGCCCTCCATCCCCTCCTTGCCCAGCAGGCCCTTGCCAGCCTCTCCTGGCCCTGGCCAGAGTAGACTGAGAGTGACTGATTCAGTCCAGACAGTTTGCAGCTCCTCGTCTCAGTCTACATCATCAAGCCCTTCTGGCAGATGAGGAAATAGAGGCCCAGAGAGGCCCAGAGCTTTGCCTGTGTTCACACAGCAAAGAGAGGCCAGGGCCTGAGCAGAGAGCCAGGCTGGTGCACTTGCCCCCACCTCCCTGGGGACAAACTGGGGGACCAGCCTTCTTGCAAGTTTGGGGACCAGCAGGCAGGTGTCCCCTGCCAGAGGCCTCCGAGGCCCCTGCCTGCACCCGGGGAATATACTCATGTCTCATAGAAGTTCCAGGTTTACTCAGAGCTCTGATTTGAGCTGTCGCAAAAAGTCCCTTTGGCCAGGCGCCAGGCCGAGCAGTGGAGGCGGTCGCACCTGTGAGCGGGAGTGGGGCTCCCCTGTTCCCTGCCCCTCAGATTTGGGGGGCACTGGGGGTCATGGAAAGGGAGAAACATGTGAGGAAAGGCTATGAGGGATGAAGCCCCTTCTTCTTGGGTAAGTGTTTGCTCCCCTCTATTCACAGTTATTTTTCCCTCCATCTGTAATGTCTGCCGGGTGACCCTAGAGAGGCACTACCCCTCTCTGAGCCTCAGTTTCCCCATCGATGAAAAGGGGAATGGAATCAGCATAAGATCCAGCTTTGATCGAAGCTCAGGATATGCTGGAAGCTGTGTAGCTGGTAACAAGACAACCATTAGCAGTGATATTTACAGTAAGACTATGGCTACAATTTCTTATAGGTCACTGTTAGGGCCTTTCCCCTCATCAACACCTTGCCTTTTCTGTGCCCCCAGGAACTAGAACAGTGCCTGATGTACAGTAGATGCTCAATAAATACATGTTGAACTAAACCTGAAATAGGCGTTCTTATTTCTATATTGGGGATGAGGAAACAGAGGTTCAGAGAGGTTAAGCAGCTTCCTCAAGGTCACACAGGGGATATGTTGTGGCGCTGGGGCTTAAACCCAGGTCTGGCTATTTCAAAGCCCCAAATCACAATGGGTTGCAAGTTGATCAGCAGGGACAGCTCTCCCCACCTGACAGGGCGACCTCCCAGCTGTGTGCAGAAGGGCTGGGCCACCGCTCCCCTCCTGACTGTGGAAGGAAGGACTATCCTACCTTTTATTCAATGTATTTATCAGGCACCAGGGCAGCCCTGATGCTGCAGAGAAGTTGGTGCTTCTCAAAGCTTCTGGTCCAACTCAAACCTCTGTCCACCTTCTCTTGAACCAGCCTTGTCCTCCAGCCCACCCAACCCCCTGCCCACAGGCACCTTATGGGCTCCAGCGGCTACCTCCAACCCCGTCTCTTCCCCACTGAGTTGATGGGAGCCTGTAGCACCGAGGGACCAACTTCTGTGATGTTCGTCCTGCCCCTCCTGGCCTGGATGTTACTGGATATGGGCCACCTGCCAGCACTCAACTCTTCATCTGCTCTACTGCAGGGCTGTGAGCACCCAGACTCCCTGCCAGCTGTGGGTAGGCAGGACCAGGGCTTCTGCTGAGCCCACCACAGAGAACAGGTGACCAGGGCTGCCCCTCTGGGGTCTGCCCAGCCCCCTTGATCCAATGGCCCCTTGAGAGGCACCCCTGGATGGCAAGCCTCACTTTAGTGCTACCTGCCCAGTGGGCTGTGCCCTTGCCACCAGACAGCCTGGGGTCCAAACCCAGCTCTGTGCATTATGGTCACAGCTGACCTGGGCCAAGCTTTCCCCACTGGGGCTCAGTCTCCTCATCTGTGGAATGGGCTGAACCAGGCCACCAGCCTCCTCTGCTATTTCAAGGATAATGAGATACCCTAGAAAGCCTGCAGCAGGGTGGGCACTGGTGCTGGGAGGACCAGAACCCAGGGGGCTGAGGGTTCTGAGGGGGTCCCTGCTCCTCCCACAGCTCTTGGAGACTGGCCCTTGTCCTCCTCAGGCCCCAGGTCCTCCTGATGCAACACCCTTCCCACTGGGAAGGGATGAGGGAGCCTGCCAGCGATTTCACATTTTCTGCCCCCAAATCTTCAACAGGGCGCATGAGATTGGAGCTCTCTTTGGCCCCATTTTGCCGATGACAAAACCAAGGCTCGAAGAAGCAGACGCTCACCCCAGCTCACCCTCTAGGAAGTTGGGTGGCAGGGTCTGAACCCGCCAGGATTTCCCCACCGCACCATGTGCTTCTAAAACCCTGAGCCTGCCCCAGGGGAAACAGCCCCTGGCTTTCTAGTGCCCCAGCCCCAGTCCTCTGCTCCACGGGTCCCAGTTCCTATCCCAGGTGTTTACTCGCTCCCGCTCTGCCTGGAGTGTGTATCGGTTTCTTCCTTTCCCTCTTTATCACACATCAGTAGCCGACCTGCCCTGGGTCTCAGGCCGCCCAGTCTCAGCACTGCCCGCTCCTGCATGTGGACACAGCCGGTGTCTCACCCTGCACCCAGCCCCCGAGCTTCTCGAGAAAGACGCGGGCACAGTCCGTGGAGGGCAGGACCCGCCTCCTGGTCACCTGCAAGTCCTGCCTGAGTCACCTCAGGAAGGACACACTCCCCTCCGAGCCCCTCCGCCCTTTATCTGTGAAGTGGGCACACCAACCTGGCTGCGAAGGGTCAGGCGAGAGAAAGGAGAGCCTGCACACAGCTGACGCCCCCTCCCCTGACAAACAGACCCACGAGGGGCGTCACGCCATCTGCAGCCATGCCCACCCCATCAGGCTTGGCTCCCAGGACCCAGGGGACAGTCAAAACACTCTGGGCCCAGTTTCCCTCCTGCCCTCAACCTTTTGGAGCCTGGTTCTGCAGACAGCCCATCTCTGCCATGCCCCTGCCCCCCAGAGCCCTGCAGCCCCATCGGGAGCACTCTGTCCCGAGGCGGGCTGAACAGGAGATGCCAGCTCCCCTCTGCTGGCTCTGTGCCCCCAGCTGCATGGAGGGCACAGGACCTCACCATGTCCTCCACCTTGAACAAGGAACGGGCCCTCCCAGCAGAGAACGTGCCCGGAGCGGTGGAGGTGAGCCACTGGGGTAGAGATACCTGCTGTTCCTGCGCCGTCCTCAGCAATCCATCCAGTGTGCGCCGGGTGATCTAGGGGGCTCCTGGGGGTGGCAGCTGAGGTCGGTGTGGGGGTGGGAGATGAGGGTCTGGGGTGGGATCCACCCCCTGCCCAGGGTCACTAACTAGATGAGAATGTGACCTGTCACAGACAGAGGGCAGCTGGGCTCCAGCGAGGCAGGTCACACCGAGAGAGTGACCAAATTCACAGACGAGGGATAATCATGTCCTTGAGAGGTCACATAGGGCAGAAGGTGGCAGGGGAGGGGTGGGGCCAGTTGAGGGCAGCAGGGCTGGACAGACAGCAGGCAAGGACTGGTGGACCGGACAGACAGAATTCAAGCAAACAGGCAGCTGGCTGGCCAGGCAGACACACAGAGACAGACGGACAGACAGGCTGGAGGGTAGATGACCGCGTGGCTGTCAGTCACACTCAGGGAGGAACAAGCAGTGGGACCCCAAGCCGTGTCATTCAGCGGGAGTCGGAGGAGCGGCGGTGGCGGCTGCCATCCTTGCCTCAGCTGCATGTGCAGGGTGGGGAGGAAGGGGAGGATGTGGTGAGGCTCCCCGCTGCTCCGCCCACGGAGAGCCGGCCCCTCCCCAGTGAATAAGAAGAGGTAGGAGGGGACCCAACCCCCTGGCAGGTCCACTGCTCAGCAAAGGTCACCTGCTAGGAAGACATTTGGGGCCACAGGGTGACATCTGCCTCTGACAGACGGCTGACATCACCCCGACCAGCGTTAGGTCATGACCCAGGGGGCAGGTGGAAACTGATCCTCAGAGGGTGCAGAGGCAGCATAACTGGACCCAGAGGCTCCCCACTGGAGCTCCCCACTTGGTTCTGTGAAGACTGAGGACCCAGGGCCAGGGGCTTGCTCAAGGTCCCCTGGCGAGACAGTGGTTGGGACCCCGCTACCATCCTCTCACAGAGTTTGCAACCTGCCTGCTTCCCTCATTCACCTGAGTGCCCGGCCTGTTTCCTCTGGACCCAGCTTCCTGCAGCAGTGCTGGGGAGCAGGGCTGTTGCCATGCCCGGGAGAAGACAGTTGCTCTGGCAGGTTCCTCTCGGAACACCTCGCTGCCCAGCTGCCAAACAGGAGCATCTAGCCGTCAGGGACAAAGAATCATGGACTCGCAGGACTCAGCACGAACCATAGAAAAAGTTCTCAAGAGGATTTCATCTTGCTAGCAAGCCCCCTCCCCCCACAAGAGGGGCAGACATCTCTGGAAGATGTTTAAGAAAGCGGGGGACAAATTCAGCAAACTCAGACTGAAAGGAAGAGCAAGAGAACTTCTAGATGACTACTTTAATGCATTTTTAAAAAGATTTAGTTATTTATGCATTCAAGAGCTGGGGTGTAGGCCAGAGGTGAGGGGTGGTGAGAGGATTCATCAGAGACAGAGTGGGGAGCAGAACAGCCAGACTGACTGAAATACACTATTGAGGAGAGCAGCGGGAAAGACAGGAGAGGTCTGCTGCGCCATGTGGGTCAGCTCCCTGGTTGGGGATCGAACTCGTGCTGCAGTGTCTGCAGACAGCTTCATAGTGCTGAGACTTAACCCCTTGCACCACCAGGGAGGCCCCTCATCTTGCATTTTTAAGGCATTTTAAGGGTTTACCCCATAAACCCTATGAGGCAAACAAGGTTATTCCCATTTGCAGATGGAGCAACCCAGACTCTAGGGTGAAAGGTCACCCAAGCCAAGCGGCACGAGCTGGGAATTGAACTTGGGTGCATCCAACTCCTAAGCCTGCAGCTTGCAAATATCCAGCCAGGATGACATGTTGCCAAGTAGATGGGTCTCCTGTGCTGTGCAGAGCCCCAGCTGTCTCTCCCTGCTGACTCATTTTTGGGAAACAATTTGCACTAACCCACATGACTGTTCCAGAGAAAAAGAGAAAGCAGCTTGCTCTTTATTTCTTCTGTGTCTTTCTTTTTCTAGCTATGTTTAAGGAACTTGGTACAAATTCCCCTGTGACTGATTTGAAGGCTGTTTCTCTGTAGTGATTCTCTTCCCTGCTACCAAGTGTCTCATGTTCTCCAGAGAACAAATCTTAGGAGGGGGAGCCAGCGTTTCTTTTTCTTTCTCTTGAACTGAGTGGGTTTTCTGATCAGGAATTTGCAGTGGTTGAGAGATCAAGAGAAGGAATAGTAAAAAGGAGCAAATATTTGTGGAGAGTTTAATCTGTCCTAGGGTTTTAAGGACCTTAAAGATGTTTCATCTCACTGAAACCTCAGAATGGTACAAAAAGTGTTTTTATTACATCACCCTCATCATCCCCACCCCCGCCTGTTATTTTTTTACAGATAAGGAAACTGAGACTCAGAAAGGCTAGGTGACTTGTCCAAGGTCACACAGCTGGTGAGTGCCAGAGTTGGCATTTGTTTTGGGCTCCTGAGCTTATCCTGACTACACTGCTTCTGGATACGTGTTAACATAAGAATATTCATCCTTCTTCCCTCCCTCCTGCCGGCCTGCCTGCCTGACTTCCCTTCTGTCCACTTGCCCACTCATCCATTCTGCCATCCACCCACCCACCCACTCACTCTCTCCTTCCTGCCTTCTACTCACTAATACTAAGCAGGCACTCGGTTACGTGTTGCCACTCCCCCTACAGAAAGACACAGGTGACAGCCCGCATGAAGCCTGTATTCCAGTGGCGAGAGACAGGTGAAAAGGCATGATGGACAAACTCAGTGCAAGCTGGGCTAAGTGTCATGTCATAGGAAACCAGCAGGAAGTCAAAGGAGTGATACTGAGGGGCACACCAGATGATAAGGAGGACCCAGTTGCAGGGAAAGCATTTTAGGCAGAAGGCACAGCAAGGGGCAGACTCGGAGGTGGGAGAGGGTGTGACTTGCTCCAGGAACCTGGGAGCAGAGTGGGAGTAGAGTGAGAGACCAAAGGGGGGGCCAGGATCTGTGGTCACAGGACACAGCCAGGAGGGCCGATGTGGTTCCGAGAGAAATCAGCGCCATCTAAGGCTTTCATCAGAAGGGAGGCTTAATCAAATTTACATGTTCAAAAGAGTTCGAGCCAGAACTTGGGACAGGTGAGGATGTGGTAAGGCCACATAAAACCCCTTGTGTCAAAGAAATGGAAATTTGCAGGTGGAAGTTTAACAGCTGCCAGATCTATGTCCACAGGGGTGAATGCAAGTGTCCACCAAAATAGATCAACCTTGAGTTCAGGGTCCCTCCATACACCCCTTTCTGTCTGTACGTGTCTTATGAGTGTGGACACCATGGACTCAGAAGGTGGGTGTAAAAGCATCTCTCAATACCCTCCCAACACCCCTCAGTGTTCAGAAATGGTCAATGGGGAGGAAGTGGTTAACTTTGAATTTCAGCCAAGGGGCTGACTAGTGAGGGGGGATAATTGAGACAACCTCTCTTTCAACCCATTTCCTCTTTTTTGTTTTTAACAGTTTACGGAGGTATAACTTACAGAGCATGACATTTAGCCATTGCAAATGCCACAAGTTCAGTGGTTTTTAGTATTGCTGAGTTGCGTGGCTATCACCACGATCCAATTTTAGAATTATTTCCAAAAGACCCCTCTGTTTGGTTGCTGTGAGCCCCATTCCACCTCCAGCTGCCCTCATTGCTTTCTGTCTCTGCTGATTTTCCTTTTTCTTTGTCGGACGTTGTGTATAAATGGAACGCTAGGACGTGTAGTCTTTTGGGTCTGCTTTCTTTTACTTAGCATATTACGTTTAGGGTTCATCCAGGTTGTAGCATATACTTCTTTCATTTTTATTGCTGAATAATATTCCATTGCATAGTTATGTCACATTCATCAGCCAATGAATATTTGGGGGTTGTTTCCTTTGTCTTTATTATGTTCACTGCTGTGAACATTTCCATGTAAGTCTTTGTGTGGACATGCATTTCAGATCTTTTGGGTAGATGTCCAGAAGTGGGTTGCTGGGTCATATAGAAATTCAGTGTTTAACTCATTGAGGAACTGATATTTTTGGCAGCAGCTGCACCATTTCATATTCCCACCAGCAATGCATGAGAATTCTAACTTCCCCACATCCTTGCCAACACTTGCTCTTTTCCATTTATTTTCTTACAGCTGTCCTAGTAAGCGCTAATCAGTAGCTCTGTGGTTTTTGCTTTGCATTTCCCTGGTAATGAAGGGTGTTGAGTATCTCTTCATATGCTTGGCAGTCATTTGTTTAACTTCTTGGAGGAATGTCTACTCAAGTTCTTTGTGGTTTTTAAATTGGGTTGTGCTAAGGACTGAATGTCTGTGACCCCCTCTCCCAAGTTTGTATGTTGAAATCCTAAACCCAATGTGATGCTATTATGTGGGTGGAGACTCTGAGAGGTGATTAGGTCTCTTATAAGTGAGACCCAGAGAGATAACTTGCCCCTTCTATCTTGTGAAGACACAGCACGCTCATAACAAGGAAGCAGACGCTCCCCATATATTGGATCTGTTGGCACCTTGTCCTTGAACTCTCCAGTCTTCAGAACTGTGAGAGATATATTGTTGCTTATAAGTCACCTAGCCAACTATATTTTGTCATAGCTGCCCAAATAGACTAGGACAAGACACAGAAGATGCAGTAAAATCAGAATGAAGAGGGAAACTTGGAACTATAAATGCCTTCATTAAAAAATAAGAAAGATTGCAACTCCTTCAACCTAGCATTATACCTTAAGGAATTAGAAAGAAAAACACAAGTTAGGGCCTCCCTGGTGGTGCAACAGGTTAAGCGCTGTGCTGTGGAGCTGTTGGCAGCTGCAGCATGAGTTCGATGCCCAGCCAGGTAGATTCCCACATGGTGCGGCAGACCTCTCCTGCCTCGTTCACTGCTCCCCTCAGCAGTGTACTTCAGTAGATCTGCCTGTTCTGTTCCCCATTCTGTCTCTGGTGAACCCTCTCACCGCCCCACACCTCTGGCCTGCACCCCAGCTTGTATGCATAAATAAATAAATCTTTTTTTTTTTTAAAAAAAAAGCACAAGTTAAACCTAAAGCTAAGAAGAAAGAAAAAAGATTAAAGAAGAAAAGTGTAATAAAGTATAGAAAAACAACAGAGAAGAGCAACAAAACCAAAAGCAGTGTCTTTGAAAAGATCTATGAGATTGACAAAACTTCAGCTGGATTAAGCAAAAAAGACAGAAAGTACAAATAACTAAAATCAGAAATAGAGATGTGACTACCAGAAATACTTAGAGATAAAAGGGATTGTACAAGAATACTATAAACAATTGTATGAGAACATACTAGATAACCTAAATGAAATGGATAATTCCCTAGAAAGAAATTGCCAAAATCTACTCAAGAAGAAATAAAAAAACAATAATAGGTACAAGAAGTAAAGTATTAAAAACTTCTTAACAGTAATAAGTAATCCAAAACTTCTTAACAAAGACAAACCCAAAATCAGATGGCTTCACTGGTGAATTCTACCAATCATTTAAAGAAGAATTAATATCAATCCTTCTCAAACTCTTCCATAAAATAGAAGAGGGAACACTTGCTAACTCATTCTAATGATTCCTAAGTTAGACAAAGGCAACAAAAGAAAAACTATGGACTCATATCCTTTATGAATCTTCAACAAGATAAGAGCAAACTAAATCCTACTGCAGATTAAAAAGATTAGACACCATGACCATGTAGAATTTATTCCTGAAATAGGGGGTGATTCAACCTTAGAAATTGATCTATGCGCACCACATTAATAAAATGAAGGAAAAAGGAATAAACAAACAAAATGTAGGGAGAAAGTCACAAGATCATCTCCACTGACTCAGAAATAGTGTTTGATAGAATTCCCCATCCTTTCATGATAAAGACACTCAGCAAACTAGAACTAGAACAGAAATCCCTCAACATGGTAAAGACCATCTATGAAAAATCCAGTTAACATTAGACTCAATGGATGAAATCCTTGATCCCTTAAGATCAAGAAGAATCATGCCTGCTTCCACATCTTGTTGGGACACAACCTCAAGAACTTCCCAGGTAAATCTGAAACCTGTTCTAGCCTCATGGAGGGCAGGGAAACACTGAAGAGAAAAGCAGACCACTCAGAGAGCTAGGTCGCCATTTTAATGGGCAAGGGGACTGCTCACAAGCTCTCTGTGAACACAGGCTTTCCCTGTGTTCAGTTACACATACAGCTCAGATCGTCTCCACAAGGCATCACACACAACAGGTTTTCCCAAGGCTGTATCCCTGGAGCAGCTGCTGGGAACACACTTTCCCCCTGCTGAGCTGTAACTCCTAAATCAACAGTAGTCAAGTCCTCTTGATGGTCCTCCCCAGCATCCTCCCCTCAGCTCTAACAGTCACAGCCCCCCTCTTCCACAGTGAGCCCCAGATAACAGCACGGAGCGTACCTAGCAGGAGGTGCTCATCTGGCTGCTCTCTGGTTGTGTGAGAAGCAGACGCCTCAGCAACAATACAGGTTCATGGAAGAGAAAACAGGGCTAAGACCATGATTCCCAAACTCAGTGGCAACTTTTCCCCTAAGAGCCCTGTACTAGACCCACTGCTTCACTAAGTAACCTGGGCTGGGGGTCAGATCACTCAGGGCATTCACCTGCGTCTTGTCTGACTCAATAAAGGTGCCTCAGCAGACTCATCAGGTATGAACATACACAACATTCTGCTTGGAGATGAACTGGAGGGCAGGGCAGGGCAGGGCAGGGCAGGGCAGGGCAGGCCAAGGACCCCTTCTCCCATCCTCCTCCCCTTCCTCAGGGGTTTATGTTGTATCCCAGGCACAGTGCATTTCAACAGGTCCATGTTGCAACAGGACAATGGAATCCCAGAGGAGATGGAGTAGCTCCCCCTCACCTAGGGGTGCAAAGCAACTTATCCATCCCGCTGGGACATCTCACTGCGAATCCCAGTAGATGGCACCGTTCCAAGGCCTGAGGGGCTGGGTGTTCTCAGTGGCTTAGCCTGAGATCCACGGCGAGAAACAGGCAATGCTGTTTCCTGTAGTTTCCATACCCCCACCATGTGGGTACCTGAGTGGAGCAATAGGCCTTACTGGTTCATGACTCAAATGTACAAAAACCTGGGACAGTTTTTCAGTCCACCGGCTAAGGAGGCTTTACCTGGCGGGAATTCAGTCTGTTGCTTTAATACTCCATTGTCCTTTCTGCTAACCCTGCCAATGCTGCACAGCTTAGGCCAGTCGCAGCGTTCATATAAACCAGGACACACTTAGAACCTCACCCTGAAGTTGGGGGCAATATCATGAATTTTCCGGTTCCTCCCCAGTGGGGAGCTCTGGTGAATGGCCCCAGATTCCTATGGCATGTGCCTTGGGCATTGTTTAGAACACACTTACTGCATCGGTCAAGTTACTGTATTTCAAAGGCAGTCCACACCCTTAGCATGGTGCCGGGCCCCAGGGGGCAGCAGTGCTGCTCTTTCTATGCACCTGGTCTGCTGTATCCACTGAATGGCCGTATCCAGGTTGGGCACCAGCCTCTTGATTGCCAAGGGGTGGGGGGCACCTTATGGGCTGGGTCATGGAAAACAGCAAGAACTGCCTAGGCTCTGGCAGCAAACCCAGAGGTCTTTTCACACATCCTGCCCCACAAAGGATGATTCATGACCATGTGCCCCTTGCCCGGCTTCCCATTGTCCAAGCCATAGGGCTAATCTCTCTAGAACAGCCCAACCGTTGGTGCAAAGGGTGAACGCCAGGGCCAGGAGTGGTCGCCAGCCAAACCGCTGGAGTTCAGCCCACAGGCCTTTCGGTTTGACGACTCCTAAGGGGTTCCTCCCTGGGGCCACCACAGTGCTAGGAGTGGGTGCTTACGGGGGTTTATGTGGCTTCTTGCCCTTCCAGAGCTGGGCCCCACATCGCAGGGAACTGCCCGCCTGGTTTTCTCTGTCACAGTGCCTGGCCCATATCTCCTGGGTCACAGACACATGTAATTCAAATGGTCGCACGGCTTGGGAGATGCCCAGAGCTTTCATCTGTCTCAGGGGCACCTTCTCCTCAAACGTAGCCTGGATTTCTGATGCCCAACCCCACATGTGTCTTTTCTTTACCAACAACACAAGGGACAGAGGCACTGTGCCAGGTGGGGAATAGACATCCTCCAAATCCCAAATCCCTACAAAGCCTGGCATCTGCCACATCCTTAGGGGTTGGATAGGCTTGTGCCTTATCAAGCACCGCTTCTGGGACACACATGTCTTACCCAACCAAACAACTCCTGTGGGCTTTGCTTTTCTGCAGATTTACTGCCCCTTCCTCTCTCTGGCAGAGGCTCCAGCAAAGCCTGCAGCATGTCCTGGGGCAGAGATGAGGCTTCACCTTCATCAGTGATGTAATGACATGTGGGGGGAGGGGAGGAAGGGCAGATTTCAGGGGCCACTCCATGACGTACTGTGGGCTGTGTAGCCACTTTGGGGGAGCACTGGAAAATTCCTCTGTTGTCCCTCCCACGTGAAGGCAAATGGATCTTTTATTATAAAGAGGCTGTTCTTGTCAGTGTTTCCACAAACTACAGGAACACTTTTGCTGGGTCAAATAATAACTGTTGGTCCTGACAAAAGACTTAAAAATGCCCCTGGTTCAAGACTGGAGGAGAATTCATCACAAAGCAATAGAACTTTTGCAGACAAAATGGCAAAAGGAAAAGAGAATTTTAAAAAGTGAAGACATCTTCAGGGATCTCCAGGACAACATCAAGGGGAGTAATATTCGTGCTATAGGGATTCCAAGAAGACAGACAAGTAGACAAAAAAATTATTTGCGGAAATAATGGCCCCAAATGTCCATAATCAGGGGAGGGAAAGAGACATCCTGGAACAAAAAGCCCAGAGAATTCCAAATAAGAGAACACAAAGAGATCTATACCAAGCCACATTATCATCCGAATGGCAAAAGTTAACAAGAGAATCTTAAAAGAGGCAATGGGCAAGGAAGACCCCAGAAGATGACCGTGGATTTTCAATAGAAACTTTAGGGACTAGAAGAGATGGCTCACACTTTGGGTGCCATATGCAAGAGCACTAACCCAGGGTGACAAAGATTTTCTCTCGTTTTTGTTAAAATTTTTTTTTCTAGTTGTTAAATTGAGAACTACGATTCATTTTGAGTTGATTTTTGTATGGTGTGAAATACTGAGTTAAATTTATCTTTTTGCACTGGATATCTTTAGCACTGATATGCTGAAAAGAATATCCACTTCCACTTGTATTATCTTGGCACTTACTTTGAAAGGTCAGTTGACTAATAATACATGGGTCTAATTCTGGCCTCTCAATTCTGTTCCATTGCTTTACATGTCTACCTATGTCAGCACCCCACGGCCTTGATTACAGTAACTTTGTAGTAAGTTTAGAAATTGGGAAATGAAAGTCATCCAACTTTATTCTGCTTTTTCATAATTGTTTTGGTGATTCTGGGTATTCTGCATTTCCATATAAATTTTAGTATTATCTTGCTAATTTCTGCAAAAATACCTCCTGGGATTTTGACAAGGGTTGTACTGAATCTATAAATCAGTTTGAGGAGCTTTGCAATTTTAAAAACATTGAGTCTTCTGACCCATGCACATAGATTGTCTCAACATTCATTGAGATCTTTTAAACTTTCACTTAGGCATCCCTTTCCTCATCCATTCCCTCTTGAGGTCCTAGCATATTGGGGACCAAATGATCTGCTGAGGGTCACAGCTGAGAAGGGTGGGGGTGTTTCTCTGGAGACTCACCGCAAAGGAAGGCTATGTTGAGGGGTCACGGAAGGAAGCTGGGTTTTATGCATGAGGCTGAGGCTGGGAACCCCCTTTGCACTCAGCTCTCCTGATTCAGCGGGTCTGTTTCAAGAGCAATGGATGAACATAAAGTAAAAACTAAGGAATAATGTCTCCATTATGAATATCACAGAGGGGATATGATTTTCCTGCTTTAAAGAAGCACCTTAGTTTTATATCAGGCTCTGGACCAATAGCGATATTATTCAGACAGACATAAGAATCTCTCACAGGCATCCCTGGTGGCTTAGGGGTCAAGTCTCGGCGCTATCACTGCTATGGCCTGAGTTCAATCCCCACTCAGGGAACTAACTCACATATAGCTCAGCAGACCTCTCCTGTCTCGCCTGCTGCTTCCCTCAGCAGAGTATTTCAGTCAATCTGCCTGTTCTGCTCCCCACTCTGTCTCTGGTGAATTCTCTCACCCCCACACCTCTGGCCTATACCCCAGCTCTTGTATGCATAAATAACAAAATAATGTCTCAGAGTTTGTAAATTCTTTCCCAATCACGCTCCCTGGTGGGCTGACCAGGTATCCCAGCCATGATCACATGATTGCTGCCAGAGGCATTGAGGAGTGTCTTAGTTGGGTTCCTCCAGAAGCAATTTTGAAGACAAGGGTTCAAATTCTGGCGGCAGGTTTGGGAGGTGATCCCAAGAAATACTATAGGTGAATAGGGAACTGAGGTAGGAAAGGGGAAGAAACCATGACGAGGGTTTAAGGAACAGATTACTGTGTGGGTTACTGGGGCTCAATCCCACTGAGGACTGGGACACTGAGGGCACTGCTGGGAGATAGTGTCGCGCATTTCCCTAAATTGCCCCAGCTGGGGTGTCTCTTCACTATGACCGCATCTTCCATGGGAATAAGTCTCTAGTGTGTCTGGCTGCCTGATTGTGCACCTACAGCAAAAACCAAGGCCTCGGGCTGAGTTGCAGGTATGTGCAGGAATTGGTGTGTAGAGCATAGGGGCGAGGCTCCAGCATCAGCTACCGGGCTAATGACAGTGACCGCCAGCTGTCTCCCTATTTCCATCCTGCCCTTCTTCCTGGCACTAGAAACACAATGTAATTTTGGATAGCAGCAGACTCCGCTAACAGACCACTCTCCAGCCTTCATTGAAACTAGCAATGGGGGTGTCCCGAGGAGCTTCTGCAAGCACCCTTTGGCCCTTCTTCCTTTCCCCATCCTAAAATGTACCTGTGATGGCTGTTGAAAGCAAGCAGCCACTTGAAACCAGAGGGAAAGACCAAGAGAATCACAGAGGTCTTGGCTCTCTCGCGTGTCCTGAACCAATGTCAGCAGCTACTTGCCTCCAGTCTCCATTTTATACAAGAAGATAAGCTCTTGAGTCTCTCAGCCATCATGGTTGATCTCCATTATAGTGTCTGAATGTAATTTTCAATCACACAAAGAGGTTGAATGTCTATCAAAAAAAGAAAAAGGGGCTTATTCATATACCCAAACTGGTGAAGCATTTATGCTAGGTACATGGAAAATTCTGATAGAGTTTAAATGAGCCATGAAGAAGAGGTTCAATTAATAATTTATAAAACAGCCGTGAAATAGAATACCCCTAGATATTAAAAAGGAATGATTGATTTATATATTAACACAGGTGATATAGACAAAGATATCCTACATTATTTTAAACCAAAATGTATCATATAGTCAGTGAGAAAGTGAGGTGATGTCAGTGTGAGTGTTATGTGTGATTTTAGGGTCATAACTTTATATGGAGGACTCATACTTTGCAATGTTTTTAAGGTTTTTTTTGTTTGTTTGTTTTTAAAGAGAACTGGAACACTGAGCTGCTTTGCAGGAAGCCCCAGAACACTGAGGCAGCTATGTTGTGAGGAAGCCAAGCTCTGCAGGAGGTCATGGGTCTCTGGTCATCTGGCCTTGTCTCTGAATCATGCCCACCCAGGTCCAACTTGTTAGTTCCTTGTTGTTAAGTCACTACCAGCCTTCAAATCTCCCCAGCTGAGGTCACAGACCATGGAGTAGAGATGGATCATCCTGTCCAAAAGCCTGAACCACTGAATTCATGATCGTGACAAATGGTTGTTTTAAACTACTAAAAAAATGGGCCTCCCCGGTGGCGCAGCGGTTAAGCGCTGCGCTGTGGAGCTGTTGGCAGCGGCCACACAAGTTTGACGCCCAGCCGGGGAGAATCCCACATGGCGCGGCAGACCTCTCCTGCCTTGTCCGCTGCTCCCCTCAGCAGTGTATTTCTGATCTGCCTGTTCTGTTCCCCACTCTGCCTCTGGTGAACCCTCTTGCCGCCCCACGCCTCTGGCCTGTACCCCAACTTGTATGTATAAATAAAAAAAATTTTAAACTACTAAAAAAAAATACTAACAAAATATAGGGAAGAAGTGTAACTTCCCACAACCCTCTTCCTTCTTCTTATAATGTGAAGTGTGGGGCTGGTGGTGGAAATGCACACACCAATATCCCAGGGGTGGCAGAGCAGCAATATGGACAGAGCCTGGGTGCCTGGATGACCTTGCGAATCACCACTGGATCCTGGATACCAGCCTCCACACAGTGACAGGTGAGAGAAACAGCCTTTATTTCAACCACTGTCAACCAGAGGTCTTGCTGTATGCAGCTGAACCTGCTTTTGCATTAATACTCATAGATACAGTTTTACATATGGATGTGGATGCAAACATAGAAGTAGATGTAGACATGTAGATATAATCTGATAGATGGATCGGTGGCTATCAGGAGCCTGTCACTGAGGGAGAAGGATAAAATTGATACTGGGTGACAACGAACAATCTCTATCATATCCCAAAAAATAACGTAATATGAATTTTAATATTCAGGGCCCAGTAGTAACATGAGTCTTTCTGTTGTAGTTGTAGAAAATCAAATCAAGAAAGCTTAGGAAAAATGGGAACTTATTGCATCAAATAGTCAAAGTCCAGAAATGATGGAGCTTCTCAGAGATACCATTAGTCTCAGGATGCTGAGAGGACCGCCTTGTCCTCCTTTCCTGCGTCTGGTCCCCAGCTTTCTATCTCCCAGCCACATCTTCTTTTTCTGCAGTTGGGATTTCTGGAAACTATGAACTCCCAATGCCAGGAAGAGTGTTGGTGGAGACTTGAGTGCCTACGGGTGAAGCTCTGCTCTGTGGAGCAGAAAGACAGTGTCCCCATGGACTCTGGCTAGAAAAGTCCCAGGAATGATTTGCATTGACTTGGCCTGAATCACCAGGTGCAACCCTATGGGGTCAGTGATGGCTCAGTCTGAGTACTCTGGACCAGTCACTGTGGCCCAGAGGCATTTGATCAGTAAACAAACAACCTATTCCTATGCTTATCACAAAAGAACAGTCTGGAGGGGAGGAGGTTCAGGGGCATGTTTACCAAGACAATAGCCACTACATATACTGACATCATTGCTAAGGAGTGAACTGTGTCCCCATCCCCAAGTGCAAAGGTTGAAGTCGTAACACCCAAGTGACTGGGTCTATTTGGAACAAGAACTTTAGAGAGGATTGAAGTTAAATGAAGTCATAGGGTAGAGCCCTAATCTTACAGGACTTTGGTCTTAGAAGAGGAAGAGGCGCCAGAGCTGTCTTTCTCCATCTTGTCCCTGTGAGGCCCCAGCAAGAAGGTGGGTGTCTGCCAGCCAGAAAGAGAGCCCCCACCAGAAAACCTCCATGCTGACATCTGGAACTTAGACTTCCAGAATGGTGAGAAAATGCCATAAGCCCCCAGCCTATATTTTGCATTAAAATGCAGCCTGCTCAGGCTAAAACAGATTTATCTCTGTTAGAGTTCTCCAGAGAAGTACAATTACTGATAACAAAATTATTTACATTTTTAAGGAACTTAGCATCTAGCAGGCACTGTGCTAAGTTAGCACAATCACTTTCTAATCTCCGCATTTTAGATTTATTTGTTTATTCATTTATTTTTTTATTTATACATACAAGCTGGGGTACAGGCCAGAGGCGTGGGGCGGCGAGACGGTTCACCAGAGACGGAGCGGGTAGCAGAACAGGCAGATCAGAAATACACTGCTGAGGGAAGCAGCGGGCAAGGCAGGAGAGGTCTGCCGCACCATGTGGGATTCTCCCCGTCCGGGCATTGAACTCGCGTCGCCGCTGCTGACAGCTCCACAGCGCAGCGCTTAACCGCTGCGCCACCGGAGAGGCCCTAATCTCCACATTTTAGACGTGAACATTTTAGACGTGAGCAATGAGGGTGCAGAGGTCAAGCAACACACCCCTAGTCATGGAGCTAGTAAGTGGTGGAGTTGGGATTTGAAACTGGGCCATCTAGCTCCAAGTGTTAACAGGGCTATTTCTGCGAGGTGGGAGTTTTTATTTTATTTTATTTTTGTACATTTCTGAACTGATTTTTTTTTAAATGATATATTACTTCTAGAATCTGGGAAAAAGAATAAAGCTATTTCCACTACGGAAATTCAAAATAAGAAGTTCACAAGGCATCAGCATGTTGAGGACGGGGTTCAGCAAGAAGAAAGGCATTACAAATCTATAGAGATGTGAGAAATAATCCTTCCAGACACTCTGACCAGGAACAGTGTCATGCCCTTTATTTCAGGTCAAATAGCCAATTTCACATGTATGAGATTAGAACAACAGTGGCAACATGGACTTGAAAGCTTTTTTCCTAAGTCAAGAGTGTGTCATGGCCAAGAGAAACTTGAAGCTCCCTAAGGCTGTATTAATGGAGGTGTGGTACCCAGAACAAGGGAGGGTATCCTCACTGCTGTGGCCAGACCTGCAGAGTGTGTCCATTTCCGGCCTTTGTTTGAAGAATACCGGCAAAGAATACCAGAAGACGCAATCAAGAAGGTCAGGGAGTGGCGTGGAGAGGGCCTGAAAACCATGAGAGAGCAGTGGTATTTAGCTTGA
Organism: Scalopus aquaticus; assembly: GCA_004024925.1. Classification (NCBI taxonomy): domain Eukaryota; kingdom Metazoa; phylum Chordata; class Mammalia; order Eulipotyphla; family Talpidae; genus Scalopus; species Scalopus aquaticus. Next base: position 261,582 of record PVIJ01000106.1, read on the forward strand.
CGTAGAGAAGATTCAGAGTCGGGCAGGAGAGCTGACCTTTTGGTGCAATCAGTGAGTCAGAGCTGCCTAATTGGAGTAGATGATGTGCTTCCTGTCTCTGGTGATATGCAAACAAGGCTGGGCCACCCATTGATGTGGGTGTCAGTGTATTGATTGAGGGTGTGGTTGGACCACAGGGTCATATGGGCTCCTTTCATGCTCAGTGTCTGTGTGACTCTGATTTTGGAAAGATGGGTTCAGGGCTTACCCTGGGAGAGGACTGTTAGGGACTGATGTTCATGTCCCCCACAAGATTCATATGCTGAAGCGTAACCCCCAGGGTGGCTGTATGTGGAGCTGCAGAAGGGAGTCACTAAGAGCCAGGTTAGTGTCCTTGCCAAGAGGCACCAGCGCTGGCCCGCTTTCTCAGCATGGACGGAGGAAAGGCGGTGCATGGGAGGGCGCAGCAGCGAGCGGCCTTCTGCAGGCGAGGAAGCCGACTCTCACCGAGAACTCTGCCTGTTCCGCCACCTTGGGCTTCAAGCTTCCAGAACTGTGAGAAATAAATTTCTTTTGTTGAAACCACCTTTGCTGTGGTATCTTTTTACAGCACCCCAAGCTGAGTAAGACAGAGAGTGACTGTCTCAGGCGCCTCTGCCAGCTTCCTCTGATGGGTCCTACATCTGAAGCCCTGGCCTGTCTTGGGTGCTAGCATCCAAGGTCCTGAGCTGTACTGCATGCAGAGGAGGGATTGTTCATCTCCTTCCTCCACTGTGGCCTGATTTGACTTGGTTAATGAAACAGATCTTCTCTGCAGCCTTCTGTAGGCCTTAGGCCTTCTCTAAGGTCTCCCGTCCATTGGAGCAGAGACACGCAAGACTAAAAGTAAAGCATTTGGGCTAGTGACATGTGGCATGTATATATGCCTTATTTTTCTTCCTATAAAATTGTTTCATTAATTGCATTTTGTTCTGTGTTAATATTTATTATTGCATTTTGTATCCCTTAAAATTTTATGAGCAGCATATAGTTGTCATTATTAATAGCAGTGTACTGCATTTTTGGGCTTTCCTGCCCCCAAATTTACTACTCTTTTCCTGGTAATTGCAGCCTAATTTTTCCTGGGAAGTCACCCTCTTCCATATGGGCTCGGTCTCTTTCCCCAGAGAAGTACATGATTCTGTCCTAAGCCGCTGTATTTGCCAGGCCACATCAATGGGTTCTTTTGGAATACGTGACAGTCAAAACCAATGGGACATCATGAAACTTTTGAGGAGACATCATCACGAAGATTCCAGACTGGAAATGTAGAGGATGTACTGTCTGGAGCTACTGTTGATATCTCAGTAGAAGAATCTGCCTCAGAGTAGGGCCAGCATATAGGAAGTGACCTAAGACCGGAGATGAATCATCAGGAATCTAAATCTCTAGATCCTGGTGTGCCTGAAAGCCAGAGTTTTTTTAAGCACAATGAGACAGTTTGCTTTTGGTTTCAGCCAGAATGCCTGTTTTCTTTCACTTGAAATTGAAAGAGTTTTGGCAGATCTGTTACTGTGTCCATAGAAGGGCTGCAATGAGGTACAATTGTGTGAAACGCCGCAGAAGCAGGCAACTACTATTTGTCTGCCTGGAATGGTGTGGAGGGCAGCGGGGCATCCAGAGGAGCCTTCATACAGGAAGGGGCCACTTGAGCTGGACTTGGAAGGAGGAAGATGCTAACAAGCTAGAGATACCATTCTAAAACTTTCCAAATACCAAGAAATCTGCTTCTAAATAACCGAAGAGGCAATGAGAAAAGTCACAATGGAAAACCTAGAAAACATTTGAACTGAATGACATAAATACTGCCTACCAAAACTTGTGGGTTGCAGCTAGAACAATACTTAGAGGAAAATTTGTAGCCTTAAACTTCATAAATGGAAGAAAAGAAAGAGCTCAACAATATTCTGAACATCCCTCTCAAGAAGTTAGAAAAAGAGCATGGGGGCTTCCCTGGCGGCACAGCAGTTAAGCGCTGAGCTGTAGAGCTGTTTTTTGGCAGCGGCAATGCGAGTTCGATGCCAGGCCAGGAAGACTCCCACCTGGCGCGGCAGACCTTGCCCTCCTGCCTCGTCCACTGCTCCCCTCAGCAGTATATTTCCGTCGATCTGCCTGTTCTGCTCCCCATTCCGTCTCTGGTGAGCCCTCTCACCACCCCACACCTCTGGCCTGTACCTCAGCTTGTATGCATAAATGAATGAATCTTAAAAAAAAAAAGAAAGAAAAGGAGCATTGAAATAAACACAGAAGAAAGTAAAAGAAGGGAAATAACAAAGCTCAAGACTGAAAGGGGAAGGAAACATGCCCGATGGAGTCTAAGTTGGGTTGTTGTAAGCCAGATAAGCCAGACGCCGGGGTGGTACTGCACTGCTGCTCTGCTGCTTCCGGGAATGAGTGCCCTGGCGGGGTTGGGGGGGTACTGGGTAAAGGAGGCCGGAGAACAAAAGGGAAGTGGTGAGACCATAGACTGGAAAGGAAGGTGGTGTCCAGAGCCCAAGGCTCTTCCTTGCAGAGGAATGGGGCAGGACCCACCGCTTGGGACCAAGATCCCACTTCATGGACAGTGGGTGCCAGGGAAGGCTCTCAGCAGGGTCACGGTCAAGGAACATGTCATTGGCCCCTAGATTCTGTCTGCACATCAGGGACTGTGACTCAGGTGCCTGGGCTGATTGAAAAGAAGAAAAGATGCTAAATGCAGTTTTCCAGGAACCAGCCTCTGCCTGTCATGGAGAAGCCGCCACCGCCCACTGCCACTTTGTCATGCTCGTTCCCCTTCCAGGGAGGGCTCCCAAACCCCTCAACTGGTCTCTGGGAAGGCTCTAGAAGGTGAGGGGAGTCTGTGGCTTACTGCTGCCTTTTGGGCTGCAGAATTCTTTGCTTTCTGCAGGGGATGGTGTTTGCAATATCAAGGCCACACAGATGGGAAGAAATGGAACTGGAGTTTGGACTCGGAGACTGAGCTGTTAAGCCCATACCCTCATCTTTCTCACAAATGTCCACACAAGCCCCCATGTGTGCCTATGAACATCTCTCACACACACGTACACAGGAGACCACAACCCTGCTCATGCACCCACATGCAGCTACATCTGAAGAGCAGAAACATAGACCCCCATGGAGCACAAGATTCGTCATGCGCGGTCACAGGAAACGACCCCCACTTGCTCACAAGTACTATTGGTGCACATCCCTGCTCACACATTTGCACAGACAGCATGCAACACTCCCATACACCTACGTTCCCATGAGTGCAAGTGCACGTGCATTACGATGCAAGTTTGGGCATGTGTGAGTGTGCAAGTGCACACTTACAGATGAGCAGTATTTACTGAGCACCTACTTTATGCCAGACACTGCTGGGATTTAGTGGTGAAGAAAATATTTTCTGCCTTCCCAGTGTGTGTAATGTAGCAGAGGCACATGTGTGCACAGACATGCATGTGCAATGGGCAGATCAGACATGTCCTGGTCATCAAGTGCCCATTATGGTCAGCAGCAGGACTGAACCCTCCCAGGTGTCAGGCAGCCCTGGGAGCACCATCCCCACTGCCATGACAGGCACCCAGGAGCGTATGTGGACCTCCCCTGTGCATGAGGCTGCATACGTTGGGTATTGGCAGGGGTAGAGGGGGATTGGGCACAGAGATCAGTGTTATTTTCAGTGCCCCCTGTGGCCTAGGACCCTGAGCTTCCATTAGTTCCCCTGGGACCAGACTGTGCTCCAAGTGCACCGCATGCATTTCTGGATACGTGCACCCCTCCATGTGTGCTCATGGGTGTGCAGGGGTGGGAAAGACCCTCAGCACTCCCCTGGCCTCGTACCCCATCAAGAGCCTCAGTTCCTAAGTCCTCCACCTCTCATCTTCCCGCATCTTCACCTGGGGACATGCCTGGTTTCCCACGGGAGGCAGCACAATGGGGAGGAGGGGCTGCAATGACTTGGCTTCCAGGCAGCTGTGCTGAGTTTCTGCAAAGACTCCCTTCCTCAAAGAGGCTCCTCTTTACTGAAAGTTCAGGTTGCTGTGGTTTCCCGCATGTACATAGGGGAAACATCAAACACAAAATCATTTACCAAGAACTGTCCAACAGTCAATCAACAAGCATTTATTGATAGTGGGAACTTGCAAATATGGGTAGGGTGGGGGGGGTGGAGAAAAGAGGGGCATAATAAACACAGGCTTGTCCAGTAAAAGCCCACGAGGAAGCTGAAGTTAGGCATGGGGAGAGGGGCAGCGTAGTCCAGGCAGAGAGAGCTGCACGCACAAAACCTGGGTGTGGTAGCGAATACTCTGGTCAGACCAAAACAAGCATTCGGTGGCCCCCATTTCACAACTGGCAGTGTGCTGGTAAACCAACAAGCAAAAAGCAAAAATCTGGTACATTTACTGCTTTTCATGGTGTCCATTTGAACTTTATGGCCAATTTCAAACTAGTGATGCAATGTCAGGGGACCCAGAACTGAGAAAAACTGCTTGGGAGCTGGTGCACGCCAGCCTCAGCAGACCACCGGCCCAGCCTCTTCCCAGGGACATGTGGAGGACGAAGTGAGAGGGTTGGTGCCCAGGACAAGGCAAGAGCCTCAGTTAGTAAGGGACTAATACTCAAGATCTAGAAAAATCCCATACAATTCAACAATTAAAAAAAGCCAATTAATAAATGGGAAGCAGACATGAGCAGACGATTCACCTAAGAGGCTATCCAGAAAACATGAAAAAAATGCTCATTGTCACCTCCAATAAGAGAACTGCAGGCTGAACCCACGGTGAGGTGCCATCTCACAGCCATGAGAATGGCACATATTAAAAAGACCCCCAACAACAAGTGCTGGAGAGGATGCAGGCAGAAAGGAGCCCTGGTGCACCTTGGTGGGAATGTAAACTGGTGCAGCCATTTTGGAAATCCATCTGGACTGAATTGAAAAAACTGAAAATGGAAATACTATCCAACCCAGCAAGTCCACTCTTGGGCATCTCTCCACAAAATACAAAGCCTTCGATACAAAAGTCCAGACACACCACAGTGCTCATGGGAGCAGTTTTGACAATAGCTAAGACATGGAAGCGACTTAAAAGTCCGCCGATGGACAGACTGATCAAGAAGACGTGGTATAGCCACACCATGGAGTACTATAGAGCCAGAGGAAAGGCTGAAAAGCAGCCATTTTTGACAAAATGGAGGGAACGTGAGAGAATTATGTGTAGTAAAGCAGGTCAGAGCAATAAAAACAAATACTGGACATTTACAAAGCAGATGATTCAATAATATAAAAACTCTTTCAAAAACCAGTGGACATCAATAAACACCGTGAGGGCTTTGAAGTTAAGAGGGAGGAGGATGGGGGTGGGAAAAAATATTAGAAGAGACTCTTAGGTGAACTGAGCAACATCAGAGGACACGAAAGCAATATACAAGAATCAACTGTATTTTATATACAAATAATTAATTAAAAGTAAATTAAGATTACATTTGGGAAAAAAAAAGTGTCTCAGAAGGATCAGGCACAAGAACACAACCTCATGTCCATCTTTCCACACATGTTCTGATCTGTCCTCTCGATAACCTTGTCCCCACCCTGCGCTAGACACTGACCACCTCAAGGTGTCTCAGACCATCCCTACCTGTACTGGTGGTGAAGCACCGGAGCCCAGATGAGCGATGCCTGAGGCCTGAGGAGGAGGACTTCCTGGAGGAGGTGGCATCTAAGATAAAACAGTGAGGCAGTAAGTAAGGGGTAGAAAAGAGTAATTTCCAAGCAGAGGAAATAACTTGTGCAATGGCTTAGCGAAAAGCATTCTGCTGAACAGACTTCTTAAATGAGCCAGCACTACCTAAGCGCTGTTCGAGAGTCTTCATTCATGAAATCCTCAAATGACTCTCTGAGGTGCTTCTTATTTTTAACCCCATTGTGTAGCTGGGGCAATTGAGATGAGACAAGTCAACATACCCACCATCACAGGCTGGCTCCCCACCATGTTACTCCTGAACATCTGAAGTGGGTGTGGCTGGGGAAGTTTTAGGGGGTACCCAGACACAGCATCTAACACTAAGTTTAGTTTGGGGTTTAAGTAAATGTCAGCGTGTGGGAAGTGATCCGTTCCCCTGAGCACACTCCCCAGTGCCTTTCACAAGCAAACAAGGCCAGAGCGTGGTCCGGCAGAGCACTCACCAGCTAAGCCAGTCCCCTCTCACTGTGGCCTTGGTGACTTGGGGCTGGGGTGTTTAGAGTGAGCCCTGCCTCACTCTTTGGTTTTTGTTTGTCTGCTTGTTTGTTTTTTCACTGAACACTTCATCTGAAGGTTGAGAGACACAAGAGAAACAGACTAAAGTGCCTGCCCTCAAGGAGTCCAGAAACAGGGGATACAGGAATAGCAATTTTCTGTGTTTGAAATAAAAAGTAAAAACCCAAAAAAATAAAGTTAGAAATTACTTTGTGTTTGGGGACCGGTTCACAGTGAAAATGCCCATGGTCACTGGGTGTTAACACTTTGTGGTCCGCTCATGTATTAGTACATGTTTTTGTCACCAGTATGAGGTGGCCACTCACATATTAATACATGTTCGTCTAGTCTCCGGTTTTTCACACCACAGTGGATTTATTTGGAACTATTAGGAGCTATTTCTTTGATTGTACTCAATCTAGAAGCTTTCCACATTGTTTTGGTGAAAGTGTAAGGTGTTTTGTGAGAGATATTACAGTTTTTTTTAATATCCAGTAGTTCAGGAGTTGTGTGTGTTTTACTGAATGCTTATACCATTCATGCAGTAGCACAGAAAATGGCCGAAGGGCTGGTAAATTTAAAGGGCACCGGCACACAAAGAGTTAAAAGATGACATTTCCTTGGTGGTTGCTGGGTGATGGGGGAGAGGGCACTGGGAGTGACTACTAATGGGTCCGGGGTTTTTGCAGGGAGAGGTGATGGAATCAGGCAGTGGTAATGATGTCCGACATTGTAAATATATGGAAACCCACTGAGTTGTATTTTTTTAAATGATTAAAATGGAGAATCTTGTATGTAAATTCTATAGTGCTTAAAAAATAAACTGCTTCAACTAGGAGGCTTGTGGTTGCAGGGGACAGGATTAGCTTTTTAAAATGGGTTTTGTGGCTCATAAACAGATTTTTAGGTCTCATAGTTCAGGCAGGGATGGACTGAGGTGCTCACAAGTTCTTCAGATTCATGTTAGGGTCTGGCAAGAGGGGCCCGTCCAGACAAGGACATGTCAAGGGCACCCTGAACATCACAATCAAGGAAGCAGCAGATGGTTTTAACCCTAAAGGAACCCACCCTGCCTGTCTCGACCATTGAAGGTCACAGGCCCTTATCCCAAAATCCCTTGCTGGCTGCAGCCTAGCCCCCCCCAACTACCTGCGATATAGAAACCGCACGTGCTTTTCTCGGGGGTGGCTCTCCCTCTGCCCTCCCCTCAGGGTCCCGCCTGGCAACTGGCCCCCAGTAAAGCTTTTGTTTTTGAGACTGCTTAATCTGCCGACCTTTCAATTCAAAGGCTCCAGCTCTGGGATCTGTTTTCTTGTGTGTTGGTTTCATTCTCCAACAGCCTAAGTGAGATTCAAAAAGTAAAACAGCTCTCAGTTGTCCAGGTTTATAATCTACCAGTTTAGGAAGAAAAAAGAAAAAAAGGATCTTTTTCTAATGGTTCCAAGGATCATAGAGAGAAGGCTCTCTCGGTCAGTTTTAATCACGTGCCTGCCCCGGAACCAATCAATACATGAATTGGGGTAGGAATGTTCCCCTTGACCAAGTCTGGGTCATGTGCCCGCCTGAAAAACTGTGAGTGAGACCATTTCCTGGAAACGTAAGAAAGGGACAGTGTCCTCAAGGAGACCAGGTGCTGTTAGCAGACGATGGGGGAGTGGATGCCTGGTGGGCAGCACAGTCCTGCATGAGGAAGGAGGTGCCTGATGGAGACGTGAGGGGTGGGGCATGACTAGTAGAGGGAGGACAATGGCAAAGTGTGGTCTGGATATACTGGCCAGGTCATGGTGTCTGAGGGTGTCAGGTCATGGTATGTAGAGGTGAGAGGTCACAGTGACTAGGAGTGACAGGTCATGGTGTCTGGGGTGAAAGGTCATGGTCACTGGGGGGGTGTCAGGTCATTATGTCTAGGGGTGAGAGGTCATAGTGGCTTGGAGTGACAGGTCATGGGGTCTAGAGGTCACAGTTCTTGGGCACTTGACAGTCATTCCACAGGTAAAGGGCTTGCTAGAGCAGCTCACAGTGATACAGGGCAGGAGGGCACTAAAACTGGCCAAAGACACTGCCCAAACTGCTTACTGGTCACTTATTCTAGTTCTGCACCCGCACATACAATTGCAAGGCTACTCAGGCTTAGGGAACAACAGGATGTATTTAACAAACCAGGGTAAAACAAAGAGTTACTGACGCTAAGAAATGGCCGTTTACCTCAGTCAAAGCAATGTCCAGTCCTTTAAGTCCCAAAGAAGAAACAGCAGAGGCAGCATCTTCCCGCCACTGAGGGCGTGGAGCGCCTCTTCCAAACAACGCGTCCAAGATGGCGCATTCCTGCCTCTGCAGACGCGCAACAACCAGACTGTAGGCCAGGTTCCAACTCACGAGGACGACACAGAACACAACTGGAGATGCTCCCGGAGCTGCCGTGGTGCCCCAGCACAGCACCAGGCCAACAATGCAAACAGCAACTACAGTGGCCAGACGGCCCAACAGACTGCACTCACGCATTTTAGGAAGGCGCCCATTCCGGGACTTTGCTTTCTTTCCTCTGCTGTAGCAATAACAAAACCGGGAGCGGTTTCCATCGCTCGGCTACTTGCAAAGACTTCAGACTTTTCCTCTCAAAGACTGGTGCAGTGGGGGCCCAAGTCGATGGCCCCAAAGTCAGTGAAGATTCCAAAAAATGTTCAATCCAGAACTCTACATCCTGACGGCTCAAAAGCTCCTGGCGGCTGATTCCCAAACTCTCAATCATGGCGGCTGCATCTCTCTGACAGCTGGATCTCGTCCTCTAAATCATGCCAGCTGAATCTCCTTCGTCCTCCACCCCTTTTATTTCTAATCAGAGTCTCCACCCCAAACTGCAATATGTTTCAGCATTTTCCCTGGGGCTATCTATCCTCATCAGCAACTTCCTCCAGGGGGCACCACCTAAACCGGACTTTGGTCTCAGCTCCAGGTACAACAGGATCCCAGAATCATTTCCTTACCAGATCACCAGTTTATTATGATAGAGATAACACGGGACAGCCGAATGGAAGGGGTGCACAGGCAAGTGCGGGGTGAGAAGCACAGACTTCCAGCCTTCTCAGGTGCACCACCCTCCCTGCACTTCCACATGTTTAACAGCTGGGAAGCTCCCTGAACACCACCCTTTGTGTTTTCGGGGAATCTTCATAGCACAGGCAACACTAATAAAATCATTGGCCACTGGTGTTTGTACTCAACCTCCAGCCCGTCACAGGACCAACACTTAACCCTATAGTCCTGTGGTTGGTTTCCCTGGCAACCACTGTTACCTAGGGGCTTCCCAAAGATCAGCTCATTAACACAACAAAAGGCACTTACTGTTTTCTTTGCTTTGGAAATTCCAAGGGTTCTAGATCTATGTCAGAAAAAGGGACCCAATATGTATTTCTTATTAGAGATGTAATAAACATCAGGTAATGGTGTGTAGGAGAGCCCAGGTCATGGGTTCTAGGGATGCCAGGTCATGAATTCTAGGGGTGCCCAGGTCATGGATTCTAGGGGTGCCCAGGCCATGGACTGCCGCATGTTTAGTGTCTGGGAAGTAGTATGGACTGAAGAAATGAGAAGGCAGGATCCAGGAACTAGGACTCAAAGGAATTTGGACTCTGGCCTGAGGACAGATGTGGTGTCTCCCAGACTTGCCTCTTTGCCCGCACGCTTCCACGAATTGCTTCTTCCGTGTTTACATTTTTTCCCCATCATTATTAAATGTTTTATTTAAAAAACTTTTTTTTTTTCTGGGCCACGTCCCTCTTTGTGGCAAGGAATGCATGACGTCCTAAAGTAATCATTCTCTCTGTCTTTTAATGATAGAAATTTGAATTTGTTTTTATTTTTATTATTTTCTCCACCACCACCCTTAAAGTGCTCTTGTCTGCTCCTCCTTCCTCCTCCCTCTTAACTTCAGAGACCTCCTGGTTTTTACTAATGCCTGCCGGCTTTTGTAAGAATTTTACCTCATCTGTTGTGTAAATGCCCAGTGATTTTTTTGTCATTCTGACTTGCTTTACTGCACATAATTCCCTCAGATTCCCTTCATTTGGCTGAAAATGGCTGCATTTCTTCTTTCCTTACTACTGAATAGTACTCCACATACTCCATAAAGTGGATAAACACATCTTCGTGATCCAGGTGATGGGCATTTAGGCGGCTTCCGTGTCTCAGTTATTGTAAATATGTTTTAACTACCATTGTGGCACATATAGTTTTGTGTTGATGGTTTCACATTCTGTGGCTAGAAGCCCGTGAGTGGGGTTTCTGGGTCACACGGGATTAGTTTTCTGAGGTGAACCAGTTGTGCCAGCTGACATCGCCAGTGCTGGCTGCTTGGGGTGGGGAGAGAAGGGTGGGAAGGTAAATAACTTGATTTTTAAAAGAACGTTATCACCATCCTGAACGAAAACCCAACATCCTTCATCACAAACAAAAGGGAACTGTAAAAACACAAACAATGAAATAAAAACTGAATTACTAAATTCTAGCTCTAAAGCTAACACCAGTGGAAGGCTTGTCAGAGGAAGAGAAAGAGAATTAAATAATCACTTTCTCATTTTGATGTCCTTTGGACACCCGGGTGGCACTTAAAGTCATCGTAGGGACCAAGGTGTGTCACACACTTTTGACTAATGGAAACCAGGAGGCACTGCAGGTAGGGAAACGACTTGATCAGAAAAATTGCCCTGGTCACAAGGCGAGAGCCTTTGAGGACTGCTAGAAAGAAAATGCAGGTCCCAAGTGGCAGTGCAGATGCTAAGCCACCCAGACTCTCTGCCTAGCCAAACTGCAGGTTCAACCTCTGCGGTTCCACCTGCCCCAGGAACGTCTCTGGGGCTCCAGCTCCCCTACATCCTTCTTTCACTTCTAAGGGCCCTTGAGATTATCAGATAACCCAGGATAATCTCTCCATCTCAAAGTCAGTAATCAGCAATCTTGATTCCACCTGCAACCTCAATTGCCCCTTGCAACCTGCCATCACATGTTCAGTTTCCAAGAATTGGATGTGAATAACCTAGGGGCTCATTACCTACTGCACTCTTTTTTTAAAGATTATTTATTTATGCATGCAAGAGCTAGGGTGTAGGCCAGAGGTTTGGGGTGGGTAAGAGGATTCACCAGAGACAGAGTGGGGAACAGGACAGGAGGATCTACTGAAATACACTGCTGAGGAGAGCAGGGGGCGAGACAGGAGAGGTCTGCTGCACCATGTGGGTCAGCTCCCTGGCTGGGGATAGAACTCGTGCTGCGGTGGCTGCCAATGGCTTCATAGTGTTGAGACTTAAGCCCTGTGCCACCAGGGAAGCCCATCTACTGCAATCTTTAAGGCTGCTTTATGGGTGCAAAAGAAACACCACAGTGGTTTAAGCAAAAACAAGTTTATGATTTATTTAAGAATTTATTTATGATTTATTTAAGAATTTATTTAAAAACCAGAGGTGGTTTTGATTGTTGATGATATAATCAAGGACCCAGGCGCCTTTCTTCTTAAGCTCTGCCATATTCAAAACACTGTCCTTTCATCTGCAGGCTTTGCCTCCTCCTGATCACGAGATGGCTGCCAAATACAAGCCATCACATGTAAAGCAGGAAGATGGCAAAGGGGATTTCTCCTAATGCTGTTCTCTTTATTAGAAAGGAGAACCAGGGGCCTCCCTGGTGGCGCAGCGGTTGGGCGCTGCGCTGTGGAGCCGTTGGCAGCAGCAATGCGAGTTCGACGCCCGGCCTGGGAGAGTCCCACATGGTGCGGCAGACCTCTCCTGCCTCGCCCGCTGCTCCCCTCAGCAGTGTATTTCTGATCTGCCTGTTCTGCTCCCCACTCTGTCTCTGGTGAAGCCTCTCACCACTCCACACCTCTGACCTGTACCCCAACTGCATGTATAAATAAATTTAAAAAAAAAAAAAAAGAAAGGAGAACCACTGGCTTGCTTTGCAGTCCCAGGCAGAGAGGAAGGACAGACAGACTAAATATGTTGACCAATTCGAGATGAATTTACCAACTGGAAATCAGGAAATACCAGTTCATGGGTGGTGTGAGTTGTCAGTATACAGGAGGGAGAGTTGGGATGGCCAGATTCAGAGATCAGTCTGTGGCTGGGATCAAAGACTAGTTTGTGGCCAGGGCTAGGGGTCAGTCTACAGTCAGGAGCATGGATAGGCCCACATGATCGGGAATCAGTGTAGCTGAGCTCATTCTGTAGTTGGAGTCAGGCATTCAGCAGGGGCTGGGATCAGAGGTTAGTTACCCCCCCACCTCCCCTCCCTCACCATCTACCTGCTGTCCCCATGGTAGTTACCATTATTTCCATTTTATAGAAGAGCATGCAAGCACAGAGAGTTTGCATGACTGGCTTCAGGCCACACAGCAGGTGCTGGGAGCACCCTGGGTTCCTAAATACCTGTTGGCACTTTAGCCAGGTACTGGGGAGGATGGAGGTGAGATGCAGAGAAGAGTGGGGAGTGGGAAGTGGGAGTGGGAGGTGGGGATCTCTCAGGCCTACTTTTCCTGGCACCACCAGGGACCTAGACCTGGGCCTGAGCCCCTGGTATGGAGACAGCGCTGGGGCCAGAGTGGGCCACCAGGGGGCAGCAGGAACCAAGGCGCTGGCTGCCGGCCAAAGTGCTGTGGCCAGTTCCTCAATGGCCAGGTGCCTTCTGCTTGCTGTGCTTGCTGTGCCCTCTAATACAAAAAGGGTGGAATTTTGAGAAAGAACTGGCAGTGTCTGCTGCTGGCAGGTATCTCAGACAAGTTAGAGCAGGTGGACACAGCCCCCCACTGTGACATCTGCTTCTCACCCCACTGCAAGCCACTTCTCTTTATCAACCAGGAAACTTGAGCACAGAATGGTCAAGTTCCTAGTCCACGGTCACACAGCTCCAAGGGCAAAGGTAGGTTCAAGCTGTGGCAGGTTGAGTGCAGGCCCTTGCTTCTCTGAGTCTCTGTGTTCTCGCCTTTAGAAAGGGGAGAAGACTGTGGGCGATCGGGGTGCAGATAGGATCAGGGCGCACCCAGGCAAGCCCTACGCAGCCTCTCCTCGAGGCCGGGCGGGCCCGCGGAAGTCAGCCTTCCATGCAGTGGGCGCGAAAACACCGATTCCCCCTTAATTAATAACTTTCATGGGAAAACAATGTCAGAAAGTTTATTCAACAGGATGTCAAGGGATCTACACCTTCAAAAACAAACATTCATTCTGAGACCACCCACACGGCGCCTGGTGCAGGGGTGGGGATGGGATTTCCGGTGGTTTTCACTTTCCTTCGTATACCTTTAGGTTTTCTCTGAGTTGGAGACTCAGAAAAAAAGCAGTAGCATTTCATATTAAAAAGAAATACTACTAATAAAGCGGACGCGCCTAGCCCCCGCCCCGGAAAAGTCTTTGTAAAAGCGGCTTTGGGAGGGCATGTGGGGTGGGACCGCAGGACCCTGAAGTCAGAGTCTTTGGAAGTTTCCCTGGTCTGTGGGTTCCTTGCTGTGCGCCACGCCTCTCCACCTCACCCCCCACGCCCCTGCTGGAGCCGCCCCACTGCATTCAGCCCGCAGAGGTCACTGGGAAACTCCTACCGCAGCATCACCGCTGAGCGCACAACCCACAATTTCCAGCTCCCGCGGGGGCGGACCTGAGTGGGGCCCACTTCATCCACTAGACACCGCCCCTCGTGGCTCCTCTCCTTCCGTTCATCTTTCTAGCTCTTTTCCTCTCTCCTCCACGCTGAAGCAATGACACAGACACAGGGGACTAGGAAGATCCGCTAGGTCAGTTCTAGCGAACACCGTAAGTACTGACCGCACTGGGTTTTGAAATATAGATGTCAATTAATTCAATAAAATTTAAAAATCAGTTCCTTGGGCACATTAGCCACATTTCAAGTGCTTCATAGCCATATGTGGCTAGTGGTCAGCGTGTGCTGGACAGCTGGAGACCTCTCCACCACTGCACAAAGTTCCTAGGGCAGGGCTGTTGTGAATACCCATTTGTCTTGCTATAAAATCTCTCCCTAAGGTTGCTCTTTGGACCAATATATTTTTTAAAAGATTTATTTATGCATACAAGCTGGGGTACAGGCCAGAGGCATGGGGCGAGGAGAGAGTTCACTAGAGACTGAGTGGGGAGCAGAACAGGCAGATCCATGGAAACACACCGCTAAGGGGAGCAACAGGCCAGGCAGGAGAGGTCTGCTGCGCCTGGCCCAATATTTTTGCTTTCTTCCTCCTCTTTTCTTCTAAATGCCCCTTCCTGCAAATCTAAAATAAAACTTCTCATTTGAAAAATGTTTTTTTCTCTAATGATCTCCTCTCACGGTGTAGTTGCTCAAAACATATTTGTATGAGAGGCATGGGGAAGTCCCTATCAGGGAACAGCCAATGGGGGCCGGGGGAGAGGTCTCAGAGGCCCCAGGTCAGGGTAAGCACAGCAGCAGGAGGCAGTAGACTCTTACTGGAAGCTTTGGAGGCAGCCAGAGCAGCAGATTCTAAGCCACCTTTTTACTGTTGTCACCTGCGCCCCAGCCAGGCGGGAGGAAACCTGACCGAGATGGGGATGATGAAGATGGAGGTTGTCTACAACACGCTGTAATATCCTTCCTGGTTTACAACTTAGAAAAGGAAAACACAGTCGATAAGGGAGACAGAGAGCAGAGAAGGAACCCTTGTAGTTCCTTGCCTAATTTGGTTCGATGCCTTGGGGGCCAAGGACCAAATTTCAAGGGACCTTTGAAAAGTCTTTCATCCAAAAAAAAACCCCTGGCAACCAGCCACTCCCCCACCCCGTGCAAAGCCGCTGATCCCTGGGGCTCCTGAGTAAGAACATCTGCAAAGAGGATCCTGACTGCCCCAGTCGCAGTCCTCTGCAGGGTGGGACGGAGACACTGGAGGGACACTTCAGGCCACTGGGGAGCCTGGGTTCAGCTCTGGCTAGCTGTGACCTTGGTAAAGGCAGTGGTTGCTCTCAGGGCCCCATCCATGTTTCCTTCCTACTCCAAAAGCACAAAACCTCTCCACCCTTTCTTCCGAGCACCTTCTTCCTGGAGCAGCTGCAAACTGTCCTCGACCAGACACACAGAAGGTGGTGGACAAACACCCCAGCTCCCCCACCTCTGCAGGGCACTGCCAGGCGTGCTCTGTGCACTGCTCCCTGGTGGGATGGAATGCCAGTTGCCCACATGGGCATGTTCAGTAACCCCCCTTTATTGCTCCTGGCACTTCCCAGTCTCACATCCCCACTCTCCAAGCGTGCTTTCCAGGGATCGTCTCCTAAAACGACTCGCTGCACTAGAATCTCTGGGGGAACCCAGACAGAGACAGTCAATGACCCCAATCTCTTGGGCCTCGGCTCCAGTTCCAGCTCCTGGGATAGAAGGCTCCAGTGAGTGAACAGAGACAAAGCAGCTGCAACAGGGCCTGGTAGTGCTTGTTTAATAAATGAGGGGGGAAGGAGATAAAGAGCCTTTGTTTATACAGAACCTCATTCCTCCCATCCCACATCCTCAGCAAACGCAAATGCCAGGTGATAAGACAATCTTAGAGAGGCAAACATTACTCAACCTGAGGTCTGGCCTATGCCCAGGCCACAGCTCCTGGTGTCACGGGCTGGAGGGGCCTGGCCCTGCAGGATCCTGGGAAGAAACCACTTCCTCTGGTCTCCTGTGGCTGACAGTCACGGTGTCCATGGGGGCACACGCCCCAAGGTAACTGGGCGTGTTTATTCTGGGGGTCCCAAGTGTAACAGGAACCCAAGTCTTACTTTTGAGGGGGGACCTGACAGCAAAATGTCACTGGTTGAAAGTCACTCTTTTTCGTGTGCTCCGTTGCCCCCACCTTGGCTCAGCACCCCCACCGCCCAGACCCTGCTCCAGGGGCAGCCTCACAAAGCTGTCCACGCGGATGACCGCCGTCCTGCACCTCGGCTTCCCTCTGGTTTCCCAAAGCCTTCTCAGTCGTTCCCTGGTTGGCGTGGCTGGTTCCAGGCTCAGTGTCCAATCCAGTGAGATGGCGGCAGCGAGCCCCAGGACCAGTTAGACACAGTGACTAGATGACAAGTCACACCCTGGGCAGAGTGACAGTGATGGCACACCAGGGAAGCTGTGATGGGGGAACGAGCCGAGATGCCCAGGAACTTCCGACTCTCCCAGGCGCCTGCTGTGGACACAGCCGCCCAGCACCCTCCACTCGTATGGGATGTGGGGAGTCCAGGCCAATGTGGGGAGTAGGGGGGATCTGGTCTCTGCAGCTGCACATGGGACAACTTCATACCAGGGTCCCCCAAGTCTCGGAAATCTGCCAGCCCGGCCGCCTCGCGGTAGAGGCATTTCACAGGTGTGGCTGAGGCCCAGTGCTCACCTGTAGAACTTGGCAACACAGATCACACACTTAGGAGGTGGTCATGCAGGCAGGCCTGGTGGAGCGCACCGCTGCCATTTTTGGGGTCTGGTTGGAGCTCTGAGCACTGCCTGGGGCAGGCTGTAAGAGTGGTGAGGGCTTACCCTCCTCCGAGACACCCAAGGGTGCCATGGAGACAGAAGAGAGGCTAGCCTCCAGGGGAACCCCACCTGCCACGGAGTCTAGGGCCCTCAGGGGGCTCACCGGGGGTGAGGACCTGTCCCCACAGCAGCAGCCACAGCAGGGACTGGCCATAACGCGGGTGTCGCCCTGCTCCTCCTGGCCGTGACACTGTTTCAGGTGGCCGCACAAATGGCAGGTGAGGGCCGAGTAGATGATGCCGCTGCCCAGGTCATCCCCGAGGGGGGCTGCGGCCTGCTCCAGGGCACATGGGGACTTCTGGCTGTCCTCTCCCTTTTCCACAGGCTCCAGATGGGTGCACTCTGGGGAGCTGCTTGGGGGGAGTGAGTGCTGAGGACTCTGAGGTGGCTCCACGTCCAGTCCAAAGGTGGCCAGAGGGACACAGGCTGGGGCAGAGGCCTGAGGGCAGCCGGGAGTGAGGGTCTGGAGGGGCCTGTAGCCATTGTGCCCGCTGCTACCTTTCACCCCTGAGGTCCCTGGGCAGCTGGCACTGCTGGCAAGCAGGCTGGAGAAGGCCTTATAGCCAGTCTCTTGGGCGGGGTGGCCGCCTGCCCCCCCACTGTCCTGGGTGCCACCCTGCTCCCCGCCCCGCACGAACTCCCGGCAGTCACTGAGGGGCGCGGGGGCGGCGGCCGCCCTGTGCTGCAGGACACTCTGGCGGAGGATCTGCTCCCAGGTTTCTGGCTCAGGCTGGGGTGCGGTGAGTGGCTCCAAGGGCTGGTGGGCAGAGGGGCGGCCATGGTCCATGTCCCCTTGGCGCTCAGACGGCTGGGGGTCTGGGTCAGGTACACCAGGACCCAAGGGCTGGCTGGGGAAGGGGCTGAAGCTGCGGTAGGCGGGGTTGTCTGTGGTGACAGTGGGCATCTCGGTGAAAGTCAGGCTTGCTGGGCCCTGGGGTTGAGTGGCCCAGAGATCGGACTCCTGCCCCTCGCTCTGGCAGGTCTCCTGGGGCCCCTCACTGGGGCCCTCCAGCCAGGGCATCTGAGTACTCACACTTCCTGAAGGTGGGGGAAGGCAGGACCCCTCCAAGCCCTGCGGGTGAAAGTCCCCATCCTCACCTCCGAGAAGGTCTAGGAATAGGTTCTCTGTCAGCCGGGCTGCGATTCCCTCTCTGCCCCCCAGAAAGCTGTCCCCGCTGTTCTCAGGTGATGGGGAGAAGTTCCCTTTGTCTTCCTCCACCTCCTCTGCCTCCTCACTCTCCTCCGGGGCCTGCAGCAGCTCCACACACCGCACCACGCTGATGCTCTCTGGCCAGAGAACTGTCCTGCTGATCTCCACGGGGCACCATGATGATATTCCAGGGCCCTGGAAAGGCCCATTTCTGGCAGCTTTGGGGGCGTCCTCATCTCTTTCCATGCCATGCTCCAGTAAACAGGGCAGAAGCTTGGTAAGACAAGTTTTCCAGTGTCTGCCAAAGCAAGCCAAGTTTGGTCAAGGTTAAGTTTCTTGAAAAACCCCTATTCATCCTTCAGAGTCAAACTTGAACTCTCCCTGTACTGACACCTATTTATTGCAGGTAAGCTTCCTCATTTTCTACCCAACAATCTATCAATTTATCTTCACTACTAGATGGGGAACAAAGGACCCTTGTTTTATTTTGAGGTTTCTGGAGCCAGTATATATGTGGCATCTAATACAACCTCTATTGCATAAAGGAGACTCTGTCAGGGATATGTAAAATATTTATCAACACCACAGCATAAGTGACGACAGACAGAATAGCTGTGGGGTCCCAGGGTTGGAGGGTCCAAGAGACTCCTGCTGCGCCATAAATATTTCATTAGTGTATTGTGGGTAGGTCCAGGGGGCCCCGAGGGAGGAATGAAGGAAGTCCAGGTGGTAGTGGGATCCTGGAGGGTACTGTGGGTATTCCCCAAATTGTTAACATTTATGCAATTACATACAACATTTACGTCAATATTTTAACTGGTTTAGCTGCCCTGGCTGTACTCTATCAGCCTGACTCAGGCCAGACTGGACATTCCCAAGGGGCTTCAGCAGGGTCCTCACCAACAGGGAACCCCAGCCAGCAGCTGCTCTACCCAGGCTGCCCCTCCTCCTCCACCCCTCCAAGCCCAGTGTCACAGGAGGAGACATGGCGGTGGGGATGTGACCCCACTCTCAAGACGGAGTCTGCCACCCAGGTCCATCACCTTCTACATCCATGCAGCCCATGATTTAAGTTCATATACATACGGGCACTTGGCTGGTTCCTGGACTCCAGCTCGCTTCCCCCACAGCGATACCTAAAATAGAGACAGCTGATGAAACAGAGTGGTGTGGCCTGCCAGCCTGGCCGGGCATACAGCCACGCTCTAAGGGTTTGCTCCTTGTGTTAGCCTTGACATCACACAGGTCTAAGGTCCCTCTGGCCACTTCAGTTCTCTGAACCTCATGTCCTGGGAATCAATGAGACTGTCCTTTATTCTAAAGCTCCTCCTACCCCTTGAATTGGGCCTGGCCAGGTGACTTGCTTTGACCAACAGAACTTGGTAAAAGTGACACTGTGCTAACTGGGCTGACTTGCTTGCGGGTGAGACCCACGGCTTGGTTACCTCCATTGCCCCAGTTGAGAATAAGCCAGCTGCCAGGCCTGTGAGTGAGGCCACTGGAACCAGGCCAGCCCAGCCCAGCCCAGGATCCTTCTACCCCCACCACTGAGCGGAGCTCAAACTGCCTGCCTGCAGGAGCAGGAGTGAATAAATGGCTACTGTTTTCACTCTCTAAATTTCAAGGTGAGTTGTTATACAGCCAAGCTAACTAACACACCAACGGCAGTGAGTGTGCAGGCACCTGCAATACACACTTCACATATCTTGTCTCAGTGACTCCCGACATCCATCCTGTTAGGTAAATACCACTAGAACCCACAGGAGCAGACCGAGTGCAGAGAAATTAAGCAACTTGTTCAAATCCACAGTACAGGTGAGAGTGAGGCCTCAAAGCCAGCACCACCGGGCTGCATGCCCAGTCAGAGGAGTGTGGCGAGCTGGGGACACCTGGACTTTCTATTAGAGACAAGACCTGTACCCCACCTCCTCCTTCCCAGAGAACTCTGAGATGGCTTGGGCAAACCCCACAAGGCCATCGCATTGGGGGAGCTACCCCCCCCCCCCAGGTCAGGACGGCCACTTGGCTGGTCTCAAGGTTCCCCACTCCCTCACAGGTAAACAGTTTAGGAAGGAGCATATGATGCAATTCAGGCCTAAGAGAACGGAGGCGAGATGTGCTGGTGCTTCCGGGGCAATTTCCTGGTCTCAGGAGAAAGACAGAGGAAGTCGGTCCCATCCTGTCTCTCCTCTTGGCCTTCTGCTCTGAGACAGGAGCCTCTCCAGGAGGTGACAGGGAGACCCCCAGGGTTCCCGAGGGAGGGAAAGAACCAAGAGAGGAACCTGCTCCAAAATGAAAGAATGGCCAAGAAAGCCACAGGGGCCTCCTATGCAGACCTCCGGGTCCTCAGGACCACACTGAGCTGCAATTCCGAAGCCCAGGAGTCCCCGTGAATCCTGTCTTCTGACACAGGCAGCCAAGGCGTCCTGACGACCCCAGCCCTACCTGAGAATCCTGGATGACAATGGCCACCAGGGGGCTGCGGGCCGGGTTGGGAATCTGGTCCCACCATTCTTTCTTGATCCTGAAAAGGAAAAGAAAAAGGAAAAGGTGTGGGTTTCGGAACTACTGACAGTGTCTCAGCCGCTGCCTCAGGATCTCACAGCAGACGTGCCATCCCTATTTATTATTGAACAAAAGAACCCCAAGATGAAATTTCCCAGCCACTCTGCTCCCCAGAAGGGCTGGCTCGGCCACCTCCCGTGCTGAGCCCAGGACTCACTTGTTGATGCTCAAGTAGCAGCACACACTGACGGCCAAGATGATGACGCAGGAGATGCTGACGCCGAGCGGCAGATGCTGCTCCAAGGGCGGCCGGAAGTCTGTAAGTCAGGGGAGTGTGAGCCCGAGTCCTGCTTGGCACTGCCTGGGCCGCTCCCCCGAGCTGGAGACCAGCACGGGCTCTCTGAGGGAGACCCTGCACGGGCCAGCCTCCTTTCCACACTGCCTCCCCGCTGTCCCCTGCTCCCACAAAGCCCAGTGCCACCCAAGGACCGTGAACTTGCCATCTTTCCTGAAGCAAAGAGGTGCCTCTGTGCTTGGAGCACTCTAGAATCAGGCCACCTGCATTCCAAGTCACACTGTCACCTCCTTGCTGGTGACCCAGGATAAGCCCTTCGCCCTCTCTATGCCTTGATTTCCTCATCTGTACAATGCTAATAATTGTTACCTGCCTCACGGGGGCCTTGTAAGGGCGACACGGCTCCACAGGCAATGTTCTCAGACAGTGCCCACTCGTGCACAAGGGCTCGCTGTCACATCCGCACGCCACGGCTCTGCGAGCGTCCCCTCCTGGCGACCTCTCCTACCACTCCATCCTTACCTTGGCTCTATCTCCTTCCCAGACTTAGTATCACTTGGTGCTAGAGTGGGCAGATTTACTTTTCGTTTGTTTTTTTCTGTCCCCCGTAGGAAGGTCAGTTCCACAAGCACAGGGATTTGTCTGCCTGGCTCACCGCCTCCTCCCAGCATCTAGCACAGGGTGGGCACACAGTAGGAGCTCAGTGTATACCTGTGTTACTGATGGGTGAGGCCCCGACACTCACCATTACGCCACCTGACGCTGGGGCTCCAGTCACTCCAGCTGGTGTTGTACATCTCAGCCCAGGTCTTCACCTGGGCGCTGTAGAAGGCCCCGGGCTTCAGGGTTCTGGCTGGGAAGTGTAGGGTGCACCCCTTGTAGACCACATCATAGAGTTTGACCTGGGAGAGGAAAGAAAGTCAGTGCACAGCCAGGGGTGGGAGGCACCTGCTAGCTTGTCCTGAGCTGACCCCATGGTGTTTAAAAGCGACCAGCCCAGTGTTTTGGGGATTCCTCCCAAACAAGCCTTTGTCTGTCACCTCCACAACTGCTAGAGTTGGGGGAGAGGGGTCCAGGAATTGGCCCTCTCCCCGGCCCCCTGATTAGCCAGATGATGTTATAGGGACAAGTTGATGACTCTTTCTGAGTTTGAGTTTTCTCATCTGTAAAATGAAGGTGAGAGTCCCCACTTCCCGGCTGTGTGATGCTAGGTAAGTAACACAACCTCGCTGTCCTCTTCTGCAAAAAGGCAACGATCAGTGTGTGCACCTCCCAGGGTCGCCGTGAGGATGAAATGGGTGAATACCGGCTGGCACTCTGGAGGAGCTGGCAGGGGCTGGGGGGGAGATACCAGACATGACAGGGATCTTCCCGAAGCATAGGTGGCCTCCTCGTTCCCCAGGGCTCCCTAGAAGCACTGCCAAGCCCAGAGGATCTCAGGCCCCACCAGCCTAGTCCCCACTGAGAACGGACTCCCAAGATGTGTGGTTACGTGAGAAAGGTAGGATGCAGACAGTAGTGCTACCCACTGCCTGTCATGTCTAAGGTCCCCAAGGGGACAAGCAAAGCGACGCTGGCAGACAGACTGAGATGGTCAGCTGTCCCCAGCTCATGGGATCCCCTCAAGCGTGGGTGGGGCCTTGCTTCTAATATGGCTAAGGTGATGGGCACAGGATGATGGGGTTACCTTACATAAGACTGTAATTCCACCTTTCTGGAAAACTCTCCCTGGCTGGTTTTGCGAAGGCCACACAGGAAAGAACTGAGTGGTGGTGGGCAGCCTGCCGCCACAGGGCAGTAAGAACCCGAGGCACTCAGCCTAACAGCCCGCAGCAGACCGGAAGCCATCCCTCCATCAAACCTCAGGGGAGACCCCAGCAGCCTGGGGACAGCTTAAGCAGAGCCCCAGCTCAGCCATGCCCAGATGTCTGACACCAGAGAGGGGGTAAAAAGCAGGTCTGTGCTAACAAGATTGCATTTTTCTGGAATACAAGCCCCCTGGAAGGATACATGGGCCTCCAAGCCCCACCTGCCCTCACCTGGTTTTCCTTTCCCTCCTGGTGAGACAGGAGCTGTGGTCAGCCTCTGGGAGGAGGAACTGAGGTTGGGGTTGGGAGAGAAACCTTTCCATTCTAAGTCCTCCGGTACCATTTGAATTTTTTATGTCAACATTTACTTTTATTAAAAAAACACTTTTATTAAAAAATAAAAATGGAAATACAATCTTTGTGCAGGATTAATTCAGAGGGCGAGTGAGTGGCCCAGTCTTCCACAGGGCTCTGCTCCCTGAGGGGTCCTCCCTCTGGCTCTCTCTGCTCAGGCCCTGCAGCCACCCCCCAGCTGGGGCAGCTCCCCTCCCACTTGCAGGTCGGAAGCACATCTGGTGTGAAGTGATCTGAGGAAAGCAGAGTCCCAGCAGGTTGCTGGAGGGACCGGAGGGCAGCTGGTGTTTTCCACTGGAGCTGAGGATGGAGTGGGGGTTACTGAAGGTTGGGGCAGGGAGAGGAGGATACTCTCACCCTCTCTTGGTTTTTCTGGGTAAGCAGCAGCTGAAGCTAGCTCCCCACAGGAATTGAATCTCCTGAAGCAGAGGAGGGAACCAGGAAGTGCGTTACTAAGAAACCAAAGAGAAATATGATTTCTGAGGAACTATTTGCAATTAGTTTGTTTTTCAGCAAAAGGTCAGGTGTCTAGGAGTTCATCCCTGGGAGAAAGACCCAGGGGAGGAGACACAGCACAGGCTCTGGAGTTCAAATCCTGGGGTCAAATCCCAGCTGTGCTATTTCTAGCGAAGGCGAGTCCCTCTACCTCTCAAAGCCTCAGTTTCTTCATCACTGAAATGGAGAGGCAAGCTTCTTCCCACCTGCAGGGCTTTCCCATCCATTGGTGATAACACATGTCGTCTATGGCACATAGTAGGCACACAAGAAATGGTGGCTGTCATGATGGTGGGCACAACCCTGAATAGGCCTGTGGCCTCATTTTCTGCTTTTTTCACTGTACATACTCCCAAATCCCCATAATCCTCAGCTTTGTCATGAATTTTCATACCTCCAAGTCTTTGCTCATGTACCTCTGCTCCTCTGCCTGTCCTTCCTATCCCCTCCTTCCCTATCTAGAACACTCCTATACATGCTTCAACGTCTAGGCTAAACCTCCATTATAGAGCCTGGTCCAGAAAGAAGAGATGCAATGAGCAGTTCCACCCCCAAATTCAACAGCAAGTTCCTAATCTCTTCTTAGAATTGACCTCACCCACTCTGAGTCACAGCTGATATCTGCAGTACCAGCCCCTCATTTTTAGCCCATGTGCTTTGGGTGGAGCTGACCCCACCTGAGATGGAGAATGTGACTCACTCCTGGCCAATCAGAACATAGCCCACAGCCTGTGCCAGGTTCAGAGATTGCCGCGTGATCCAAGCCATGCAACTGACCATTGGCCCCAGGACGTTTACTGGGACTATTTGGAAAGAAAATTTTTCTCCACTGTGGCTTGGGAATATAGGCTGGAAGCTGCTAGCTGGAGGAGGGAAGAGCCAGTCTAAAAATGAAGCCAACATAGAATAAAATAGGGCCAAGAGATTCCTGGGACCTGGATCCAGCCATGCCTGAAGTGAGATCTAGAAATAAGCAAATAACATTTCTTTACATCCTTTCAGTAGTACCTTTTTCTTCCCTTCAGTTTATCCCCTGAACTTAAGCCTCACATAGACTCAGAAGTGAGAAGATTTACTGACAAAACCGAACCTCTTTCCTCATCATCTGTACAGACCCCGCCTTCCCCAGTTGCCCTCTGCGCTTCCACTGCGTGAGCCTGGCTGCCCCATTCCTGTGCCTTCCGCACATCCTGGCTGAGCGCTGGGGGGAACCACAACTGAGACAGAGTCAACACCCATCACCTCCCTGGCTTGGCCAGGAAGGGGAAGCAGCCACAAAGCCTGACTGGGGAGTTTCAGATGCCTGGGCTTGCCCCCCTGGCAGCTGAGGCCAGGTCAGCCCAGGCCCCTGGTGCCCACATGGCTCACAGCAGGCTGTAGACAACTCTCACGGAGTGAACTGAAGACCTGGCAGTGGGAGGGAGGCCGACGGGGCTTTCCAAGGCTTAAGCACTCCAGAGAAGCGGAGGCGTGTTTGTGACACTCTTCGTGCCAAGTGGGGGAGCGTGGCTGGCTCACACATTCCGGGCTTTCTGGGTAGGTTCCCTCATTGCGGTCATGTTACAAGGAGTTTAAGCAACATGTTTGCCATGCCACTGCGGGCAAGTGGCAGAGCAGGAACTGGAAGGCAGCCTGCGACCTGCTGTGCCCACGGTGTTCAGAAGCTGGCCCTCGAGTGGGAACATCTGAGGGGAGACGGGGGTGACAGGAAGTGACTACCACCTCCACCTGCAGCTAACATCGGATGGGGCCAAGCCATCTCCGGTGGGCGGCCCTGGCTATAGTACTTGATGGCTTCCTGTGAATCAGTTCCCCCTTTCAAAAAATGTCAAAGCGTTCATTTAAAAAGGAGCCCCGCTACCACGGCTGTGAATGGAAAGTGGGGATCAGATGTCATGGAGAAGTAAAGGCCACGAGAACCCAGCAACAGCGCTGAATGACACTTGCAGCTGTTTTCCGGGGGAGGCGTGGGCACCCCGCCTCCTCTCTCTGTTGCAAAGGGGGCCCGGTAAGCCTCTCTGCTCAGCTGAGTTGCCTTCCTGGACCGGGCAGGGTCAGGGAGAGAGTAGGTTTAAGGAGCGCCTCACTGTGCAACTCTGTTTTAAGTGTGCCCCAGGTCTGACCTAAAATCTGGGGATTCCTCCCCTGGAAAACACGGATGCGGCCCAGATGAGCAACCCTAAATAAATGCCCCTCTCTGCCAGGCGGTGGGCTGCTCTGGCCCACGGCCATCGTTGGCAGTCCCTGGTCTGGGCCAGTGGTGGACAGGGGGCTGGCGGTGCACAGCTGGGTGCGAGTGGGGGCTCGGGCTGGCCAGGGAGGGCATCCTCTCCACCCCCAGCTCTGGGTCCTGAGCCTCCCTCCGCCCGACCCCAGGAGGCGGGCAGGAGCCCGCAGCGCGTCCACTCACATCCGCGGGGTCATTTTCATTTGAAATGTTGATCTTGTAGGTGAGCCAGGGATACAGGTGGTTCTCGGGAGGGTAAGGGTTGCTCCACGTCAGCAGCCACGTGTCAGAGACGTTGGCATGAACAGTGAGGTTCCCAGGCGCCAGGGGTTTCACTGCAGAGAAGAGCTGGGTGAGGGGCTGGTTGGGGCCTGGTGGGGAGGCCTGGCCCGCAGACCAGGGGTCCCCGAGACCACCTCCGGGGCACACTGATTGTCCACAGACACAGAGTCACAGCAGAATTACACTGATGGTGATGCGGTCAATATTCCACCTGGCACTTCAGTGGCTTCCAGATGCCTTTTTACAGTGACTGCAAAGGGTCCTAGCCAAAGTAACCCAGACTGTGGGTTTTTACATTTTTTGACCTCATCTGTGTGCCACGCTTCCATTTACTAAGTATTTTTATTTTGATTACTGTACTTTAAAGCTTAGTTTCTTAAGCAACCATACCCATGAGCTCACAGGTATGTATAACATGCATTAAATTCAGCAGGCACATGTAAGAGTCGTTTAACTCATGGGCTTACTCATGGCCAATTGAAATGACCCCTGACCACCAGCAGTACCAGTAGGTTCCTCAGGAACTGCTGATGGAAGGAAGCCTGGGCTCTGACAGACTCACTCTGCAGCTGTGTGACCTTAGGCAGGTGAGTTGCCGTCTCAGTGCTATAGTCTCTTCAACTGCAAAATGGGGATAATAATTCCCTTCTGGAAACTGGGGCTCACAGAAGTAGCCACCTGCCCACAACCAACAGCAACTGTGTTCTAAGCCCCTGTTGCCCTACCCCCTGCTTTACAGCTCATGATAAAAGCCTGCAGAACTCTGGATACCAGGACAAGGTCAGCCTTGACAGTCATCCAACAGTCTGACTAGTTGACAGGATGGATGGACGGTTCTCAGTTCAGATTTTGATTTGCAGCAAGCATGCTTTCCCTCACCCATGCCTCATCTCCCCCACCCCCTGCCTCTGATTTTGACATTGAAATTCAGAGGGTTGGTGGAATCTCTGAGGGGGCCTGCTGTACTGCTGAGCCCAAGCCCATTTCCAAGACGGGAGAACTGAGGCCCAGCGAGGGGCAGGATTCCTACTATGTTTGGGGAAAGGCAGGAGGCTGCTTGCCCCATCAATCCAATGGAGCCTGCCTCCCTTGCCCCAGAGCCCCGGGGGGTGACTGCAGGGACACCTGCACCCCAGCCTGCCCTGCCTCGCTCACCATGGGCACCGGGTGTGAAAGAGTCGTTCCACAGCAGCTGCCTCCCGGCCCACAGTTTCAGCTCGTAGGTGTCCGTGTTGACGATGTCATCTACCGGCATATAGCACACGCACACCGTGCCCTCTTTGTTCTTGGGGACACACGTGTAGGTTCTGTAAACATGAGTAGTGGTTAGAATGGTGGCGTTTAGGCTGGCTGTGACACAAAGGCGTCTTGGGGACATGCTCCAGGAACCACTGGATCTTCCAGTTTCCCGATGGCCCCGCCCCAAGGACTACCACTGGGGACATGGGATGGAGTGCCCAGGGTGCAGTGGGGATGGCTTTCTGTGCCAGCCACAGCCCCTCCCACACCCACCACAAACTCATACATCCGGGGCTGCGGCCTTGGTCCTGGGACTTGGCTCATTCCTAAAAGCCAGAGAAAAGGAAGAACCAGAGGCACTAAGGACTCCCTAAGCTCGCTCATGTGTCCCAGGCACTGCTTCCCCCAACACAGAGTGGCTACAGCAAGCCTGGCATCCTGCCTATAACACATGCCCTGGGCATCAAAGCACTACCCCAGTGTGGCACCTCAGCCAGCCAACCCCACGTCTCATGGGCTAGGCCAGGGGTCGGCAAACATTTTCTATAAAAGGCCAGAGAATAAATATTTTGGACTTTGAAGAATATTTTCTGTCTCAACTACTCAATTCTGCTGCTGTAGCACAAAAGCAGCCACAGACAACACTAAACAGACAATGTTGGCTATGTGCCAATAAAACTTTATTTACAAAGACAGGTGGTGGCAGGATTGGCCTGTGGCCACAGTCTGCAGCTCCCTAGTCTAGGCCAATGTCCAGAGCACAGAGCCAGTCCATGAACCGCAGTATAGCCTAGAAAGCCACCTGTCGGTGCGCCTTGTGTCTGGCGTGCTGTGTGTCCCTGTCTGTCCCCGTCACTACCTGCGTGGGCACCTATCGCATCCTGGGTAACAGCACCTGCATACCAGGATTCTCCCAAGGAACCACTTGGAACAATGTACCCCACGTTCCATGGTGCACCAACCATCACAGTGAACTCTCCGCTCGACACTGACCCTCAAATACCAAAGTGTGATCGAATATCCCCTAGGCCACTCTTCATAAAAATACCAAAATATGACTGCCATTTTCACTCCCTCACAAGTGTACGGTGGACTTTTCCTGAAGCCACGTGCCAGGTGATGAGGTCACTGCTCTAATGGTGTGTTGAATATGGGTCTGCATGTTGCCGTGATGTAAAATTTCTATCTTAATTTCCAAGGGGTAAATATTGATCTACATAAGCTACCTAGACAAAAACTTTTGGGGGGGTTCACTAATTTTTTTTAGTGAAGGTAATATTGGTTTCATTAATTTTAAGTGGGCAAATGGGTTCTGAAAGCAAAAAGTGTGAGAAATGCTGGTCTACACCAATAGTCCACCTGTGCACGCTGCATGTCTTGGTGCTGTCACAGTGACACACCGTCTCTTACACAGGCCTTAGGTGCCTCACCTCTGGGACCGAGCAGGACCGCTGCAGTCAGGGCACCCCAGGACCAGGCCAGCCCCCAGGGCAAACCCTGTGGACCAGACCCCCAAACTCCTAGACAGACTTACTCGTTATCTGGATATGAGAGCTGGTAGGACAGGAGGAGCTCGGCGCTGCAGTTGGTGGGGCCATCCATCGCCCACTCACAAGTGGAGGTGATGTAGTCAGAGAGGCAGGTGGGCTCATGCAGGACCTTCACGCTCCCTGGGGGGACATGGGATCCTTGAGCACCCAGGCCCGACCAGCAAGGGGAGCACATGCCCCGGCATAAGTCAGAAACCAGCTCAAGCAGGACCAAGGGCCCGGGCCTGGTGTGTGCCAACATTCACAGAGCTGGGGCCTGGACCAGGGCTCCTGGAGCTTGCCAGCTGGCACAGGAGTAATTTCTGAAGCTGAAGACATACCCTCAGGTATGGGATCCTTAACAGGGAATGGACCAAAGGCACCACTAGCTTTTGCAAACCCAACTGCTTGGCCTTGGCCAAATCGAAGGAAAGATAAGGAACAGTTGCCACAGGCATCTGCCTACAGCAGCATGAGCTGGGGGAGGTGCCGCTTCCCATTTCTCCATTTCCTGTCCCCATGCCACACCCTCTGCAAGCAGAAGGCACCTCCATGGTCTTGTCATCTGGCTTCCGCCAGTTTCGAGGGACTGGATGAGCGATACTTCTGGTTAGTTGGTAGTAGGGCTGGGACCTGAACCCAATCGGCTGTATGCTGGGTTTGCCAAATCATCCCAAATCCCTTGCCCCCCAGGCCTCCCAGCACCTGACCAAAGGCAAGGCGCCTCCTTGCTCCCGCGCTCAGCATGGGGTCCACATACCTGCATCACCTGCATCCATTTGCATTTGTTCATCAGGTGAAGGACTCCCATGCTAAGGGAAGTCTTAGCTATCTCATAAGTATCTCTAACTCACCCCATGTCCAAGACAAACTCCCGACCCCCTCACCCGCCAAACAACAAACAAAACAATACATCCCCCTCTGCCTCTCAGAAGTGACCACTGCGTCCTTCCCAGTCGCTCAGGTCAGAATCGGAGTCATCCTTCGCACCTGTCTCCTCCACTTCAATCTGTCTTTAAATCTACCTTCCTGATGGACCCACAGCCAACCCCCCTCCTTGGTCCAGTCACCTGGTTTGCAGCAGTACCCCCACCCCTCCCAGCCTCCCAGCTTCCACCTCCAGAGGGGTCCTTTCACTGCGACAGGGCATGTCACTTCTCTGCTCAAACTCTGCAAAGTCCTTTTGGTCTCCGTGGTCCTGTTTCTCCCCTCTACCTGGTGCTCCTCCTCCCTGCCACCACACCGGCCTCCTTCAGCAACTCCAAAATTTCAGAGCGCCCTCTTCTTGCCCACAGATTTCTGCATGATTCCCAGCTCCTTCGAGTCACACATGCTCAACTGTCACCCAGTGAGGGGCTTCTCTAAGTTCATATTTTAAATTGGAATTCTGCTTCTCCCCCAGCGTTCCAAATCCTCACTACTCTGTGCAATAATTGACTTTTTCTTTCTTTTTTTGCCAAAAATGTTTTCCATCAGTGAAGATTTCCAAAATCTTCAGAATTTGCTTATTCTTAGGACCACTGGTCACTGACGAGCCCGCTCCCTACAATGTCACATCCTCAAGTCTAGGGACCTTGGTTGGTTCATGGATTAGCTCGGGAGCCTGGCACGTAAGTCCATAAACTTGCGCTGGATGAATGATCGAATGAATGAGTGGGTGGGAGGTGGTAACTTACCAGTGCCTGCCGCCCACACCAGGATCAGGCAACTCACAGGGAAGGTGATTCTGGAGCAAAGCCACCCCATTGGGAGACCTGAGGGCGCCTGCTGAGAGAGAAGTGGCTGGTTAGTGCTGACTAAGGGCTCCCACCACCCCAGCCCTCCAGGTACAACAGTCCTTCCACCCGCGCCATTTGTGCCTCTGCCAGAGACGAGCTCTCCACAATCACCAGAGCTGTTTATAATCCCCCGATGCACAGCCCAGACTGGGAGCCACACAACATTTATCCCAAGGATAAATGTTGAAAAAAAGCCTCTTGAAAAAAAGCCCATGCCTGCTAAGTATGGGCAAGCCCTCAGATTTCTGGATGTCCACAATATATATTTGTGTGTAAAGGTTCTAGTAAGTCCTGCAATAAAGAAGGTTATTTATTTTTCTTCATTTAAGCCAAGACTTACCAAATTTATTTCCATACCCAACTTTTATTCTGTGTGTGTTGGACTCTGGGATCAACCTGTGACTAGCTTTGGCCAGAATATTAGCAAATGTCACACATGCTAAGGACTGCTTGTGCACCCTGACCTTAACCCTGAATACACACCTGGGCTGGCCTGTGGAGGATGGTGACACGCAAAGGACTTGGCAGTGCCATTCTGCATGAGACATCGTGTGTGAGCAGCTGACCTTAGATGCATGATCCCGGCAGATCAGCCAAGCCCAGGAAAGCTGGCTCTCCAAACTTGAGTTAAATAAATGTCTCTTGCTGTACACCCCTTAGTTTTGTGTACATTCCTTGCACCACATTATTACTGTTCCTCTTGGTCCTAACCCTACCATCCAGACCTCTAATCCTGTAGATTACTTTTGCTATTTTGTAGTTTATAGAAATTGGCTGGTACACTACTATAAGGTAAGCGAAAGAGGGGTCAGGACTTTCCACCGTACCACCATTAGATTTAATGATGGACACTGTGGCCCTGCATGTGTGCCTTGTGTGATGCCTGGGATGTGGCGTGTGCGTGCGTGAGTGGGCGCACCTGGGCCTGGAGGCTGAGGCTATAAACAGAAGCAGAAGAAGTAGCAGAAGCAGCAGAGGCCACCAGACGATGCCAGAGAGCCCAAAAAGTGAAGATTGGCCAGGGGCTAGGAGGCCTGCCAGCCTCCTGGTCCCCGGGCTCCCCTTGCATGCCCTATACGTGGTTGCTTCACTGCAGAAAGATAATTAAAAGCCTGCAAAAGCCACGAGGGCTCCAGCACTCGTCCTTGACCCATCTGCCTGAATCACAGGGAATCTGCGCTGTACCTTGCTGGCAGTACAATACCCCATTGCATTAGTGACATCCCCGAAAGCATGGTTGAGGAATAAAACAGAGAACTGATACTGTAACTGAGGTTAAATTGCTTTCAGATCTTAGCTTACATATTAAAAAAAAAAAACAAAAACCCAACCCTACATATCTAAACTTTTCTCTGAGACTTGGCTTTTGCAGGTGCAGCTAGACAGATCCCAGAGACCTATTGACTAGCCTTGCCAGGAGCTCCAAGGCTGTTGGAACTGGGAGACACATATACTGAGAAGTGGGGCACCTAGACGCAAGGGACCCACCAACGGAAATTCTAAACTCCAGTTATCTGAAGAAAAGCCTCTGCGCACTGTAACCTGGCTGAGTCCAAAGTCCGGTGGAGGTCGTGCCCCCAGAGGGGGTTTGCTGATGAGAATGAATAGCCCCAGGGAAAACGCTAAGTTTGCAGTTTGGGGTGGAGAGTCTGATGAGAAATAAAAGGGACTGAAGGAGAAGGGGAAATCAGTTGTCATGATGTAGGAATAGAGGAATCAGTGGCCGAAAATGTAGCCGCCAAGATTGAGGGTTTGGAAATCAGACGCCAGAAGTTTTTGAGCCGCCAGGATAGAGTTTCGGATTGAGCGTTTTTGGAATCTTTAGTGACTTTGGGACCAGCGATTTTGGAGGCTTTGCAAGTAGCTGAGCGATGGAAACTGCTCCCAGTTTTGTCTTTACTGCAGCCGAAGGAAGAAGGCAGAGGCCCGAAGCGGGCGCCTTCCTAAAATGCAGTCTGTTGGGCCATCTGGCCGCTGTAGTTGCTGTTTGTAGTGTTGTTGGCCTGGTGCTGTGCTGGGGCACCATGGCAGTTCCGGGAGCATCTCCAGTTGTGTTCTGTGTCATCCTCATGAGTTGGAACCTGGCCTACACTCTGGCTGTTGTGCGTCTGCAGTAGAAGGAAGACTCCATTTTGGAAACGCGGCCTATTGTTTGGAAGAGGAGCTCCACCTCAGCAGTGGCGGGAAGATGCCACCTTTGTTACTTTTCTGGGACTTAAAGGACTGGACATTGCTTTAAGTAAGGTAAACGGCCATATGTTGACTTCGGTAATTCTTTGCTTTTTCCCTGTTTGTTAAATAAATCCCAATGTTGTTCCCTAAACCTGAGTAATCTTGCAAATGTGCACGAGGGTGCAGAACCAAGATAGTGACCATTAAGCAATTTGGGCACTGCCTTTGGCCATTTTGAACCCCCTTTTGCCCGGTATCAATATGTCTTCATGTGTGAACTAGTCAATGAAGTTTAGCCAAGCCCACATTCTTGCCCTAATCCACGCTTTAGCCAATAAAAGCTAACTTCTTTGTTCTCAGTCCTGGTCCCCAAGACGTATATAACTTCATTCACTTTCTTAATTTGGGAGGCAGATTTGAGTTTATCTCTTATCTCCTTGTCCATCAAGTTGCCATAAAGCTTTTTTCTTTTCTCAAAATCTGATGTCACAGTATCAGTTTCCGAGCACGTCGGGTCATCAGCCCATTGCTCAGGAACAATATTCTTCCAGATTTATTTCTATAAAGACAGAGATAAATATGAACTTGATTTATGATAATAGCAGCAATCTCTAAATGTGAAAACCTAAAATTTAAACGTTATGTTATTAATATTCCATAGCACTAAATTTAGATCCAAAGCATCAGACTAGGAGCATTGCACTACGTGTTCACCACTGAGTGAACAGCTGTAAACAGCGTGGTGTATATGCTCTTCTATGGAGAACTGCCACCGTATTTTTGTGATTATTTCCTTAACCTTTAAACACCTGCTCTGTAAAGTACTCATCGACACTGAGCAAGTGACTTAGGCCTTCTGCACCTGTTCCCTAGTCTGTACAGTGAGGCTGGTATTAGCTCCCATCTCACGGGGGCATTATGAGCACAAAATGAGCTAACACACAGAGAGTCCACAAAGAGTGACCCGCACATACCAGGGACTCTGGTTCTGTCACCACTTATAATCATGAAGGAAACCGCTCAGAAGCAGATTCCTATGGGGTCAAGTAGGGGGTACGCCCTCTGCCACCTAGTGTCCCTGGCAGAAAATGCAACATACTGGGGGGGGCGTTCTCCCTGACAAACCTGAGCACACCTATCTGTCCTGAACCCCAATCCTGCCTGCATCTCTATCTAGTGGTCGTATTCAGAAAAGCAGCTTCCAGGCCTCATTCTGCCTAGCAGTTGTGTGCTGTTAAGTTACTCTCTCTTTCAGAGCTTTGGCCTCTTCCACGCCACTCGGAAGTGACACCAAGTTCAACCTCAGAGGTTGTGATGCAAAGAGGAAGTGGGTGTTTACCTAAAGCATTCTGTACAGGGTGTGGGCAGAGTACAGGGTGAATATCATGACAGAGTCCCCAAGTGCCTGCTGCAATCTCTCCAGTGACTCCGCCCCACAAGACAGCCCTCCCCAGCTGGCTGCCTCCACTCTACCCCTCCCCCCACACATACCTGTGTCCCATTTCCACAACCTGCACCTCTTCAAATACCAAAGAACACC
The DNA here is from genome assembly GCA_004024925.1 of Scalopus aquaticus. Lineage (NCBI taxonomy): Eukaryota > Metazoa > Chordata > Mammalia > Eulipotyphla > Talpidae > Scalopus > Scalopus aquaticus. The sequence goes on from PVIJ01000106.1 coordinate 295,686, forward strand.
TCTCCTGCTGCTCTTCAAATACCTTGCCTTCCTTCCCACTGTCGTTTTCATATTCTCTCTCTCTCAACCTCTCTCTGAGATTTATTCCTTATAAGTAAGTGAATAAATTATCCCTTAATATTCCAGTGTATGATTCAGAAAAACAAGGATATTTTCCAACATAACCACAATACCAGCATCAAATCAGGAAAGTGACACTGATGCATTGCAGCCATCTACTCCACAAACTTCATTTTCATCTTGCTAATTGCCTCAATAATGTCCTTTATAATAAGTCCAGGATCCAGCCCAGGCGCCTGCCCTGCATCTGATGACCATGTGCCGTCCATCCCAGGCATCTGGGTGTCTGTCTTCTGCAGACAGGGTCCAGGGTCCTTGGAGAAACTGCTGACTCCAGCATCAGGGAGAACACGAGACAAGCTTGAGATTGTCATTGTGCTGCAAAGGAGTTGCTCCAAGGTGAGTGGGGCACATCAAAAAGATTCAGGGGCCAAAAGTGCCAAGAGGCACATTGTAATTGTCACCTTGCATGTAAAATCGCAGCCCATGAGTCTTTAGTGACACAGATTCCTAAGTGGAAGAGAAAGGGGCTCTCTAATTCACTGTGGCAGCCTTGAAATATCTCCACACAGAACCTATGTTAATTACCAGTGAGTCAAAATACTCACTAATTCCCTTTATGCTACAGAGACTTGGCAGACATTACGCTGACCGAGTGGTCCAAGTTGACACTGCCAGAGACGGCATAAACCAAGGTCAAGGGCTTTCGGAAATAGGCCCCAGAAGAACATAACGTCGCCTCTCCAGTGCTCCTCTCAAAATGCCCAGATCACATGGGATGTCAGACACACCTACACGGAGGAGCAGTCGCAAAGGACCTGGCCCGTCCTCTTGGAAAAGTGCCAGGAATGCAAAAGGCAAGGGCTGCGGGGAGCAGCCTTTCTTTTTCGATAGTCTTTCCGGGGAGCTGGGGCGCATCTTATTCACTGCTGAGCTCCTAGCACCCGCAATGGTGGTTGGCACAGAGTATATGGTCAGCAAAGAAGTCTACCTGGACACGAGGTGGGGCCCGAATGGGCTCAGCACAGGACCGGAAAGCCCTCCCTTGGGGGAGACTGGGTATCTGCTCAAAACCCCAGCTCTCACCCTTGCAGAGAGCTGCAGTGAAGATCAAGGAGGAGGGTGGAAGTGGAGTAGTGGATCCATGAAACCATTTCCTCTGCGGAGTCCTGGTGACTTTCCCACTTGCAAGCTGACAGAGGGTCACAGCATCCGGTGGCAGAGAGAGCAAGGTGCCCTTTCCACTCCAAATTTGAGTGAAGAGAGAGGGCTACATGCATGTCCAAAGTCCTACTGCAGAGGGTCATGTGAAGTCCTCCCAGTGAGCTGGGGGCACCCAGCCACATCAGCAGGGTAGACTGGTATACCAGCTTTGAGCTGCTCTCGAGGGCACATCCAGATGCGCTTATGTGGATACACACACACTCTCCGGCTGGCTTCCCACGGCTGTGTCAACACTGCATTTCAGGAGAAACTGTCGCACAAATGCAGTTAGAGGAAAGGACTTCCTGAACATCACAGGTAACAGAAGACAAAGGCGCAGCTAAGTAAAGGAATTAAGAATGATTCTCAAATAATCAGGGGCAGGCATGTGGTAAAAGGAGATAATTTCAAGTTACAAGTGGTCTTGGGGTCACCTGCTTAGCTCCACCGCCAGCCCAGACAGGGAGGTTCTGTAAGTTTTCCTTCTCTGACATGCTGTGTCTGGTTTCTGTTTGCACCCCTCCACGGGCTGGGCGCTCACTCCCAGGGCATGGCTGAGCAGAGCCTATTGAGAACAGCTTCCTCATGATGTCAAGTTAAGGATTTATGTCAAGAAAATCCTGCTTGTCCGAGACTCTGTTTGGTAAAGAGCAAGTGTCAGACTCACCCTTGAAAGCAGACTGTAGATCTGAGACAGGGGGAGAAGGAGAAGAGGGAGAAGGAGAGCACAGCAGAGGACGGTGGAGGCCAGGGGGCACTTTGGTGGTAGGAAAACTATAGTGACTGCACCTGAGGGGAGAAATCCTTTATTGTGAAAACAACTGCTTTTTAAATCAAGCTTATTAATTATGCTATAAAAATAGTTACGGATTCAAATATAAAGATGTAAGATTCCAAAAAAAGGCCAAAGTCTGTTAGTCAAGGCCTTAGAAGCATCACCTTATTGAATCTGCCCAGGAAGCTTGCACAATGCGCTGCTAGTCTCACTTTCCACTTGGGAACTGAGGCCAGCAATAAGGTGCCCATCAGATCCCACCACTGATGAGAGCACAGAGCTAGAGTCAGATTCCAGACCTGCTGGTTTCTGCCATGGCAATTCCTTCAGCTTCTCCTAGAATCATAGGCTAAATCAACAAGATGAAATGAGTCAGGAAGAGCTGGCCGTCCTGCTCGTCAACGGCAGGTATCAGCTGCCCAAGTACAGAACCAGAAAGCCTCACCAAGCAACAAGAAAAGACCTAGGAATAGATTGTCTACAATAACAGAGGCAGGGGCCTCCCTGGTGGCGCAGCGGTTGACTGTGGAGCGCTGCACTGTGGAGCTGTCGGCAGCAGCGATGCGAGTTCGATGCCCAGCCGGGGAGAATCCCACATGGTGCAGCAGACCTCTCCTGCCTCGCCCGCTGCTCTCCTCGGCAGTGTATTTCTGATCTGCCTGTTCTGCTCCCCACTCTGTCTCTGGTGGGCCCTCTCGCCGCCCCATGCCTCTGGCATGTACCCCAGCTTGTATGAATAAACAAATCTTTAAAAAAAAAAAGTAACAGAGGCAAAGTAGGAGCTGAAACAAAAAAGAAAAAGTCAGCTAGAGTCATACTGACAGAGAAGAGTATGGTAGAGATACTGCTGAGGCTTGGGTGGAAGAGATACTGCTGGTTTGAAGCTTGTTGAGAGCGATTGGCAAATGACAGGTCTTTGCCCCAAAAAGGCTCTGCCCTCCCATATCCTGCAACTTCATCATTCACTTAACACACAGTATTTACCACATGAGAAATATGCTTCTAAACATTTTACATATATTAATTTATTCAATACTCAAAACAACCTGTGAGATAGGTACTATTATTTCCCACATTTTCACATGAGGAAACCAGGGCACAGAAAAGTCAAGGGACGTGCCTAAGCTGCAGAGTAGTGACAGTCCTGGGATTCGAGCAAGGGCAGCAGGCTTCAGAGCTGTGGCTCTGACCACTTATCTGTCTAGAAGCCAGAGCCCTTACTGTTTTGGAGGTCACTGATCTGTCTGGACATCTGAGGCAAACTTGAAACCCTCTTTCTAGAAAAGTGCACACATTCAATTTTGTGTGCCATTTAGGTGGTCAACGAGCACCCCCAGTTGGGGGCTGAAAGAATCTGTGGGTGCAGGCTGGGGTGCTGTTAGCAGTTGCTACAGACATGAGTCACCCCTCTCTTCAGTCTGAGATTTTAAAATCAGAAACCAGGTCACGAACCTCTGGCTCCTGTAGGGCATGTTGGGGAGAGGCGGCACAGACCCCGGGGTCCCAGCGCATCAGTGAGGAGCACCTCTGACTCAGAAGACAACCCAACCGTCACTCAGAGTGAAAACAGGCAACCCAAAAGTAAACACTGGGATTCCATTTTTGTAACATTCTTGAAATGACAAAATTAGGGAAATAGAGAAGGATTAGCGGTTGAGGGGCGGGGAGCACCGAGGAAGGGAGGGAGGCAAGGCTATAAAAGGCAACACAGGGAATCTTGTGAAGATGAGACTGTTCTGTATCTTGACTGCGGTGGTGGAGACACAAACCCATGTGATAAATGATAAACCACAGAGAACACAGATAAATGACACAATGTACCGAATACGACGCACGCGTGTGCACAAAAGCACGGGTAGAACAGGCAACCTGAACAGTATCTCAGGTTGTATCAATTTCAACATCCTGACTGAGACATGTCATTATCATTTAGTTAAGTTGTCATCCTCAGGGAAGCAGAGTATAAAGGATTCTCTAGTATTTCTTACAACTGCATTCAAGTCTACAGGCTTCTTCAGAGCCAAGTGTAAGAAAACACAAAAACAAAAGCATAGGAGGACCCAGGATGACCAGGCCTCCACCCTCTGTGGATTCGCCTTCAGCCCCACCCCCGGGATCAGGCTGAGGCATTCAGGGTCCTGTCAGCCCCCTGCAGGCTGGGCACAGATAGATGCCATCTGCTGAGGGCTCCCCCTGTTGCTCTGATCACAGCGCCCTGTTTATTTCTGTTGTGCACTTATCACCATCTCTAATCATATCACTGAGGTTACAGTGTAAATGTTTATTTCAGGCGGCAGACAGCAAAGATGGAAAGATTTGGCTGCCCAAAAAAAAAAAAAAAAAAAAAAAATATATATATATATATATATATATTCAACTTCCCCAGATCAAAACACACTGTAAAGAAAACAGAAAGTAAACAAAAGATGAGGAAAAGTTACTTAGCAATCTACATTAAAAGGGTTAACAGCCTGAATAGAGTTCTTACAAGTTAGTAAGACAAACATCCTCTTAAGAAAAATAAGCAAAGGACATCAACGTTCACCAAAGAAGTACTCTGTGTTGGCAGGGTAGGAAAGAGTCACCCTATTCTGCTGCTAGTTCAGGAACATCTGTACCATTTAAATTATTTGTCTACATATGTCCTTATTATCTCCCCCAGGAGGAGATAAGTCCCTCCCTGAGAGAGGAAGGTGCCTTGCCTCTGTGAGGGTTATGGCTTTGCCCCCCGACCCTAGACAGTACCTGATGCATAACGCAGCAGGTACTCAACATGTATTACATGAGAGACTGGTTACAATTCAACAACAACAAAATCAAGAATCTATTTTTGAATGTGGGTACATACCATTTTGCCCCATAACAACTGTCACCCAATTATTACTATGTCCACGGTATGTGTCTGGCTGTGTTGTAAGAGACGATACCATATTGGTTAATTTCCTTTCACCACAATTCCAGGTGTGATCAGAACCCCATTACACAGAGGAGGGGCTGAGGCAGAGGGCAGAGCATGGGCATGTGGTCGCAGACTAGGATTTGGACTCAGGCGGGGTCACTCCAGAACCCACACGCCTACTTGCTGTGTCCTGCTGCCTCCTGGAATGCAGTCCCTGCACCCCAGGGATGTGGTGTTGTTCGCCCCACTGGCCAAAGCAGAAAAGTGAGGCCTAGGGAGGGCAAGTGTCAAGGCCAAGGTCAGAGAGTTAGGAAATGCAGTGTGGGCGAAGCCAGAGTAGGAAGAGAGCAGAGGCAAGGGGGTGAAAGGCCCTCCTGCCAGGGACACACACTTAACTCACTTTCATTGTTTTGGGGGAAAAGAGTGCCAAGTCTTGAAATGTCAGAAGCCGGGGACTGTCCAGAAGCTACCGACCGACTCTTTCTGAGTCAGGGGGCTACAGGCCTTCTGTTCTTCCCTCCCTTGGCCTGAAGGGGGGTGGATCGGCAGACAGGATGCAGTTAGTCCGTGACAGGAGGTATGTGGAGGGGAAGCCACCAGAGCAGGGGCTGCGGGCGACCTCCCTCAGGAGCCCCTGACCCCGAGACCCCACAAACCTTAAAGCAGCCCGGAGCTTCCTCTGGCCTTGGGGACAGCTGGGCGGGCCTGGCGAGGGGCCAGGCACACACTTCTCCCTGGGCCAGCAGGCTTCCCAGAACTGTTGCCTGGCTGGGGTTCCCAGAACTGGCCGCCACGTCAGCAGCCCCACCCAGGATGTCGAGGCAGGCCCAGTCAGGGCCCTAAGATGGCCCGGTTCTGCCCTCTGGATCCACGCGGCCCAGTGAGTGGAGCGAGGGGTGGCGGAGCTGGCTCTGAGACAACCAGGGGCAAGAATCTGCAACCACAGCCTATATAACCCACCAGGTTCACCATGTACCTACTGTGTGTGCCCAGTCCTCACCTATTCTTATCCCAGGTGTTTTCTGAGCACCTACTATGTGTTGGCTACCACAGATGTGAAAAAGGCCACTCCATTCCCCCTTCCATTCATTCCTTTCTTCCTTCTTTCCTTTAACAAATATTTAGGTGAGAGGGAAGTTACTGGAGGGCTTGGGCAGAGAAGCGACACAATGGGGCTTTTCAAAGGATGGATCTGTCCAGCCTATGGGGTCAAGGGCAGAGGCAGTGAGGGGGCTACTGGACTGGACTGGGGGTCCCACAAGGCTGTGGGGACGGGAGTGGCAGGATCAGGTTGGCGCCTCCGTCCATTCCGAGCCCTAGCCCGAGGGACCTGCTGACAGGTTGGATGGGGTGGGGGAAGCAGTGCGGGGGTTGGGGGAAGGAGAACCCATAGAGGTTAAGAAGGACCCTAGGGCCTTTGACCTGAGCCGCTGAGAGGATGGAGCTTTACCAAGCTGGAGTGGGCCGTGGGACAACCCAGATGAGAAACGGGAGAGGGGACGTCACCAGGAAGCCACTGTCAGGGACCATCCACTCTCGCTCTACAGGGTCAGGTTTTCCCAGGGATGAACAAGAATTCTTCGGGGAAGAGGGGACGTGGAGAGAGAGGAAGAATAGCCCACCAAGGCACCATGGGCTCCATGAGGACAGAGATTGTGTCTCATTCTCCGTAACCAGAATGCCTAGGCCAGAGCCCGGCACCGAGAGGTACTCAATAAATGATGCTGCTTTTACTTTATTCTTATGTTTACACTTACATGGTGCTTCCTTAGTGCTATGTGCCATTCTGGGTGCTTTACATCCCCCCACTGATGAGAGGGGGCCATTTCCTCCAGCAATAAGTTGGGCTCTTGGTTGCAGTCATGGGCAGGAGAACAAGCCTGGGATGAGAACAGAGAGGTGAGTGGGACCGGAAGACAGTACTGTCTACCTGGCATGGTAAGCAACTCACACTCTGTCCCCAGGGCAATGGGGAGCTACAGAAGGCTATGGAGCAGGAGAGGAGCTGCTTTCCAGAAAGCCCACTCTGAACTGGTGTGTGAACCTCAGGGGTGAGAAAGAGGCAGCTGATGCCAGCCCTGTTGGAGAGGTAGAGGTGGCAGAACTAGGTGATGACTGGTGGCAGGGGCTGGGGGAGAGGGACAGATGACCTTGCATTAGGGCAGGGGAGCCAGCGAAGACCACACGCTCCAGTGCATTGTGGACACAGTGAGTGTGTGTGAGTGTGTGTGTGTCTGTGTGTGTGTGTGTGTGTCTGTGTGTGTGTGTGGTGGGTCCCTAGGGGGGTCGTGCAGTGTGAGACAAGACCTGGTCTGAGAGGGACAGGAGGGGACTGGAGACTGTGGCTGTCCTTCAAGGGATATGCCCAGGCCAGACCCCATGGGGGGGAACATTATCTTGGAGACAGCGGGCACCTTGTGCCAATGGCCTTTGCATGGCAACATGGACACTTGTGTTGGCTGCAGCCACACTGAATCCAAGTGGCCAATGGGGCATCAAGGTGACTCCATCTAGGACCCTGGAAGTCATGCCAGCCTCAGAGACCCAGCGAGACCGCACTGAAGGGCCTGTGCCCGACACCTCTCTGCAAGCTCTTCTCTTGCTCTATTTTTCTGCCCAGCACACAACCTTTGCAGCATATCACACACGCACATGTCCTGCTCATTGTGCAAACGCCACATAGGAACAGCAGCTCCCAGAAGAGCAGAAACTGTGTCCCTCGAGCTCACCGCCCGACCCCCGGGCCCAGTGTAGTGTGCAGGGTGGAGGTCCACCGGCGTATCTGCGGAGTGGAAGAATGAACGGACTAACTCCCCCAGCTGTGCGCAGGGAGGCCTGGTGAAACGTGTCTCTGAACCCAACTCCAACATTGGGTGAAGGGTGGGGGTTCCCCCACACACGCAGCAATTCTGCAGACACCATCTGGGTATTCGACAATATAGCTCAACTGCTCAATTCTCCCAGACAGAGATTCCACAGCTCGGGACTCAGTCTCCCCCGACTGCTTGCCACCCAGCAGCCACCTGTGCTTCTGACCAAACAGCTACATATCCGAGGTTCCCACCACCCCCTTGACTAATCTGCTTGATTGACTTGCTAGACAGGCTCACACAACTCAGGAAACTCATTTGCTCATTAGATCACTGATTTATTACCAAGTCAGACAGACGAGAGGCACGGGGCAAAGGAGGGAGAGGGAGACTGGCACTCCCATGCCCCCTCCAGGGTGCCCTTCTCCCCATACCTCCATGTGTCACCAACCCACAAGCTCCCCAAAGTCTCTCCTTTGGGGCTTTTATGGAGGCTTCATTCCAGGGGCATGACTGATTAAATCACTGGCCTTTGGCGGCTAAACTCCATCTCCAGCTCTCCCTCCCAGGAGGTCAGGAAGCGGAACTGGATGTTCCGATCCTCCATTCACTTAGCTGGCTCCACTGGCAACCAGCACCCAGCCTGAAGTGCTCCCCCCAAAGTCACGTCATTAACTTAACAAAAGATACTTCCTCAGGCTCCCCACACTTAAGAAATTCTGAGGATTTGGGGAGCTGTGAGCCAGAAGTGTGGATGAACTGACCAAATAGATGTTTTTCTTTTAAATCACAACAGCACACCTAGTCCGCACTCCCTACAGAGGCAGAGATACAGTCGAAAGGATTAGAGTTTTCTGCCTCTCACAGTGGGATGAGCACTGACCAATTCCCAAACACCCTAACAAGGCCACCGCAGGGAGTGACCTCCAGAGGGCAAGGTAATCAGCATAACCAGCATCATTACTCACATTCCTGAGCCGTGGAGGCTTGACATCAGCCCTGGACGCTGATTAGATTCTGGCTGTCTCAGTGGCAGGCATGGCTCTCAACGGGCCTCTTTCTGAAGACTGCAGAAGCCACCATAATGGCCCCAGCCTGTCCCCAGCCCCTCCAGTGATTAGATACCATGCCCTTCTGTCCATGGGCTCTCCACCCCGCCCTTCACCCCCTCCTGTCATAACTAACTAGCCGGCGTTTCAATTGCATCAGACTCTGCCTTCACTTGATGCTCCCTGACTCATTTAAGCCTGACAGCCATCCTACACAGGGTGGATCTGAGGCCCAGAGACCCTAAGAATACACCGCCAGTACGTGGGTGGGGCTAGGGACTGCCATAAATTTGCTTCTTTTATACAGCTGTCTGCTTGCCCCTCCCAGCAGAGCCTGTGTGGAAGACGCGGTCACCCCTTTCCCCCTGCACAAACGGAGCCAAGGCCCAGAGAGGTTTAGAAGTCAGCCCAGGTGACAAGGCAGGAGGTAGCCAAACTAGAACCTGGCCTCCAGCACTGTTTGCCCAGCCCTCACCAGTAAACTTGTCTCAACAGTGACCAGGATTTTGGCCGCTGGGTGAAACCAAAGCCAGCAACACGGCAGCAGCTTGAAGAGTTCCCTGTTCACTTTCTATTGCAGGCAGACGTGGGGAGGCGGGGGGTGCTCTCCCTCCAGGGCTTCCTGTTGTCGCACCCCATATCTCTCCCAGCACAGGCAGTGTGGAGCCACCTAGAGCACCTGAGATGCGGAAGCCTCACTCTGGGCCCCCGACCGAGTCCTGCCTTGACAGGCCGGGAGGCCTGGGCGAGCCAGGGACCCTCGGGCCTCAGTTTGCTCATGGGTGAAGTGAGGGCAGGACCTCCTGCCTCACAGGCGGCTGCAGAGAAGCCCGGCAGTGTGGACGGAGCAGGTGGCGAGGACTGGTCTCCACGGCCCGAGCAAACCCTCTGAGTGCAGAGAGCAGGACGGGGCGGCCAGGACACGGGCAGGTCTCACAGGGACGAGCCGAGGGAAGGAAGCTGGGTGCAGAAAGAGCCTGACGCCATTTATATAAAGTCCAAAAGGAGACAAGGCGATCTGGGGGCTGGAAGTCAGGATGGCGTCCTGGGGTCGGGGAGGGGGCAGGAGAGCCCTCAGGCACAGTGGAGGGGTGGTCAGGCTTGGTTTCTGAGGCGCTATTCACTCACACATGCGCTTTGGGAGCACACATGGGGCCACGCACCTGTCTGCGGGGGGCCCCCTCCATCTTCTTACCTGTCACCAGCAACAGAGGCCCCACTGCTTCGGCGGGCAGCTCCCAGCTCCCAGCCACTCTCTCTCAAGGCCACAGTCTCGTGTCAGAGGACGCTCAAATATCCCTGAGGACTCAGATGTGCCACCTGCCCTCACTGAGTAAGGGACAAGGGGTGAGCACTCTCAGTCCTGGCGGGCAGGGACATGATGCCCAGCCCTAGGTGCTGCTGGGTCTCTTATTTTTTAAGAGAAGCTGGAAGTTCTGTTTTCAAGTATGTTATCCTGACCTTTAAGTGCTGGGAAAGGGTTCAATTTTTAAAAACCACACCCTGCATTTGTGGTCCTTCTTCAGTTTACGATCACCTGCTGGTATAATCCTGGGTGGGTGGGGGTCCTGAGACCCAGGACACTGCAATAAGGGGAATGGAATGCCAGGTGTGAGCTGCATACCTTCCTCAAGCGCTAGCACCCCAAAAGTGAAAGGCTGTCTTTCAACCACTGCTCCCTCCTTTCTGCCCCTACAATCGCTTGCTCACTATGGGATGTGGCTGTCACGGTGATGAGAAGGGAGCTGGACAGGAGCAAACCCCTTCACCTGTTTATTAGTAGCTGGGCAGCACCATGGTGTCCGCGAGGAAGCTGAGATTTCTGCAGGCCCCATACCTTCCTCCTCTCTGGGCGAGGCCGAGGGGCCCAAGAACAGCCTCCCACACAGCCCTAAAGCCACACAAACTGTGCCCACTGGCCCAGCCTGGGCCTTTTGCTTTGCCTTCCTGCCCACCTCCTATTCCGGCTCAAATCCTGCTCTTTCTTCTCTCTGCCTGTCACTCTGTCCCAATCGCCTTTCCATTCTTGCAAATAGTGAGGTGCACAAAGGTGCAGGTAGGACACAGTCCCTGTGTCCCTCGTTTCTCTCGGTCTCCAGAGTGTGAGTTCCTCCAGGTCAGGGACTGTGTCCTACCTGCACCTTTGTGAACAGCAGAACAACAAACGGTGGCCAAGATGAGGCCACTGCTGTCGCAGGGTGTTCCCCCTCTGACTAGAACTCTCCCACCTCCAGGCCCCCGCACATGCCATTCTCACTGCCTGGAATCTCGGCCAATATTATTCACTCCAATGCCCAACAGGTGTACAGGGATATCTGCAATGCTGTTTATATCCATGGTGGCAGTTATTTTCACAAATACCCAGAGAGAAAGGCAAAGTGGATTATATCCCCATTTTACAGACAAGAACATTGAGGTACAAAGAGGAAAATGACTTACAAGTCATCTACTGGGCAAGTGTGTAATACCAACGAGACTAAGATGCAAATAGCTTTGTTTTTTTAAAGCCCACCTGGCTACCATCTGACCTTATCTGGAATCAAAGAAAAGTTCTACAACTTTATGACTAAAGAAAATAAAATAAAGAATTGGAAAATGAATCCAAATAATGCAAAAAAAAAAATAGGTATAAGAATGCCAATACCTGGGCCTCCCCGGTGGCGTAGCGGTTAAACGCTGCACTGTGGAGCTGTTGGCAGCGGCGACATGAGTTCGATGCCCGGCCAGGGAGAATCCCACATGGCGCGGCAGACCTCTCCTGCCTTGCCCGTTGCTCCCCTCAGCAGTGTATTTCTGATCTGCCTGTTCTGCTCCCCACTCTGTCTCTGGTGAACCCTCTCGCCGCCCCACGCCTCTGGCCTGTACCCCAACTTGTATGTATAAATAAAAAATAAATCTTAAAAAAAAAGAATACCAATACCAAATATAACATAATTCAAGATATCAAAGCATTAAAAGGAGACTGTTTTGTACAAAAAAGGAGCAATTCACCAAGATTGTATAAAAATCATGAACGCTTCTTCTGTTCAATCTGTTCTATTCATATGTACCTCACAACATAGCTTCACAGATAAAGCCAAACACTGAGAGAAGGCTAAAGAGAAATGAATTGGCCATCAGATCATCTGTGATAGTGGGAGATAAATCATGTGGAGAAAAATACATAAAAGCATAGACAATATGAATATGATTAGCAACTTGATCTAAGAGATACAGATCTAGAAGTTTACTCCCAATGGTAAATACACATCCTTTCAAATACATAAAGAACACAAAGAAAAACTGACTAGGAATCCTCAAAAGAGTTTGACAAATTCTCTATCACTGATATCATAAAGCCACAAATATTGAACATAATGCAATACATTTAGAAATCAACAATAAAAAAACCTTAAAATATTCCCATCCATCTTTTAAAAAAAGTCGAGCACATAATGCCTTCAAAAGGGAAATTGTAAACTATTTAGAACAGACTGACACTGCGTAAAAAGACCTATGGAATGAAGCCAAAGTAATATGAAGAGAAAAAAATATATAGCCTGAAGCAGATTTATTAGAAAATAAGAAAGTCTGAAAACAACTATTAGTCTCAATAAGGAATCTCAGAATGGGAGAATTTTTGATTCACAGAAGTTCATGTAGAAGAGAGACCCAGACATTTTAGACGGCAAGTCCAATAGGAGCCCCAAGTGGGGTGTGACAGATACAAAGTATGACTGCAGGTTGCATCAAGAGAGGTACGGGCTGCAGAGCCAAGGAGGTAATGCTCTCCCTCCTATCTGACTCAGCAGACTTGGAAGGCAGACAATGAGTTTTATGTGGGACTTTGACCTATTGGATCATGTCCAAAGCCAGAAAGGGCTTTACAATTCTCTGAGTCAGGAAGAACTGCCCAAAAGACCATTTACTCTGAATAAGAGAAAGATTGGACTGTGGCTGGAGGGCAAATGATTGCTACCTCCAAGAGGCAGAACCAGAGCTAAAAAGTGGAAACTCCTGGAAAGTTACTTTGGCTAAATCCAAGGGGACATTTTCTCCCAGTTAGGGTGTTCAACTGAGGAATATGGCTTCTTGAAGTCTCTGCTACATCTCTGGAGGCAGGGCTGTCATAAGGCTGCAGTTCTGCAGTCCAGAGACCTGGTGTCTCCTCTCCAGAGACGTTCTGTTTCCTCTTTTAGAAATGGCGGAAAGGACACTTTCCTGGCCTCTCAGTGCTGCCACCAGTTATTTTGAGTTATGGCTCTGTAGACTGGAGGCTATGAGTCCTTTACAAACCTGCTGTTCAGAACAGCAAGCTCCTATCAGAACCCTTGAGGGCTGAGGAATGTCCCCTCACCAGCACCCACTTCCCACCTTTCCCTGGAGGACAGTGGAGGAGGGGTCACATTGGGCCCATGTCTGCAAAGATCCTAGAATTTCCTTAAGCAACCTTGAGGCAGTAAGGAGGTCTAAGGGGGGCCCCCTGAGCATGACAATGAGTCAGTTGGGGCCAAATTTGAAACCTCAGAGGAAACACTGCTTCTTGGAAAGGCAAAGAGGTGCAATTTAGACAGAACTGTGCATGCAAAGCTGGCAGGGGACAGCGGAGGAGGGAAAAAGAGGGAGGGGGTGCCCAAGCAGCAGGTCAGAAGTGGGGCCCGGGATGGGGAGGATGAAAGAGACCTTCTCCACTTCTCCACCATCTTGTAGTCCCCTCCCACTGGTCTGTTCTTCCCCAGGCCTCTGCCCCTTCTCTTTCTAATTGTTCCTCTCAGAAAGGGCCCGCTCTTGATGCCACCCACACCCCAACTTTACTTTCTTCTTAGTATGGTCACTCCAGGACAGGATATGTTAGGTCTATATTGTCTCTCATGTGAAATCTTAGTGGGCAGACATGTTTCAGAACTCAGAATTACTCAGACTACAGAAAGGCATTCTCACACTAAAAATACATCTGACTTAACCATGCCCGAACCCATGGGTCCAGAGCAGCACCCTATGATCAACCACATTATAGGCTCTGCAGCCAGACACTGGAGATCGCGCTTGGGAGGATAAAGAAAGATCCCAAAGAGCCACATGTTTCGTTCCCATCAATTGCTCCCAGTTGAGTTATGAGAAAACGTGCACTTTTTAGAGCTTGTGGAATTTGGAATTACATGTAAGGGGTGTAGGGCTGTCTCTACTTGCCTGCTTGTATACTGTTCTTCTTGACTAGAACTGAAACTCCAAGAAAGTGAGAACTTTCTCCAGGGCTCTGTGGGCACTTCCTGGCCCATACAGATGCCCCATAAATACATGAAAAAGAAATGAATGAGGAAGCTAGCAGCTGTGTGTGGATCTAATGAGCGAAACTGCGAGCCATGGGCAAGGTGCCTAAAGAAGTTACCTCGTGAACACGCCTCCCTGTACCTATTTCACTTGACAAGCAAACTAAAGCTCAGAGAGGTTAAGCAGTATAGGAAGCAGCAAAGTCAGATTTGAACCTGGGGCCCCTGTCTTCAAGCTGTAGCTTTCTCTCTGCCCTGGGTTCAAGGGAGCACAATGACTTGTTGGGAGTCAGACAACAAAGCAACAGGTTACAGTCCATCTGCTGCAGTGTGACGCAGGCTCCTCTGGCCTCTGAGGACTCCCAGTCTCCGCTGGGCTTCTCCTGTCACATGTTGCAAGGGCAAGTGGTGGGCCTCTCCTCTGGCCTGGCCAGGGGAAGTGAGAGTCTGGGTACTACTCTGGTGTGCCAGGCACAAGGAATGCTCAGGAAGATATTCCTCTGGGTCATCCCCCAAAAATGGCATAGCAGGAAAGCACCCAGGCTGGGAAGGAAAGCAGGTTCCAATTCCTCCTTCACTCTTCCATGTGGGATCCTGGGTAAGGAGTCTGCATATACATCCGTGGGGCTCAGTCCCCTCACCTGCCAAACGGGTAGACTAAATCCCTCCAATGAGGCGTATTTATTTAATGAATACAGAGTGCCTGCTCTGTCCCAGGCACTGTTCTGTGTGCTTGACACTTATTAATTCATTTACCCATCATTACAACTGCAGCAAGTCATTGCTATAAATCCACAATGGGAAAACTGAGGTCCTGAGAAGCTACATAACAAGCAGCAAAGCCAGTATTTGAACCTGGGTGATTCGGCTCTAGGATCCATACCCTTAACCTCCAAACTGCTTCTTCATAGGTAACAATCAACATGAACGTTTACTGTGTTGGAAATTGTGTTAGGTACATTACTATAAAATGTGATGTCACTAACCCTCACGAAAGGCCAATTTCAACAATGTGTGGAAAGAAGGGGGACTTGAGACCCTGGCCCACTCCCAAATGCCATGGAGGGCAGTGGACCTATTGAACCCAGGCTTGTTTCTCCATCTTGGGGCTGAAGGACAAGGGGAGGGAGGGGTGTCGGGGAGGAGGCGTCCTGGACAGGTTCTCTCTTCTCCTTCTTTGACACTCCATTTCTGCTCCTTTTCTGAATCTGAGCATCAGGAAACTAAATGTCTTAGGGGACAGCCTCCCTGCCTGGGCTTCCTGCAAGCCTGAGATTGGGATGTACAAAACACATCACATACTGAGTCACTGCCCAGAATTTGGAAATCCTCAGGTCATCCCAGACCTGCCAGTAACTGGGTGTGTTGTAACCAGGGTGACTCAGTAATGATTTGTCTTCCCTGCTGCTTCCCTACAGCCTCCCTCCAGATTTGGTTCCAGAGGGCCAGGGTGCCATCCAGGAATCCACATCGAAACACTTTATACCCCAGGTAAAGGCAAAATACACTGGCCTGCCTCCTCGGCACAGCATTCAAGGTCTTCCACAAGCAGCCTGGCCCTTTCTACCCACCTCCCCTGGCTCCACGTGTCCTTTCGCACCTCCCGGTCCCAGTCCAAGCAGTTCCCGCTGCTCGGCAGGCCTTTCCTCGACGCCTCTCCGAGGCTGCCTCAGAGGTTCCAGCTCTGTGAAGCTGGTCCTCTGGAGGAGCTGATCACGCCCTACTTGTGCTCTCTCCTCAAGGAGAGGAGTAACTTGAGGGTCCTGAACAGCATAGGGGGCGGTGCCGAGGGGGACCCCAGTGAACACTAGAGACGGAATAAATGCCCAGGGCCCACTCACCTCCCATCCCACACCTCAGAGGACTCTGAAATTCCGATTGAGGGACACCTTGGTCAAAGGTACATCCGAGCCTCAGTTTCCCCAACAGACTTTAGGATTTTAATACAGGCATCAATGTCCCTACAAATGCTGGGCTCCTGAAAGTCCACCCAGGAGGGAGGAGCTGCAGGTGGTCATACTTGCAAAGGGCTGGGGAAGGTCAGAGAGTAGGTTCCAGCAGTATTAGTGCTGGCCTGGGAGAATCTGCAAATCCCAGATGGGGCAGAGAGCTGGCTGCCTTGCCCTGCCCCCACACCTCCTCCTTATCCCCCACCTCCCTTGATTATAAGAAATTCAGATTTTGTCTTTAAGAGTCCAGATTCCTGGATTTACTGAATCTGAAACTCAGGGAAGGGGGCCTGGGCATTTGCGTTTTAATCAAATCCCCTGGAGGACGTGTTTTATGGGTTGGTTTGACAAATATTGCTGAGAAGTGGTTAGGAGCTGGCTGGACAATCACATTGGCAGGGCTGACTCCTGCTCCACACGGTCCAGGTGGGCGTTACCTTAGCCGAGGTATTGAAGTTGCCTGTGCCTCATCGTCCTGTCTGCAGCATGGCTGGGGTGTATACACAGCACTGACCAGAAGGCTATACTGACGTTTAACTCAGAATACAGAATACTGTGCTTCGAAGGTTCAGGGCAGAGACCTCACGAAATAAGTCCCAAATGATCGCTGTTATTGGGTCCATCCAATATTCAAATAAAGAGACCAAAGGTCTAAAGGGCCATTACCCCCACCACCACCCCGATTCCTAGATCTGCTATCCAACTTCAGATTTCAGAACTTTCCCCACCCTTCCCCCCAATCCTCACCTACTTCCTCTGGGGGTGGTTCCCTGGAGAAAGATCTGCCTTACCCGACATTCCCAAGCGCACCCCCACCAAACCCCCAGACTGTCCCAGCTGACGTCCCAGGGACAGCACGAGTTTGGGGGCGCGCGCCGGGTGTCTGAGCACCCAAGGGACTGTCTCCTCGACCCGGCGCCTCAGCTGCCAGTCCCTCCTGCGAGCGCGGGCGTCCCCGGGGTACCTGCTGCCTGGGGCCCCGCGGGTGGCCCAGCACTTCTCAGACGGCCGCAACGCGCCCGGGGGGATCCCGCGACCTCCCAGCCGCGGGAGAGCCCGGAGTCCTACCTGGGCGCTCCCTGTCCATTCGCCGTGCCGCTGCCCGAGAGGTAAGTGGGAGACCCCTGGGCAGCCCGGCCTGGTCCGCGCTCGCTCACGGGGCTTTCCTGGGCGCGGGAGCGAGCCCGCCCCTGCTTCCTGCGCCCCGCCCCGGCGCCCCGCAGATTTGCATGCACGCCCCGGCCGCCACGCCCCGGGCGCCCGGCCGGCCAGCTGTCACCGCTTGCTGGTCGCTGTCCCTGCTACCCGTTACAGTCCGGACCCCGGGACCCCGCCACGGATTCTCGCTGCTTGCTGTCCCCCACCCAGCGGGCGGAGGGCACGCCTCCTCCAAGAACTCCGCAGTGGTTCCCCGGCACTCTCAGAACAAATTCCCAACTCCCGACACCGCCTCCCCATGTTAGTATTCTTCCCTCTCCGTCCTCTCCTTTTCCTTCCTGCCAAGGTGCTTTTGGGCTTGGGGATGGGGCAAAGCTAACCTTTCGATACCCTCCACCCCCACATACACATACACATGCACATACACAGGGTAGATTCTCCTACATGCCCATGATTGTTCCTTCAACAAATGTTTCCTGAGCGCCTGCTATATGCTCAGTCCACAAAAATTTAGATGGTAAAACCACCTTCCAATCAATAGCTAGCACCGTCTGACAGGTCCTGTCCTAAGGCACTCCGTTTATTAACTCATTTAATCATCACAGCTACCCCAGGAGGGAGCTACATGACTAACGCCCGTTTTACAAATAGGGAAACTGAGGTACAGAACCTCTGAGTGGAAACTTGCTAAGAATCATGCAGTACATGTGCATTTCGGACCCAGGCTACATAGACCACTGGACAGTCGAAGAGCCTTGATGTAGCCTGGTGATTTATTCCTGCTAGAAAAGCTCATAAATATTCATGCTCCCCCACCCGCTCATTCACACTCAGGCACTCAACTCCCTAAACTCACATGTCCACACTCATACGCTAATTCACCTATATGTTCACACTCGTGCTCATGTGCTGAACATGTCCACAGCCACCCACCTCATCCATATACCACGTTTTCACACTTACCCTCACACAACCACACTTTCACACTCACCTACTCATACACTTGCATGTGCATATACTTGCATACACTCACACTCCCTGATGCACTGGGATAGTCACACTCACACTCATCACACATCCACACAGTTAATAGTTGAGCCCAGGCAGCTTAATGCTGTAAACGTCACCATGTAAAAATGAAATCTTTTACCTCATCTTGGAATCTGAGTTTGTGTGCAACCTCATTTGCAGATGACAGAATTCTCACTTTAGGAATGTGGGCTGGGGCTGTGTGCCCTTCTGAACCCTCCCAAATTGGGGTCCCACCTGTTCTCTGGTCTTTAAGTCATCCTGGCTCTTTCCAGGTTCCACCCCAGACCCCATGCATCCCCACACTAACTCAGCTGCTCACTGACTATGGGACCTTGGGGCTCACCAGGCCTCAGCTTTCATATTACAAAGTGGAGATGACAAGGGACACCCCCCCACACACACACACACAGAGCCCTGTGAGGGTGGACTGACCATGTAAAGACATGTAAATACACACAGGCGTATGCAAATGTACTCAAATATGCGTAGCTGTATGCAAATGCACATTAAAGTGCTTATAATAGGCCTCCCTGGTGGTGCAGCGCTTGAGCGCTGCGCTATGGAGCTGTCCGCAGCAGCGATGTGAGTTCGACGCCAGGCTGGGGAGAATCCCACATGGTGCGGCGGACCTCTCCTGCCTTGCCTGCTGCTCCCCTCAGCAGTGTATTTCTGATCTGCATGTTCTGCTCCCCGCTCTGTCTCTGGTGAACCCTCTCGCTGCCCCACACCTCTGGTCTGTACCCCAGCTTGTATGTATAAATAAATAAATCTTTAAAAAACAAATAAATAAAGTGCTTATAATAATGCCTGGCACATGTTAGGCACTCTGCAAGTGTTGTTGTTATCAGGATGAAGATGAAAAAGAAGCCTGTTCCCCCACCTGTCTCCTTGGTTGTGAAATGGGGATGAAAACAATACTGAAAATGATGTCATTTTAGAGTCGAAGGATTTGAGAGTGGAGCAGAGTCCTTGGGTTCACTCTGGGAAAGATTTCACCAGAGCTCCCTTCGATGGCACAGGTGACAAGTTTCTCCATGAGACAGAGATGCAGTTATACTTAAAGAACAGTTTTATTAGGGCAAGGAAGTAAAGAACACTTGTACAGACACAAGCGGGCAGAGAGCTGCCCCGCTGAGGGGCAGGTTTGCTAAGAGAGGCCTGCATGGTGCAGGTCACAGGCAGACAGGCAGGCCGCT
The DNA here is from genome assembly GCA_004024925.1 of Scalopus aquaticus. Lineage (NCBI taxonomy): Eukaryota > Metazoa > Chordata > Mammalia > Eulipotyphla > Talpidae > Scalopus > Scalopus aquaticus. The sequence continues at coordinate 315,066 of PVIJ01000106.1, forward strand.
GCCCTGCAGAGGGACAGAGTTGGTAAAGGAAAGCACCTGCATAGGCACAGGTGGGCAGAGAAATGGCTGCCCCGAGTTCCGGCCCGGATAGTGTTGATATAACCCTCTTTCAGTTGGGAGGGGGCTCATCCTGTAGGATGGCTGTCTGTTTACTGGCTAGTTAGAAATAGAAAAGAGACCGTGAGATTCTACAATGGGCTCACTCTCCATATCCTTGGCCCTAGAGACTGCTGTCTAGCGCCTACCCATGCGCTGCAATCCAGGAGCCAGGTGCCAGTGGTTATGTTGATTTCTTCTACCCCCCACTTCCTTGTGTGGGTCTAGTTCTAATCTTATTTTGCGTTATATCTCCTCCATCAAAAAGACTAGAGGGGCTAGAGGAGACACAGTCAGCTGCAAAGACACTGGGGAATCTTGGGAAGAGGGCATACAGGAACTCTTCTTGTAACTTTGAACTCTTCTTGTAACTTTTCTGTTTAAGTCTGAAATCATGTCAAAATAAAGAGTCAGTCAGGGCGTTGTCCTGAGGCACAAGAGACATAACCAATGTAAAGTTTGTCATCTTGGCTCAGGTTTCTGTCCAAGCTGTCCAAACGTTATCAGTGGCTATGCTGCGTCAGGCCTTGGAGAGGGGCCGGGAGGCCAGCAGATAATAAAAATCTCAGGCCCTCACCAGGGGATTCCCGAATATTGCTTCAAGATGGCTCAGCCCACACTCGATCACAACACACTTACTTGTTTTCAAGTTTTAAAAAATTAGTAAAAAGTAATAAAATATTTCCAAACCCTTCAGTTATAGTTTTACAGAAAAATAGGTAGCCCCTAGTTCACCAGGATTCAGTCTTTCTCTTGGACAGTTCTGTGGGGGTTGACAAATGCATATGGTATATCCTCTAACATAGCAATGATGGAGGAGATATAACTCCATTTTCTAACTCAAGGTTAAAATCAGATGAGGAAGTGGGGGTAGAAGGAATTAACAGAACCATGAGCCCAATCCCTAGGCACAAGCTCCTGAGTTACAAAACACAGGAAGGAGCTAGACTGCAAAGATATGGAGATTGAGCCCATTGTAGAATCTCCAGTCTCTTTTCTAATTCTAGTTAGCCAGCAGACAGGAACCTTCCTCGAATATGAGCCCCTCCCGACAGAAAGAAGAGGATAAAAACCCGACCTGCCCCCACAAAGGGGCAGCCCTTTTTGCCTGCTTGTGTCTGTGCAAATGTCCTATACTTCTCTGTCCCTTTTCCTAATAAACCTGTTCTTTACAACTGAGTGTTTGCCTTGTGGAGAAACTTGTCGTGTGCTGCCGAAGGGAGCTCTGTGAAACCTTTCCTGGAGCGAACCCAAGGACCCCCGCTCCGCTCTCAAATCCGTCGGAAAAAGTAACATAAAGAATAGTTCCAGGGCCTCCCTGGTGGCGCAGCAGTTGAGCGCTGCGCTGTGGAGCTGTCGGCAGCAGCGATGCGAGTTCGACGCCCGGCCGGGGAGAATCCCCCATGGTGCGGCAGACCTCTCCTGCCTCGCCCGCTGCTCCCCTCAGCAGTGTATTTCTGATCTGCCTGTTCTGCTCCCCACTCTGTCTCTGGTGAGCCCTCTCGCCACCCCACGCCTCTGGCCTGTCCCCCAGCTTATATGTATAAATAAATAAATCTTAAAAAAAAAAAAAAAAAGAATAGTTCCACCTCCCCCAAATCCCCTATGCTTCACTTCCTCATCCTCCTCCCCCGGAACCCTGGAAGCCACTGTCCACACTGCTCCCTCTAGTTGTGCCTTTTTTCAGATTGTCATTTTGTTGGGGGGGAAAAGGACGTCTGCAACAAACTCCACAGGAAGGTTTACGGAGCCCCCACCTCAGACCAAAGAGATCCAAGACACTAGGGGCCACTAATCGCTTAATTCCATCATCATCCAGAAGAGAGGATTACCGGGAACTGAGGGGTGGAGTTAAGCAGACATGTTGGCTATATAACGAGGGTTTTTAACCTTGGGGCTCTTTTGCTTCTCGCCGGGCTACAGCGTGCCATTGGGGTTTCCAGCTCTTCGGATCTGGTAGGATGTATTTGGAGATTTATCTCTCTCCCTCGCTTTCTCTTTTGTCCCGAAGTTATTCATTTTTTTTATTTCCTTTCCTTTTTGTAAATAAACCCTTTTATTAACCTTTTTGTGAGTGCCTGCAATTGTTCTTATTATAAGTCCTTTTTTTTTAAAAGGTTTATTTATTTATACATACAAGCTGGGTTACAGGCGAGAGATGTGGGATGGCAAGAGGGTTCACCAGAGACAGAGTGGGGAGCAGAATAGGCAGATTTGAAATACACTGCTGAGGGGAGCAGCGGGCGAGGCAGGAGAGGTCTGCCGCACCATGTGGGATTCTCCCCAGCCGGTCGTCGAACTAGCATCACGTGCTGCAGCGCTCAACCACTGCGCCACCAGGGAGGCCCTGCTCTTATTATAAGTCCTTTTTAAGTGCACCGGTGAGAACCCACAGTCAGGCACCCCATTGTATTGTACATCGGGGTTGCCCTGTAACAATTTGGCAGACTTTTTTCTTTTAACAGTATTAATTTAGGTTTCTTTCATGTCTTCTTGTGACTTGATAACTCATTTCATTTTTAGCACTGAATAATATTCCCTCATCGGGACGTACCCCAGTTTATCCATCCACCAATGGAAGGGCTTCTTGACCACTTTCGGTTTAGAGCAATGATAACAGCAAAAACAGCTATCAACACTTGTGTGTAGGTCTTTGTGCAGGCATGTTTTCGACTCCTTTGGGTGAATATCAAGGAGTATGATTGCTAGATTCTACGGTAACAGGATGTTTTGTAAGAAATTGCCAGTCTCTCTTACAAAGCGGCGGTATAATCTGCATTCCCAGCAGCAATGAATGTGTGTCTGTTGCTCTGCTTTCTCATCAGCTTTTGGTCTTGTCTGTTTTTTTGGATTTTAGTCTGTAGTTGTGTAATGGTATCTTATTATTTTAATTTGCAATTCCCTTAGAGATATGTTGTTGAACTTCTTTCATATGCTTAATTGCCCCCAATCTATCTTATTTGCTGTCGTGGTCTTTTTTCTGCTTTTAAATTGGTGTGATAAGTCTTCTTATTAATTTTTAAAATTCTTTATGTATTTTGGATACAATTTCTTTATTAGATACATTTGCAAAGATTTTCTCTGAGTCTGGCTTTTCTTGTCATTCTCTTATCAGTGTCTATTGCCAAATAGGCATTTAAAATTTTTTTTTTAAGATTTATTTATTTATCCATACAAGCTGGGGTGCAGGCCAGAGATGTGGTGTGGTGAAAGGATTCACCAGAGACAGAGTAGGGAGCAGAACAGGCAGGTCGACTGAAGTACACTGTTGAGGGGAGCAGTGGGCAAGGCAGGAGAAGTCTGCCGTGCCATGTGGGAATCTCCCTGGCCAGGGATCAAACTCATGCTGCAGTGGCTTTGGATAGCTTCATAGTGCTGCACTTAACCCGTTGCGCCACCAGGCAGGCCCGGCGTTTTTAATTTTAACAAAATCAAAATTATCAAATTTCTTCTCTTGTGAATCATGCTTTGGTTCTTATCCTTGCCAGTCCTTTTAAATTTGCTAAGGTTTGTTTTATGACCCTGAATGTGGCTTAGTATATGTTCCACGTAAGCTTGAGAAAAATGTGTAATCTGTTGTTGACAGATGAAGTAGTCTATAAAGGTCAATTAGATCCACTTAGCTGGTGGTGCTGTTTATTTTAACTCTATCCTTACTTATTTTCTGCTTGCTGGATCTGTCAGTTACTAAGAGGAGCTAAATCACTAAGTTGCAATATTATTATTATCATCCAAATAAATGTAGATTTGCCCCATTCTTTTTGCAGTTCTGTCAGCTTTTGCCTCATGTATTTTGACATTGTTGTTAAGCACATTCAGATTAAGGACTGTTTTATAGTTTTTGGAGAATTGACTCCTTTGTCATTATGCAATGCACTTTTTTGTCCCTGTTGATATTCCTTGTTCTGAAGACTGCTTTATCTGAAATTAATATAACCATTCCAGATACCTTGTTAGTGTTAGCCCGGTATATCTTATTATATTTTATTTCTTTTCGACACGGCGTATGTCTTTTTTTTTTTTTTTTTGAAGATTTATTTATTTATGCATACAAGCTGGGGTACAGGCCAGAAGTGCAGGGTGGTGAGAGGGTTCACCAGAGACAGAGTGGGGAGCAGAATAGGCAGATCGAGGGTAATACACTTCTTAGGGGAGCAGTGGGCTAGGCAGGAGAGGTCTGCCATGCCATTGGGAATCTCCCCGGCCCAACATTGAACTCACGTTGCCGCTGCAGACAGCTCCACAGAGCAGCACTTAACCACTGCGCCACCAGGGAGGCCCCGCACCTCTATATTTAAAATGAATTTTAAATATAAGCACAGAGTTGGGCCTTGTCTCCTAATCCATCCGATAGTTTCTTTTAATTGGTGCATTTAGACCATTCAGATTTAAAGAGGTTATTGATATAATTGGGCATTTAATATGTACTCTGTGGGTCACTCTTCTCTATTCATTGCACTTGTTTTCTGTTTCTTTTTTAATTCTCTTTTTCTACTTTCTCTGGTCTTAATTGAGCATTTTATATGATTCAATTTTCTCTCCTCTCTCAGCTTATCAATTATATCGATATAAAGTTTTAGTGATTATCATACATTTTTGTAACATGCATTTGCAACCTAATCTAAATTCACTTTCAAATACTATGTACAAAACAAATATGTTAAGGTTCCTTAATATATTGTTTGTAGATATTTTTAACTCCCTATCTGATAATTCCCAAGTCCATGTCATATCTGATAGTTGCTTTGCTTTATTGTTTCTATTATTGTGAGTATGAGAGTAATGACTTCCAAGCTCTTAACATGCTGGAGCTGAAACAGGAAGCCCTATCTTCCGGACTAGAAACCTACTTTTCTTAGTTTAGTTTCCCCCAGAGGCACACTCTTGAGAGTAGGATTCTAATACAAGCAGTATGCTTGGTCAGTGACCCCAGAAAACTCAGGAGAGGTCCAGGGAAGCAGCACTGGAAAGGGCGGGGTTACTACAGGTTGCATCATCAGGCAGGTAACCACTGTAGTCACCTGGCTCAACTCTGCTGAAAGACAAGGAAGAACATGCACCTGAAAGTTATCTCACCGAGGGAGAGAGCGCTGGACAGGGAACTAACTGAAACAGGGTTTTCCTGGGGCTTCCCTGGTGGTGCAATAGGTTAAGTCTCTGCACTATGAAGCTATCTGCAGCCACTGTTCCACGAGTTTGATCCCCGGCCAGGGAGCTTCCCACAAGGTGCAGCAGACCTCTCCTGTCTCACGCTGCTGTCCTCAGCAGTGTATTTCAGTAGATCCGCCTGTTCTGCTCCCCACTCTGTCTCTGGTGAATCCTCTCACCCCCCACCACACCTCTGGTCTACACCCCAGCTTGTATGCATAAATAAATAATTTTTTAAAAAAAAGAAACAGGGTTGTTCTGCCTTTAAAATGAGGAATAATTTTTTTTAAGCAAAACCGAATCTGATTCTTCTAAATATAGAAGACATACGTTTCAGAATTTGAAGAGCAAGAGGCTTTTCAAGTAACTTTTCAACCATCCCCTTAATTCTCTGTCCAACTGATGCTTTACAGTGTATTGTATTCTCAGCTCTCTCTGTCAACGGTAAGTAGATGGGGCAGACATAGTCAGATGTTAGAACATGGTCAGTTCTTTAAATCTTCTTCCACAATCCACCGTAAATGGAATCTCCTCCCCTATGGCCACGCCTCAGTGGGTCTCTTCTAATGACTACAATGTGGTGGAAATGATGCTGTGAATCCTAAAGGTTTTTCAAATACAACCTCCCCCTTGGAATTTTCTTTCAACTCACACCATGGGGTGCCTGAACTGACCTGTGAAAAGTCCAGCTGCTTTGGAGCTACCTTGCTGCAGAGAGCACATGGAGAGAGCACACAGGGACAAAGAGAGAAACTTGAGGAGTCTTCAGGACCTTTGGGACTTCCTAGCCCAAGTCCACATATCAGAAAGTGAAACTTCAGATGGGTCCAGCCCCAGGTCTGGCATCATCCTGGCTGGTAGCAGGGAGAACAGCCATGAGAGCTGAGTCCACTGAAGGCTGAACAAACTGTAAATTGATGAGCGAGATCAATGGTGCTGCTGTTCTAACCTGCTGCTGAGGACGGCAGAGAAAAGCTGTCACCACGGAACCCTGCCACGTCACAGAGTCCTGAGCAAAATAAGTGCCACTAAGTGTGAGGACTGTTCATTATGGAACCGTAGGACCTTGAATTGCTGCACACCCATGACGCTTCCTGCCCACATTCTTTCTTGCCAACAGAACCCAGATTTCGTCTGGGAGCACAAGGAATATGAATCATGATTCATACCAGCCAGACATGGCAGCCTGATCCAGCCTTCTCAGCCTGCCATGTCCCAGGGTAGCTGAGGGAGTCAGTTTCCCAATGTGTCACACATGGAAGTATCTGCGAGGAGGTGCTTCTGGGGAACTCTCAGCATTCTTGGTGTCAGGATCTTCCTGCGCTTTCAGACCATCTTTCCACTGCGAGGAAAGCCGAGGCAGCTAAGTGTGGGATCCCTGGCTTCTGTGGACAACTGAACCAGCTCCAGCACCAGCCGATATCTGGAATTCTTTTAAGGGGAGAAGAATTTTCCAGACATGGGAACCCTGACATCTTGGAGCAACTGAACCACACCACTGTGGCCAAACACCTGGCTGGATATAAGAGGAGAAATACTAACCTCTGTTTATGCTTCTATTGCTTGGTTTTTGTTATTTTGCAGTTTAACAGGACAGATTTCTGGAGCTGGAACCTCTGAACCCTCCAAGTCAAACTCTGTGGATATAAACAAGACATGGTCCAAGGAGTTGAGGGCTGATCCTGTTTGCAACCACCCTTGAGGAAGAATAATATCAAATCATAATTCTGTATCACAAGAAAGCTGGTCCAATACTCAGTTATCTCTAAAACAAACGAGGAGGAGGAGGAGGACGGGGCGGTTGGTGACGCTGATGATGTGTATGATGGAGGTGAAGACAGTGGTGGCTGTGATGATGTCGATGATGATTATAGTGATGGGGATGATGAGGAGGTTGATAATGATGGTAGGTGCCGTAATGTTGGTGACGATGATGATGAAGATGACGACAGTAGTGGCTATGATGATACTGATGATGATCACAGTGATGGAAATGATGGGGATGTTGGTAATGATGGTGGGGTCGTGATGATGGTGATAATGATGGGAGCGTGAGCTTCTCTTAAGCTCTCTCTTAAATAACAGTGTGGCATTATGTACCATACCCTGTGTAGGCCTTTTGTCGTATAATAATCCTTACACGAACTCTGCATGGAGTCCTGTTACTACAGATGGGGAAATGTGCAGAAAGCATAAATAACTCGCTCAATGTCCCATAGCTGGTGAGGGCTGGGTAAGCACGCATTCTCAGGAGAGACACTCTCCAAGGAACGTCACAGACACTGAGCTCACTTGACTTGCACCCATGTGTATGGTTTACCACCTGGGAGGAATGGACACAAAGCTTAGGATTTCTGACTGAGCAGCAACAGACTCCCACTTGCTAACCTCACTGATGTTCTGGGAGAAAGGGGAAAACACCCTGAATTATACTGGTCTCCAGGGTTGCCTTCCTCCAAGTCACCACTCATCTGTCAGTGCTCATGGAATCACTCCATCTCTTTCTCTCTCTCTCTCTCTCTCTCTTTCTCTCTCTCTCTCTCTCACACACACACACCCCTTGTTCCTTCCTCTAGCTTCAAAGTTAAGTCACAACTTCTTTACTCTGACACAATTGACATTTTGAGCTGGACAAGGCTTCCTCAGGGGGGCTGCCCTGTGAAGTGTATGATGTTTAGCATCGTCGGGGGCTCTAGCCATTAGATTTCTGAAGCATTTCCCTTCTCCCAATCATGACCAACCCAAATTCTCCAGATACTGCCAAACATCCCTTGGGAGGGGGAGTAAAATGCCTTCTGGTTTAGAAGTGCCGGGTTAAAGGAAACAGGTTTCTGAACTATAAAAGGTCATCTGACTGCAGGACACTCGGATGACTCTGCCACCACACAGTGGGCTCCCCACAGTGGAGACTCAGTTTTACTCACCCCGTTTCTCTTCCCCGAGGTTGATCTGTAATTCACAGCAACAAAAGCTCATGAAAGAGCAGTCAAGTTGAACACAACCAGACTGTGATGGAGATAAAACTCGAGAAATCCCTGTGGGTTGTCATTGGGAGGCCTGACAAGGGTCCTGAGGGCATCTGCGAGGAGGAGAGAGCTTCAGGGAAATAGGAAGAGAGAGCTGAAGGTAGAGGAGTCTTCTGATGAGGACGGAGGGGAAGATGGGTGTCGGGGTAGAAAGAGCTGTGTGAGCAAGAGTTGGAGCCATACAAGTAGATCTTAGGGAGTACTGGGGTGGGGCAAGCAGTGCCACTCAGGGCCATATCACAAAAGGTCTTTAACACCAGCCTGGGGTGATAAGAAGCAGCAAATGATCCAAACCAAGGTGTGAGTGACTCAACCTTGAGTTTTAGTACAATCCCTCCTCATGGATGGTGAACCTGAGGGAGTCACAGTTGGGAACCAGCCGGGCTGGGCTCACGCATATGCAGGGGGCGGAGGGAGATGTCATAATAATTCAAGTAGAAGTTGAGAACCAGCAGAGAGGAGAGCAAGAGGCAGAAGGCCCCTAGGCATGCCAAAGGTAACGTCCTCCTTTGTCACTGTGGATAAACGCCGATCTTTCCCAAGAGTGTAAGGGCAAATACAAAGTTTCTGGAACCTAAAGATTGCCGATATGAGGATCCCCTCCAGCTCTGCTGCTGCTCATGCTGTCTCAGCATCTGGCAGCCCTTCCTCCTTTCCTCACTCTGTGGCAACTACCTTTTCCTTGAAGGCTGTCGCTTCCTCTATCTCAGTAAAAAGTTCTTGAACTTCCCAGGCACTCTCCCTACTCCGTGCTCTGCAGGCCCTCGTGATTCTGTGCTCCTTGTCCCTATTAGTAGACAGTGAGCACTTTGTGGGATGTGACTTTGTCTTGTCCATTTATTGCTGAACCAATACTTACTGAGAACCCACTGTGTGCCAGGAGCTGTGCTGGGTACTGGTACAACTCTCTGGTATCCCCAGCACCCACAGAGGACCTGATGAGTGAGTGAATGAATGAATGAATGAATGCACGATCGGATGGTGGAGACTGCTGAGATCTAAAGTTTCAGTGAGTCACCCCAACTGCTCAGCAGGAAGTGGCAGAGGAGGAGTTGACAGCAAAGGAACATGGAAACCAGCTCTCAGCACAATGGGGCTGCACACTGAGTGCTTTTCTGTTTGGTTTCATGTGTTCCAGAAGCAGCCTCACTTGTGGACTGGACGGCCACTTGCCATGGTTCTGCTCTTCAGTTAGACCCAGGAGTTGTAGCCGCGTTGTAGTGGACATAGGTGGTTTGTCTCCTCCACACATTTGTCTCCTTGTTGCCAGTAACAGCCCTGCTTTACCTGTGGGGTCGACCCCCACTCTATTCTCCATCTGCATATCTGCTTGGGGCTCCGTGCCCAGCTGGCATTGAGGCCTGTGGCCCAGGCCTGTATTATTCACCATACCTAGTTCCCCTGGCCATTGGGTGAGAGTTTGGTCTGGGAAAGTGGGACCGCAGCACCCTTGCCTAGTCCAGTAAGGGTGAACTTCAAAACTTTTTGTGGGACTGCTGGATCAAGCATACGCACACCCTCTTGTACTAAATTTGAGTATGAAAGGTGTGGGGTTTTGAATTAATGGCTGTGGGGTGCCATCTTGTACCCATAAGTAGCGTTCCTTTCTGTTATCCGGAGACACAGGACAGAGGAAAGAGGTGGAGAAAGAGTGAGTGAAATTAGGTCTCAGTGTGGCTGTCTGAGCTCCTGGATCCAGTCAGGTTTGAAACCAGCAAGACCTCACTCTGGAAGTTTTCATTATTTCCTCAGACTAGTCTGTTGAATCTTCAATCCTAACTCTTGCAGTGCTGAATTGTTGAGCTGGGTGCCTTGGTAAAAAAAGATTTGTGCTGCGTAGTGTCCAGTGGAAGGGAGTAGGAACACACCAGGGTGAAGTCATTCACAGGTCAGCACCCCGCTGCTGCCTCTGGCTGTACTGCCAGAAGAGGCAGGATAGCGCTGGATTCTCTGAACGAGGAAGCAGCCAGCGTGTGCCCTGCCTCCAGAGGGTGCGTGTCCTGAGTGGAGTAGCCTTTTGGTTCTAGATTTTACTCTTGGGTCTTCTCTCAGCCTCAGCACAACTCATGCTGCTTGTCGTGGTGACATCCTCAGCTGGTCCTTTAGTGCCATCCAGGTCCTCTCTTACTCCTGGCAGCGTCTCCTTCCTTCTTTTCATCTGAGGACATGCAGACATACCTGTAGGGAAATGTTATCCCTCCAGGCTGGACTGAGGCCTACAGCTCTCCTTTCTTGGAAGCTAACCATGTTCCCAATGCCTTACAATCATCTCATTTAGTCTACAAAATAATCGGGTATAGTCCCACTTTATAGATGAGGAGACTGAAGCTCAGAGAAGCAAAGTGACTTCTCACAACCAACAAGTGGTGAAAACAGAATACACCCCATATTTTCCTACTCCTTGGACTGTGCCCTGAACCACTCTGTTGTTCTTCCTCTCTAGGATTCTATCCAGAGGCTGCACCTCCTATGGGTTTCCTTACCTCGAGGGCAGGGTTGCGCTAAAAGGAGCCAATGTCCTCGACGGTGACCCGGTTGTCCACCAGCTATAAATGCCCCACCTGAATCCCCCTCCATGTCTCCTGCAAGCACCTGGGCCTGAGAATACCCCAGGGCATTCTCTGGCCACAGGAACTTGCTGCACTTGTGCAGAGGGTAGGGATGTGCCAGTGAGTTCATGCCCACAGGAGCAGGTATGAGCCAAGGATGATTACTCAGGGGAAATGGGGGACAACTGAGGCAGCTTCTTTCACCGTCTCCCAGAGGTCCAGAGAGGTCAAGCCCCAATCCCTCAGCTTGAATCTGCTCTAATCAGGGCATAGAACCTGCATAGCTTCCTCTCCTGTCCTTTCACTTCCCCACGCTCTTACAGCATCCTCATATAACTGATGTACCCCCCTTTCCTTGTCTCGGGGATTTCTGGAGCTATTCAATCTTTCAGCCACCCCCTGTAACATTCTTGTTATTCCTCTGGTGAACCGCCCTCCCCAGCTCTCAGTCCAGATAAGTCAGGTAGATTTGACTCTGTCCTGGCACCAAAAGTGGGTGGGTGACATGCGGTGGCCAATCAGAATACTGGGTGCTTTGACCTTAGTTTTTCAGTCAGAGATGAGAAATGAGCCAATGAGATGCTGATTTTTCTGGGGCTACTGAGGTAGTCACCTGCCTTTCCACAGGTGTCTCTCTCCTGACCACTAGAGAATGTGGGGTCCGGGCTCTGACCTCATCTTGCTTGAAACCAGCTTTACAGCCTTTTCTGATCATAAGATAGGAAATTGCTGGGATGGAATGTTTGCAATAATGGCCCTAATTCTTTACTCTTCCCTCCCTGGACCCACACCCCTTCCCATGTAACTTATAAATATCTCTCACACGGACTCTGAGCTCAGCCACGTAGCTTGGTTTGAATAACAGGATGTTAGCAGATGTGATGGGGTCAGAAACTTAAAAATAGCTTCCATAATTGGACGTACTTGCACTGAAAACATCTCTGGATTAGGCTGACCTTGGGTTAAGAGATAATGTGAAGCAGAGTAGCCTCACTCTCCCAGTTGGGTCAGTCTAGATCAGCTGACTGCCCCAGACAGGCAGGAGCCCACCCATGATCGGCAGAGCCACCTGGTCGACCTCCGTGGACGAAGCAATCAACATTTATTGTTCCAGGCTGTTAGGGCTTGTGACTGCATTGCTGAAGCGCTAGGAGCTTGATGCAATACTCAGAAAGTCAAAGCCACACAGAAGAGTTTGAAAAACTAAGTGAAAATCATGTAAAATCTGAGAGGTTGCCACTGTTGACATTTCGGTGGAAGATCCCTCCATGCACATTTACACACACATAGAGCTACTCCTCCTTCTAAATCCACAGCCGTAGAATTTTTCCTTTGGGAAGATGAGGAAGCATTCTCGGACAAAGCCCAAGAATACAAGAACTGCCATCCTCATAATGGCAGTTGTTTGCTTCTGTACATCTGGGAGGAGGTAGCGATGATCAGAAGACTAGGTGGGGCATGGAGGAGGTTAAGATCTTGGCAGTTGAAGAAGGTTATAAGACATGATGGGGGGTCTCCCTGGTGGCACAGCGGTTAAGCGCTGCGCTGTGGAGCTGTCAGCAGTGAAGACGCGAGTTTGACGCTGGGGAGATTCCCACATGGCGCGCGCAGCAGACCTCTCCTGCCTCACCCACTGCTCCCCTCAGCAGTGTATTTCAGTAGTTCTGCCTGTTCTGCCCCCCACTCTGTCTCTGGTGAACTCTCTCACCGACCCACACCTCTGGCCTGTACCCCAGCTTGTATGCATAAATAAATAAATCTTTAAAAAAAAAAAGAACTCGTCTACTGACCTTATTATAAAAAAAAAAAAAAACCACAACATGATGGGTAAGAAATCAGAGATATACGAGACAATAAAATAAACAACATTGGGTCCTTGGGGAAGAATCAGGCTGGTTTCCTTAAAACACTGTCCCCCAGAACCTTGGGGTTCACTCATTCATTCAATGAATATTTGATTAATGCCTGTTATGTGTCATCGCATCCTAGCAGCTGGGGACTGCAAAGGTGAGCAGGATGTGGTCCCTGTCCCCACGAAGCTTATGGTCAGCTGGAGGGGACACCACAACATTAGAGCACAATGATCGCAGTTTTGAGGGGGAGCAAAGGAACAGAGATGGTTTTCTACAGAAAGGACCCACCAAGCAGCCCTTGATGGATAAGTAGGAGTTCAGTTTGAGGGTAAGTAGGATGAAGTCGGGAGAGTGAGTTAAGGTATGAATGTGAGACCAATCACTGATGTAACTGAACTCAGGGAAGCTGGGGGTGGGGGACAGAGGTAGGGGCAAGACTGGGAGAATCATGGGCCCTGATCCAGGAAAGCAGTGACTTTTACATTTTTTAAAAATTTTAATGACAACCCACAGTAAGAAATGTGTTTTCTGTTTGGTTCAGTACAATCACGTACGCACACACACACACACACACACACACACACACACACACACACACGTGTCACACCATACACTCATGCATATAAGGGTTTGAAGCAAATATCCAGGTAGTGAGATTTTGCCCTGCCATATGCCACTCATTCTGATATTTCCTACTCTGTTTTTAAAATGTTGGTCAGGGGCCTCCCTGGTGGCGCAGCGGTTGAGCGCTGCGCTGTGGAGCTGTCAGCAGTGCGCAAATGCGAGTTCGATGCCCAGCCGGGGAGAATCTCACATGGTGCGGCAGACCTCTCCTGCCTTGCCCGCTGCTCCCCTCAGCAGTGTATTTCTGATCTGCCTGTTCTGCTCCCCACTCTGTCTCTGGTGAACCCTCTCGCCGCCCCACGCCTCTGGCTTGCACCCCAGCTTGTATGTATAAATAAATAAATCTTTAAAAATAAATAAATAAGTAAAATGTTGGTCAAGGGCAAAATAAGCTGATAATAAGATAGTACACATATGATTTCATTTCTGTGACATTCTGTAACAGAATTTAAACCTGAATGTAAAACTGATTTATAGTGACAGAAATTAGATCAATGCCCCCTGGGGTGTGGCAAGATTAACTATAAAGAAGTAAAAGAGCCTTCTTAGGAGATGGAAATGTTCTCTATCTTGATGGGGGTGGTGGTTACATGAGCACATGCCTTTGTCAAAAATAAATACATAAAAATAAAAGCATGTGGGAGACCTCCCTAGGGCGGTGCCAGTGTGTTCTATATCTTGATAGTGATTTGCATTGCACTGGTGAATGCATTTGTCAAAACATGTAAAATAGAACATTTAAGACTTGTGCATTTTATTGTATGTAAATTTTACATTAAAAGTATTGTGGACAAATATAGAATTTTAGTTGGTGATAAGTATGCTGAAGTGTTGGAGGAAGGATTGTGCTTGCAGCTTTTTGAAGTGCATCAAAAATAAGATAGATTGGTAGATGGATGGAGGAATCAAAAGATGGATGAATATGAGATGAAGAAAATATAGTAAAATATGAATGCATGCCAAGACAATTCAAAGAAGGAAAACTAGCCTTTTCAATAAATGGTACTAGGATAACTGGACATTAACATGCAAAACCCTGACATGATATTAAAAAATGAATTCAAAACAGAGCAAGGACCTAAATGTAGCTACTAAATTAGAAGAAAACACAGGTGTAAATCTTTCTGTCTTTGGGTCAGGCAGTGGTTTCTTAGCTATGCCACGAAACAAAAGAAAAAATGAATTTACAACCATCAAATTAAAAAGTTTTTGTGCTATAAAGCACACATCAAGATGGTGAAGAGAGAGGGCCTCCCTAGTGGCACAATGGGTTAAGTCTTGACACTGTGAAGCTATCCAGAGCCACTGTAGCACAAGTTGGATCCCTGGCCAGGAAACTTCCCACATGGCATAGCAGTCTTCTCCTGTCTCTCCCCCTGCTCCCCTCGGCAGTGTATTTCAGTTCCTCTGCCTGTTCTGCTCCCCACTCTGTCTCTGGGAATCCTCTCACCCACCCATACCTGTGACCTACACCCCAGCTTGTATGCATAAATAAAAAAATCTTTAAAAAAAAATAAATAAAAGAAGGTGAAGAGAGAGTCCTCACACCCTCTTCCAGATATGCATCTTCCCTGGGGTCTGGTCCTGAAAACTTTTTCAGTACAGGGCCCCCAAATACTAGTCTCAGTTGAGCCTCTAGTGAAGAAACCAGGACTTCCTGCTGCAGCCAGGCTCTAGAAGAGGCCCCTGGGTGTCCAGAAGGGTCAGTCCATATAAGGGAATATTATTTAGGAATGATAAATACAGTGCCATTCCGTGCTATCATGTGGCTGAATCTAGAAAACACCCTAAGTGAAAGGAGGCATTCACAGAGTCTCACTTGTGTGATTCCATTTATATTAAGTCTATAACAAGTCACAATATCATAAAGATAATTTCCATAAAGACAAGGAGTAGGTTAGTATTTCCCGGGGTTCAGAGTGGGAGCAGGGGACTGATGGTTAAGAACCGTAGGGTTTCTTCTTGGAATAATGAAGATGCTCTAAAATTGATTGTGATGAAGGTTACACAAATAGGTGACTGTGCTAAAGTCATTGAATTTAATATATGTCATATGGGTGAATTATCTGGTTTATGAATGATATCTCAGAACAGCTGTTTCAAATGTTAATGTAGCTATAACACCAAAAGCACGAGTGTAAATGAAAAAAATGATAAATAGCACTTCAAAATGAAACACTCTACTACTCTTCAGAAGATGCTATTAAGGACATAAAGACAGGCTACAGGCTGTGAGAAAATAGCTACAAATGATAAAGCTAATAAAGGACATGGAACCACAATATATTATAACTCTCAAAACTCAATTATAAGAAAAGAACTCCATTTTTTATAGTGAGCCAAACACTTGAATAGACATATCATCGATAAATGTTGACCTACAGCAATCAGCCCATGAAAAGTTATTAGGGAATTGCAAATTAAGATCACAGTGAGCTATCCTGACACGTATATTTGAATGGCTAACATTTTAAAAATATCCCAACAATACCCAGTGATGGGGAGAACTGAAACTGAGATTCTCGTACTTTGCTGATGGGAATACAAAAACAATAGTCATTTGAAATACTTTGGTAGTTTCTTATAAATTAAAACATGTTTTACCATATGACCCACTTTCCCACACTTTGGTATTTGTCCTAGAGAAATGAAAACTGAAGTTCACACAAAAATTTGTCTGCAAATATTTACAGTGCAAACATTGCCAAAAATGGAAACCACCCAGACATCCCTCAGCTGGGGAAAGGATAAACAAACCTTGAAATGCACAGCCCGGGCACCACTCAGCAGTTAAAAGGAACTGCCCTCTGATGTACACAACACAGTGGAAAAGTCCACCGTGTACTGTGCATTACGAAGAAGTCAGACTCAAAAGGGCTACTACAGTGTGATGGTTTATAGGACAAACGGCAGAGATGAGATTTTAGATCAGGGCTTGCCAGATCCCAGGGGTGTGAAGAAAGGTCACCCAGGAGAATGTTTTGGATTGAAGAAATTGTTTGCTAGTGAGACTTTGGGGTTGACTACTCAACTGTATTTGTGTGAACAAGGGGGAATTACTGGATGTAGATTTAGAAAAGTAAAACATATATATTAATGGCAGGAGCTAGGTGGAGGGCTTTGGGATATTCACGGTTCAATTCTTCCAACTTTTTGTTAGGCCTGACCATGTTCATTATCGGATGTTTGACAAAGAACATCAGTGATGTTAGGTGGTTGATAAAAATAAATCAATGTATGTATGGCAAAAGCAAACAAGTAATTAAAAAATAGTGAGTTATTTCATCCTTCAAATCTTAAATAATAATGACTATAATATTGAAAGCATTATAGGTCACGCCCCACAATGTGGATTTTATAAGCTATTGATGGACCATGAGCACCAGTTGAAAAATGCTGCTTGAGACCTGGTGTGGATATTTGAATTTTAACCTGAGGGAACCTGGGAGATTGTGTTATGGTACAATTGGGGGAGGGAAGGAAGAGGAGGAAAGAAGATGACCTGGTTGATGGGTCCTCACTCAGCGCTTAAGAACATAGGAGTCTCCCCTCCTCCTCCAAAAAAAAAAAGGCAAACTTACACACAAACTATAGATCTGAGGCATACAGCAGGGGAGCAGGGAGGAGATGAGTCAAAATGGGAGGGAGGAGCACAGGCGACTGTGGTCATGAATCCCGGGGCGGGTGATGTGGTGGTGGGAGATTTAGGGGGACTACACCTGAGAGGAGAAATCAAACACTATATGAAAATGAACAACAATGTATGAAAATAAAAAAGTTAATTTAAAGAAAGGCAGATGCATGGAGAGAAACAAAAAGGGTTTATTCACATGGAGTGTGAGGAAAAGGGAGAACAGAGAGAGGGAAAAAAAGAAAAGAAAAATTATTGGCCAACACGTGGCCAGATGCAAGCTGTTGTACCCCAGGAGTATTCATTCACTGGGCAGAGATCAGGGTCCAAGTCACATCTATGCATGGCAAACTATAAAATATGTGGGATGGAGGAGAGTAAAAAAAGTAAAGTTTTGAAAAGCATTCAAAATCAAGGAGTTCTCTATTAACCCCAAAGAGAATGTTACACACAAAGCCTTTTCTAAGTGGAATAAGACAGACAGACAAAGACAAATTCTGAATGAGCGCACCGAACTGTGGACTCTTAAAAAAAAACTGAACTCAGAGACATAGAACTGTGTGGTCAGCAAAAGTGGGGGTGCAGAGGGGGAAAAGGGGTAAAAGTGGTCAAAAGGGACAAACTTCCAGATTTGAAATCAGTAAATTCTGAGACTGTGGTGTGCAGCTCCACACCTATAGTTAACAATGCTCTATTGTATGCTTGAAAGTCACTGAGACAGGAGAACTTAAAATTCTCACTATAAGAAAAAAAAGCATAACTATTTGAGGTGGTGGGCATTAATTTATTGAGATGATCATTTTGCAATACATTCAAATATTAAATCATTATGCTGTACACCTTCAACTAATCCAATGTTGTATGTCAGTTATTCATCAGAAAGCTGGGGGAAAAGAATGATCAAGGATAGTACAATACATCTAACTGGATTTTAAAACTAGAAAAATATTGCTCATGAGCGGGGGAAGCATAACAGTCTGATGGCTAAAAAGAGCTACACGGTCTGTCTTAAATGAAATTATTTCCATTGCTTCCAAAAAAAGTGAGTCCCCTGGCTTTATTTTTGCCCGATCTTATCCCCACACCCTTATTCCTTTCATCTGGGGCATCCCATAATCTAAATTGCAACACTGAGTTCAATCCTTGGCTTGCAAAGAAATAATAACATCTCATCTAACCTTGTTTCACTGGAATCTCTTAGTTTTGATGTATTGTTCATTTTCTGTGTCAGAGCCTCTCAGTTGCTGAGAAAAGTGGGAGGGGGTTACGCTTCTTTTGTGTCTGGTTAATTTTGTGGCTAGAGAAAATTTCGTAGGAAAGACAAATGCACAACATATTTTTACCACAGCAACTACCGGTCCCATGATGATCAGGGGTTGCAGGAATAGCTGGCACGCAGCTTGTGAGTGTGCGATGCTGAGCGCTTCTCGGTTTGTCAGTTGATCCAGAATTCGTTCAATCACGAGACTTGAAGGATAAGACATTTTAAGGCTATGATTGATCTCCCGTCGACAAGAACATCGTGTGTCTGCTCCACACTTTCTTGAGCCCCCAGGCTCTCTCCTCTCTCACCACTTTTCTGTACACACAACCATATTTCATGTCTCCGCTGACTGCACTCTCTGGGGTCAGTGGTGACAGCTCGCCAAACAGGTCTTCTCAACTGGTCCCCAGCGGCCCTCAACCGGTCTCTTCCGCCCCTGCAGCTGCCCTGTCTTCATGCAGCTTTCTCTTGTGTCTACAAAAATTCCATGCTCACTCTCTCAACGCCTTTGTCTCCTCCTTTTCATCCTGTTTCTCAGTGGGATCACTCACCGCATCCTCTTCTTTTTCCTCTGGGATTCTGACTTGGTCAGCTCATCTGTGAATTGACTTTTTCCTACTTGGAGGCATGCCCATCTGGAAGCTTCAGGAACGCATAGGTTAATAAATTCAGGGGATGTTTTCCTCTGACTCTACCCTCCTCCTACCCCCTCCTTTTTCCCAGCATTCTTTGGAACCTGTTCTTTCTGATTCCACCCCGTGGTTTTGACTACAGCTCCACATTGTTCACTCGCGGGCTCTGCATCTGGCCCTGCCCGCCCTCCCTCGTCCTAGCATCCCAACACCTAAGTCATTGTCTTTCTCCAGCTGCTCATCTTCTGTTTGCTCAACCTCAGTCAATGGCATCACCATTCAGTTAAGTAAGCTAGAAGTGATGTGGTCACCTTCTCTTCCCTCTCTTTCTCTTTCCCCTTCTCTCTCATGCAGGACAGTGCAGAAGACTTCTGTGCTCATTTCGACCTCTCACCTAGCTCCCTCTCCCCGCTGCTTCTGCCCTGGTCCAATCCTGACTCTCTCTTCCACACTAAAGCAACATGCTGCATGGTATTGCGCGTGGCTCTGCAGACAGCCTCTATGTGCCCTTATGCCCTCACTTCCCTCTCACTTCCCTCGGGCTGCAACGGTCCGTGTCTAGCAAATGACTCATGCCAGCAACAACAATCCTCGCCTCCTTGAACAGTCTCACTTTTCCAGGCTGCTTTGCAACAAGGGGTAGCTATGTGACTGAGATCGAGCCAGTTAAGACATAGAGAGAAAATCTGGAAAGAGCCCCACGAAGAGAAAGACCTCTGCCTCCACCTGCCCTCCCACTAGCATCACCTTAATTTGTGCTTTAGATGTTTAAACTCTTTGGGCTGGCAGTTAGCACCTGTACAAATTAACATCCCAATTTATCTTTTCTTCAACTTTACCTACTTCTCACCACACACCCCATGCTGGAACCTGGGGGGTAGGAAGGCTAAGTGTGGGTACATCCTCTTGGGAGCTGGTTTCCAAAGATGACCCCAAATGAACCCATCTGCCAGGCTTCGTGACCTTGTGCAGCCCCCTGTCACGCTGAATCTGCACTGGTCCTCTGAAGTGGTTTAACTCTTCAAAGGCCACGGACATGCCGCTGTACCAGTCTGACCCAAGATGACCTAGTAAATCCTACTTTTGCACCCTGAGGAGTCCTAAGTCACCAGATAAGAAACCCACCTGCTCGGGGACCACAGGCCGTGAGGACTTGGATGCTAGAGAAGAGGCCACATGGAGGGGAGCTGAGACTCTCAGCCAACACAGCAGACCATGGCCCCCAACAGCCATGCCAGCCAGCCCCCCACCCATTAGTGTTCCCTGAGCCTATGCCAGGAGGAGCAAAGACAAGCTGGGTAAGGTGGGGTGGAAAAAATCACTGAAAATCACTTCTTCTAGCCAAACTCAACTCATCTTTTCTGTCTTGCAGAGAAGCCAAAACCTTGATTGCTTGGCTGCTGCTGTTTTGCACCCACGCTTTATACTATCACCCTTTCGGCTTAGATTAGCTTTCCTCCTTATCAAAGTTGGCCAGGCTTCAAAGCTCATCTTCTACAAATCCCTCACAGTGTGTCAATTCTGACTACTTGGGTAATTCTGAGCAGCTCTGGAGGAGGGGAGTGTTTTGGCCCATGGCATTCTCATTCTCTGACATTGTAAGAACCCTATTTTGTTTGGATAAATGATCCCCCTTTCTCAGTGGGATTTCCAATGAGGATGTCCACTTAGCTCCATCCCAAGTGGGATGGAAAACCAGATAGGACAAATCAGCCCTCAGGTAGCCCTTGAGAGCCAGGTCCCAACTGCTCTTACCCCTGTTCAGCACAAGAACTGATGCCTCCCCATTTCCTTTGAGTCTCTGCCCTACGCCCCAGCCCCCACAGGCACATCCTGTAGTAGAGATAGTAAACTCAGCAATAATTCTATTTATTCCTTTGCATTTCCCAGTGCCCAATGAGGGCAGACCACATGGATAGTTCTGTCTGATGACATTAGAATAGAAAAGAATTTTGTCTCTTTCAGACTGAGGCAGTAAAAAGGCCTGTGCAAAACTCCAGACTCTAGAAGCCTCTGCCTGTCACCATGGGGCCTTCAGGTGGCACAGCAAAGGTTGGTGGAGCTTCCGCTTAGCTGAGGCAGGGCTGGGCACAGGGACTCTGCAGCGTGACCTGGAAGTAACACTGGGAAGTATGCCACAGCACCATAAGCTGACCGATTCTGGGTAATATGTACCTGGTAACTTTCCAATAATTTTTTTGGTTTAAGTTACCCAAAGTCCATTTCTTACACCTAACATAGCTTACTAACTGCATCTATCTTTCTTTTCTTTTTTTTTTTTTTAAAGATTTTATTTATTTATACATACAGCTGGGGTACAGGCCAGAGGTGTGGAGTGATGAGAGGCTTCACCAGAGACAGAGCAGGGAGCAGAACAGGCAGATCAGAAATACACTGCTGAGGGGAGCAGCGGGCGACGCAGGAGAGGTCTGCCGCGCCATGTGGGATTCTCCCCGGCTGGGCATCGAACTCGCATCGCTGCTGCCGACAGCTCCACAGCGCAGCGCTTAACCGCTGCGCCACCTAGGAGGCCCTGCATCTATCTTTCTTTAATCAGCTGAGAGCAGCCTGATTCTAGGGACTATTGAGATTCATCCTTGCACCCCACACGCTGGTATACATTTGTGAAGCACTTACTTGTTAGGACGAGTACAAAAATAGAATGAAAATAAAAAATATGATGAGTCAAATAGATACCTTCTTTTTAAGCTTGGTATCCATATCCATTATCAAATGAGTTTTAATTGAAAGATATTTGAAAATATGAATGCATCTTTATTTTTAAAATGATGGTTGCATATATATATATATATATATATATGCATATACACATACATATATACACATGTTTTAATCATGCTATAACCAGTTGTTATGACTTCAAAACTCCATTAAATGACAAAGAATAAAATACTTTTGAAACATCACAATGACAGGGGGCCTCCCTGGTGGCGCAGTGGTTAAGCGCTGCACTGTGGAGCTGTCGGCAGCAGCGATGTGAGTTCAACGCCCGGCCAGGGAGATTCCCACATGGTGCGGCAGACCTCTCCTGCCTCGCCCGCTGCTCCCCTCAGCAGTGTATTTCCTTCTATCTACCTGTTCTGCTACCCACTCTGTCTCTGGTGAACCCTCTCACCACCCCACGCCTCTGGACTCTACCCCAGCTTGTATGCATAAATAAATAAAATCTTAAAAAAAAAATCTCAATGACAATATTCACTAAGCTCTTAATTTTGACAGACAGTATACAGAAATCTTTTCATTTGTCACCTTCCTGTTCCTACCCCACTTACAATGCTAATGTTTAACACCATATTGTAAATAAAGGGAGAAGCAGCCATTTTGAAATTAGTTATTTATTGTTCCTAGGAAATTAATAATTTGTAAATCAGAAGTAAGTGCCCCAGGAAGTCTCAGGACCAAGAGGGAATGCTCTACTTTCTTCCACTTTAAAAGAAACACATGTAAGATGAAATGATTTGTAAAGAGAGATGTTTTGTTGAAACAAACTTGAAGAGCATGGCATGTGGAATAGGTGAGTAAGTTTAAGCATATCCTAAAATGGTGCTTCTTACATTTCACGCACGTCTGATGTTGCTCAGCTCCAGCTAATGCCCACGATGCTGGTGCACCGTCTAGCCTTGGAGAAGTGATAATGTTCCTTGTGCTATAAGAGTCTCCACTGCAGTTCAAGAACTTTTAAAAAGCCACACCGAGTTTCAGGTTTTGGTCTACGTGTCCTGAGTTCGACCTTTGATCAGTTTTCTTTAAGTTGGTTAGGAAATCACTATTTCCTTGCATCTTATCTGGAAATCATGTTTCTGGTAACTTCACTATCTCTTTAGAAAATGTCAAGACCATAGAAACAGGCATAACAGACCTGAAATGTAAAAATAGGAGTAACAAGAAGCAGGCAAAACAGAGACCTGAGAACTGAAAACAGTTCTATACCCTAGCAAGTGTGCATCTTGTCAACGTTTGGTTGATTTTTCCTTTTTTGCCATTTTCCCAACAGGATTGGTCATTTGTTTGTTCAGGCTAGAGAACATTGACAGAAGGCAGTTGTAAGATGGAAATCTATGAAATGTTGATGTTGCAATGAAAATGCTCATGAATCTTGTGGTATTCAAAATAGCCTAATATAGTAATTGCTCTTAAAGACACTGCTTGCTTGCCTAAGATCATAGGTAAAAATATGTTTTAGAATTAACACAGCAAGTAGAAAAAACTTAGAATGGATAATTCTAAGTTGATAATTCACTTACATATAACAGTTCTCCAACAGTGCTGGGTAAATATGGCTGTAACTATATCCCAATTTTATGTAGTGTCAATTTTATTATATTTAAGGTCTTTATGATCAGATAGACTCTATTTTGAAAACTATTAGTTCTAATTACTAGAAAATAAGACATGCCCTTGGAGAACAGTTGGAAAGTATAAAAGAGACCAAAAACGTTACCTGCAATGCTCCCATCGAGGATTAGCCACCAATACTGTTTTGATATAGATGCTTCTAATTTTTAGCTCTGAAAATCTTCTGCATTATGCTTATTTTTCTGACCTTAAGTATTCTTTGAAAACGAGAATTTTAGACCAAACAATATTCTGGAGAATTTTTACTGATTCTGACCATTCTCCTTTTTAACTATTTGGAGACATGTAAGTTGTTGCCATTTCTTTCCCCTGTAGAATTGAGGTTATGATGCACTTTGCTGGCCACTAGCCTTTGTGTGCATCTCCACACACAGAGAGCCCCAGAAGTGGAATGCGAAGAGGTTCAAGGACATGGCCTTGTCTAGGTTCTTGCTGGGTACGGCTCAGTGGCCCCAACAGTGACCATGGTTCTCCCAGAGTCTGTGTCTCCCCAGATGAGAAGAAGGCAATTACTGCTGTTTTCTGCTCCACCAACTCATGCCCGCCACCACCACCACTGGGTCAAACTAAAATGTAATGAGTCCAAGCGCTCCGTGAGGACAGAGATGCTCAGAAGACAGTTAGGGAGCCTGGGCTCCAAACTCCCCCTTCCTATTCTTTCTCTTCTCTATTTGTGGCTACACTTTCCTTGAAAAATTTGTTTTTCTTTTTTCTGTATTTTCACTCCTATTATTAGAAACATTTTTGAAAATACAGCAAAAATGAAAGTGAAAAAAATGACAACCACCTGTTTTCCCACCATTCAGCATTAATCTCTGTTAACATTTTGGCATAGTTGCCTCTATTGCCTTTTGAAAGTTAATACGTGGGAAATTATGCAAACACTCTGAAAACATTTTTATCATTTTAATTTCAAGTGAGAATGGTACAGATAAACATCAAAATGCCTTTGCTCTCTGCCTCATCCTAAGCCCTTACCCGCTTCCAGAGGTCCTCTAGTTGGAGTGTAGGGACAATATTTCCGATCTTTAAAAAGAAAATACTTTTATATGCATGTATTTATTGATTGGAAATATAAGATAATGTCATTTTATATTCATCAATTTTGCATAAATGATAATCCTGGATCACCTTTATATTTGGCCTTTTTTCGCTCTACTCCACATATGCTTTCAAGATTATTCTACATAGACATGTTTGAGTTAATGTTCTATGTCCCTTTAATGTTCTATGATCATCCTTTGTACATGAATATTTGACTTCTCCCTTTCCTTATAATGAACAGTTAAGATGTTTTCATTTCCCCCTACTGTCAACATAGTTGTGGCCAAACTCAAGACTACAAGGTGGGAGTGGGAGGGGACTTCTCCAGTTAAATTCCTAGAAATGCTAAATTATTCTTTTTCAGTTTTGGCAACACCAGCGCACCATCACATCTGTACCTCCACCATCCGCACACATGAGCATAGCCTCTCCTTCCCCTCAGCAACATTTTGCCATTTATACAGGGAAGTTTATCTCCTTGTTGTTTTTATTTCCAGTTAATAGTCAGGCTGAACATCTCGTCATTCTTTGTCTAGTCATTTGAATTTTCTCTTCTGAAAGAAACAGACTTTTGATCCTGGGAGATCGATATTTTCATCCATGTTTGAAATGTAGATAGACCTACCTGAATTCTTTGTAATTCTGCTGTTCTCATTTTGGTATCAAGATCAGATTAGCCTCATTGAATGTGTTCGGTAGATTCTCGATCTGGTTTAGGTTCTGGCTTCTTTCTTTCTCTTTTCTTTTTCTGTGGAGCAGTAGAAAAAACTACTTCAGCCTAGGCATGCGGGGAGGTTGAGCAGATCTACTACTACTTCTTAATTTAATTAATAATCATTAGGCTACTTTTCTTGAGACAGGTTTCTTGAGACAGGTTGTAATTTGTATTTTTGTCAAAAATTACCCCCTTTTATCTAGGTTTCCAAATAAATGGGTATAAAGTTGTTCCTAGAATATGTTAACATCTTATGAAATGCTTACCTGCTGTGTCTCCTTTGCCATTTGTAATATTACTTGTGTCGTTCTCTCCATCAATCTCATGAGAATTTTGTCTCTTTTGTTAGTTCTTTTACAAAACACCAGCTTTTAGTTTCTATAATCAACTTTTTTTTTTTCATTTTATGCATTTCTGTTTTTTGTTTGTTATTTTCTTCCTTTTGTTTTCTCTGGATTTATTTAGTTGTTGTTTTTCTACCTTTCAAACTGAACACTTAAATTTTGTTTTCTTATTTTGTAGTAAGTACACTTATGGCTATAAATTCTTCTTTAATTGTTGTTTTAGCTGAATTTCACACACTTTTGTTATATCAGGCTTTTATTGTCTTTCATTTCTAAATATTTTGTAATATTCATAATGGTTTTCTTTTTTGTTTTTTTAAAGATTTATTTTTATTTATTTATGTATACAAGAACTGGGGTGTAGGCCAGAGGTGCGGGGAGGTGGTGGTGGTGATGGTGAGAGGATTCACCAGAGATGGAGTGGGAAACAGAGCAGGCATTTCTACTGAGATACACTGCTGAGGGGAGCAGCGGGGGAGATAGAAGAGGAGATAGGAGATAGGAGAGGTCTGATGTGCCCTGTGGGTCTGCTCCCTGGCTGGGGATCAAACTCATGCAGGAAATGGCTGATGATAGCTTGATAAGTGCTGAGACTTTAACCCCTGCGCCACCGCAGAGGCCTCTTGGTTTTCTTTTTGATCTGTATGTATTTTTCAGTGTTCTAATGTAAGTTCCTTTTCTTGCTTTAAAAAATGTAGTATAAATTCTTTCAAAGTACAAGTTGGTATAAACATTACTGTAAAATATAAACCAGCTGAAGAAATAAAACTCAAACATATGCTATCATTTTTCATTTTATTTTTCATAAGTAACAGATGTACATGATAAAAAACTAAATCATCCATCTTCCTGGTTCCCTCCTCAGAAATAACTGCAGTTACTAAGTTAAGGTATGTTCTGTGTGTTATATGGGTTTCATTTTGGCTCTCTTTATGTTGTTAGGTTTTAATTTGAATTCATTGTGGTTTGTGAATGTGGTCTCTAGATTCTTTGGAATTTACTGAGGCTTCTTTTGTGGCCAGTACAGAGTCAATTTCTGTAAACGTTCCAAGAATGTTTGATAAGAACAGACATACTGAAGATCTTTTTCTAAAACACAAACCTGATCGCATCACTTCCTCTGATAGCTTCTATGGCTTTTGGGCCAAAGACTGGCCTTAACCTATGATTTAACATTCAGCTTCCCTCTAGCCAAGACCTCAGCCACTTCCTTTATGTACAACAAACCCACACACATGTAACTCATACATGTTAGGGCCAACTTCAGAAGGAGGCTTGAACTGTCAGAGGTGCCCAGTGGCCATCCAATGCCTGGCACATCCAGGGTTCTAGTAGGTACTCTAGTAGGTACTCTAGTAGCAAATTAGACAATGAGTTGTCTTCTGGGGGTGGAATCATGCTAAGGCAGGACAGTCACCTGTGGTGGGTCATTCATCCTTGAACTCCAATCCTCACTCAATACTTGCTCATGCTGAACCCAATTCAGCTCCTTGAGACCCCTGGTCGCTGTGCCCCTTTGTGTGAATTTCTCAGCACCTTCCCTCTTTCCGACTTTTGCCTGTCCTTACCACAGTGGATCACTTCAGAAACTCTCTCACCAATGCCTTCAAGTTGCTTTGCCATCTAGAGCCAGTTGCATATGCCCCCACCAGACTCCACCCCAGGATAAATCCATGCTGAGTTTCTGCTCTGATGCCACTGTGGCATGGAGATGGGTACTTGCAGGGTGGGGTGCAAAACAGATGACTGACTGAACTCTCTCCATTCAACCTTGGCTGGAACCTCACTTTTGCATTCCCTTTGTTATCTGTTCCAAACTTTTTGACTCCCCTCAAATCCTTTAGCATCTCTTCAGACTATTCAGTAGAATGATAGTTTGCTGCTTTGTGGCGAAAACAGGAAACATTGCAGGTGAGGCTTTACCTCACCATTTTCTCCTGCTTCAGAGTGTCTCTCTTCCTTTCTTGGCTAAGAGCAAAACAATCTTCATATGCCGGTGACCCCATCTTCTCCTGTCTCCCGTTTTATTCTATTGATTATTCCTTTTTTTTCCAGAGTCTCCCTTTCCCAAACCATTCTTCCTAAATGTAGCCAGCATTCCCTTTTTAAGCCCCCCTCCCCCCCAGGTCCCTGCATTCATTCCCCTTGGAGGCTGGTTGAACTTCCTCGCCTCTCTACTGGTTCTATTGCCATCGGCCCTAAATTTTCGTCTTATCTTTCTTGACTTCTTGACCCCTCCAGAGCACTGACAATTCTAACCTCATCCTGTTTCTCACGGCTCCCTTTCACCAGTCTCCTGTGAAACTCCTCAGACTTGAACTCCTTCTTTTTATCCCCTTTCTTGGGCCTTTGATCCTTAAATGCTGGTGTATCCAGTGCCTCCTCTTCTCAGTCCCATTTTTAGATCTCTACATACCAGGAAAACAAAGGTTTCTTTACAAAGGAATACAATTTCTACCAACCTCCAAACAAGTGCTGCTGTGGGACAACCATGGCTTATTGTCAGCAGTTGACCCACTTTTCAAGAGATGTCAGATACCCATGAGTTTATGTGCAATGCCTGAACTTTAAATACGGAAAATGGAGACGTTTACAAAACCATGTCAGGCAAACACGGCAGGGATAGTCCTCCTTTCAGGCTTTTCTCATATTGGACCGGCCCTGAGGCGGTTTACAAGTACTTGATTAGTAATGGCAGCACACACCAAGGCAGATGTGCAGACACTCTAAGTGGTTTGTGTGTGTGAACTCATTTAATCTTCACAACAATCTTATCAACAAGGCCCTATTAATATCCTTGGCTTTATAGATGAGCACACTGAGGGGGAGAGCTGCCTTTGTACTCTGTCCTGAGCCTCAGAGAAATTGACTTTAAGAACCAGAATTCAAATTCAGAGGGTCCAGCTCGGGAGGTCAAGCTTTTAACCACTATACTCTTAGCTTTGTGCACGCCGCAGATCAGGAAGCCGAGGTCCTGAGAAGTTAAGTGGCCTCGTGGGGATTTAGAGATCTCAACCCAGAAATAAATACTCGCAGTTATTGTTTTAGAATCAGTCACCTGTTTCCCCTGCAGACTGCACCCCTCGCCCTGACTCGCACGTAAATATAATCATCTGTAAAATGAGTGCCCCGAGACTCGACACTGCCCATTTCCCCTTATAACATTTTACTTCTCACAACCATCCCAACAAAAAAGACAGTGGCGGACACTGATTTTTTAAAATCAAATTTTATTGGTTTGCCATTTGTTTACAAAACGATGCGTTACTGGGGGAGCACAACTTCGCACCTCGACGTATGCGCGTGGGGAGTTAACACTCAGCCAGCACTTGCGAGCGGTGACACACTATTTCGCAGAGACGGGGACAATCGCCACTTAACGAAGAAGAAACTGAGGCTCAGAGCAGCTCGGGGACTCGCGAAGACCCGGGAGGGGTACAAGGGGTCTGGCTCAGGCTTCAGGGCAGTGAAACCCTCCTTGGCTCGGAGACTGCGCCCCCGACCTGGCTCTGGAGGGTGTCTGCGGTGAGGGGACGGGCCACACCCCCTCCCTTTCCGCTGGGTGCCCGGCGGGCGGGGCTGGGGAGGGGGCGCGGGCGCCCACGGGGCACCGAAATGCACGCGGAAAGAGCAGACCTCTCGCCCTAACGGTCGGCTTCTCGCCAACGGCTCGGGCGGGAGCACAGGACGTGCGTCACCGGGTGGGCGGGACAAGGCGGCTACAAGAACCAATGGAAGCGCCGCGTCCGCGCTCGTCACGCCCGAAGGCGGGGCAGAAGCCGCCTTTCTGCCTTCGCCGCCGGCAGTGTGGGCTGCGCTTTGCTGCTGCCGAGGGTAATTCGGGGCTCGAGGCCGCGAGGCCGACGGGAAAGGACCAGGGCCGTCGAGAAAGGAGGCGAGGGGAGGACGGAAAGTTTGGCTAGCCAAGAATTGGGGGTGAGGTCCCTAGTCACCCCCTGTGCCGCGACGGTGTGGCTTGGGGCCTGTGGCAGGGGACGGTGGGCGTCTCTTCCCTGTGGAAACAGGCCCAGAGAGGGGCTGCAGACGCAGGTAGCCGGGAACCTGGTCTCTCACAAACATTTTAAAATCGCAGTATTAGTTGAAAAAAGACCTTTCCTTATAGTTTTCGGTGCAACATTCGAAATACTGAATTCTGTGGAAAGTGAGTAAAAGACCGCCTCCCCTGCCTGCCGCTCCCTCGCGGCCCTCTGAGCCTCCGCGTTTTCGACAGAACGTCCCAGCCCCTTATTTTCAAGCCCTCAGGCCGGACAGATGTGTCCACGGCTCAGCTTTTGCCGGAGTTCACGCGCTAACGTGCAGACCGTGTGGGCGCTGTCCCTGGCTTCTGAGGCAGCGTCTTTAAATCAAGTGGTATTTCCACAGTGCAGTCTGTTTACACGAGAGGCTAAACTCCAGCCGCAGATAGCCGCCTTTTCGGTCAGATCAGGTGTTCCAAACTCAGCAACAAAAAGTGGGGTTTTCTGACCTCTTCAGGCGTAAGAATTGCACGTAGTGGACCTGGACCTTCCTTTTGTTGTTCACTTAGCGTTGACCGGGGCCAGGACTGTTTGTGTCACCTCCCCCGGCCTCCATCCCTTCAACTGTGTCACCTTGTGCGCTCAGCCTCAGTTTCCTCGTCCATAAAATGGCGTCAGTAATGCTCGTGTCAGAAGGTTCTGGTGAGGATTCAGTGAGGCTGCACATGAAGCCCTAACGCTGTTTCGCACCGAGCACCGTCACACCCATGGTTGTGATTTAGATTTGTTCCACAAACATCTCTTTTAAAATTATTTGGGTAGGTCCATGGTTAACCGCCCCCGCCCCAATCCCTTTTCGTTAGGACAACTGACTTCTAGGCATAAACGAGCTTATTTATGTTTTTCACCTCCATTTTCCTGCCCTCTTTTCCCATGTGAGGATCTTATGCCATTCTGTACTTGTTCTTATTAATGTGTATTTTTTTTTTTTTTTTTTACTATGTAACATGCCTATAAAAATGTGTGAAAATAGAAGCTGGATGAACGATGATGTGAACACGTGTATACCCATCACCCAGTGAGGAACATCTTCCTGTCAAAACCCCCCTTGAATCTTTCTCTCCCCTCCCCAAAGATAACCACTGCCCAAAATACTGTGGTAATCATTCCCTCCATTTTTCACTGTTTTTATTTTTTACTGTCTAGACCCCTAATGAATGCAGGGTGGGGTTTTACCAGTACTTGAATTTTGTGTAGTGTAGATAGAATCCACTGACTTGATTTTTGTGCTTAATGTTATGTTTATGAGATGCATCCACTGAGATGAATAACTTCATCTTCATTGCTGTTTTGAATTCTCTGGTGGTATAAGTGCTTTATGTAGGCAGGCTTCAATTGGTGCACATTTATGCTATTGTCAGAGCTTTGCTATTCCGTGGTGTGTTTATAAACCTATTTTCTGGCACAAATGCGGAAAAGCTGCTCTAAAGTATATGCAGATAGTGAATTTCCTGGGATCTCCAAATCTGCTAGTAACATCGTTATCTGAAGCAGTTTTAAGAGTTTATACTCTACCAACTGTGGATGAAAGTTTCAGCCTCAGCTATTCCTCAGAATTTATGCCTGTCTGGTGATGGGTAAGACATTGACTGTTGCGGTTTTAGTACTCATTTGTTGATAACATTGAGCCTGAGCGACTTTTTATGTATTTATGAATCATTTGTTTCTGCTTCGAAAAATTTCTCCTGCTCATTTTTCTTTTACAGTTGTCTTCTCCTTGTCAATTTGTAGGAGTTCTTTGTGTGATCTGAATATGAATTTTTTGTGGTTTAAATGTTTTCAAATACCTTCCACATTGTCTTTTCTCTTTCTTCCTCAGGTGTTTTTGGTCAACAGAGGTTCTTAATTTTAACAGTCGGGTTTTTTCAGTGTGTTCCTTTTAGTTTGTACTTTTGTTACCTTTTTACGAAATTCTTCCTAATTTGGGGTCACAAAGATATTCTTTATTGTCCTCCAGAAGTTGGTACTTTCTTTAAGACCTTAATCCTCAAGAAGTAATTTTTCAGTGCATAGTGTGAGGAAAGGATATAACTTTATTTTTTTCACTTAAAGATAATCAGTTGTTCTGGAATCTTTTATTGAAAAATTTGCCTTGATTTAGAGTTCCATTTCTCCAACATATCAAATATCTCTGTTTCTGAGTTCTCTTTTCTGCTGCTTTATCTTATTTGTCCATTTCTGTACATTATTTCCTTCATTAAATTACTCTAGCTTTATAAATCTGTAAGAAGTACCTAGTAGGACAATAGTACCTGCCTTTATCGTCTTCAAAATGTCTTCATCATTTTGCCTTTGTGTATTCTCTGTAAATTTTAAGTCATCTTGTTTTATCACAAACAGCTACACCAGACCTGTTGTGATTTTGATTACAATTACATTGATTCAGTTGCATTGGGTCAATACAGATTTTAAAGTGATTGCTTGCACACATTTCATTCTTAAGTTTTGTGTTTGCTGTAGGTTTTGTAGATATCTTTTAGAAGATGAAGTTTCCTTCCTGTTCAAATTTGTTTCAGTTTGTAGTATGAATAAATTTTGAATTTTATTAACTATTTTCTGCATCTATAAAATGATTGTATGTTCCCACCTTTATTCTCCTAACTTGGCAACTCACACTAATTGCTTTTTCAGTGTTAAGCCATTGCTGGGGTAAACCTAACTTGGTCATGGCTGTGGCATCCTTTGCACATTGTTAGCTTACCCTTTTGTTAAGAGCTATTGCAGCAGTATTGGAGAAGATACTGACCTTTCATTTTATTTGACGTCTTTATTAGTTAGTGCCTAGTTTATGTCAGCTTTATCAGATAGTTTGGAAGATTTTTTTTCTTTCTCTGGTTTTGGGATGGCTTGTGTAACATTTGAAATCATTTGTTTCTAGAATTTTTGGTAGGGCTTCCATTAGGATCTGAAGTTTTCTTTTTGAGAACATATACTCCTCATGAAATGCCTTTAATGGTTATAAAATAAAACACTATTTTAGTCAGTTTTGAATGAATTTTCTATGACTTTGTACATAAAACTTCAGATTATTATGTTTAGAACTTTTTTTAAAAAATGCTGTATCTGATAGTTTCCCTTCCTTAATCCAAATATTGTTTATTTGTCTTAAGTTTTCTTTTGCTCTTGGAAAATCTTGTCAGAGGTTTATCACTTTCACTAAGTTTTTTTTTTTTTCCCAAAGAATAATTTTGGTTTTGTTGTTCTTGGGGATACTTTTCCCCTCTATTTTATTAATTTTCATACATTATTTTCTTCCTATAACTGTTTGGATTTAGTTTGCTGGGCTTTTTAAAGTTTCTTTAGGTGGATACCTAACTCATTAATTTTCATAAGAAAATTTAATTTTTATAAGAAAAATAAACAATTAAAGGCTATAAATTTCCCTGTAATGCTTGAGTTGCTTCCCACAAGATTTTAGGTGTATTATTTTGTTATTTTTCAATTCAAAATATTTTCTAATTTCCATTAATAGTTCCTTTTTGATAATGGTTTAGAAATATGTCCCTTAAATTCTAAGCAGTTTTTCTAGTTATCTTTTTGTTTCTGGTTTCCAACTTTATTGCATTGTAGTTGGAGAATGTGTTCTCTGCACGAGAACCAGTTTTTAAATTTTGCCGAGGATTGCTTTCTGGCTCAGTACATAGCAATTTACATAATTATTCTGGGTTTGCTTGAAAATTTTGGAGTAGTTCTTGGAGCAGTTTTATGTCCATCTCATTCAGCTTTTTCTGTGACATACACATCTTACCTACCCTTACTGATTATTTGTTCATTTTATCAGTTATTGAGAGGGATGTGTTAAAATCTCCCGCATGGTTGTGGATTTGTATGTTTATCTTTGTAGTTTTAGTCATTTTTGCTTTAACTTTTTAACACTCTCTTATTAGATGCCTGAATATTTAAAAGTTATATTTCCTTGGGAACTGAGCCATTTTATCATTTTGTGGTGACCGTCTTTATCCTTAGTAATGCTTTCTCTCTTAAAATCTGTTTTATGTCACATTAATATAGCCATACCAACTCTTTATGTTAGTTCACAGAGTATATGGTTTTTCTATCATTTTACTTTTTAATTCTTTGATATTCTTATGTTTCAGAAGTAACTCATTGTCATATAGTTAGATTTTATTCATTATTCAATTTGTTAAGTTTTTTTTTAATCTGGCCAAATATCATCTACTTAAAGATTCTTATCTGGTGAGTCTTAGTCCCCAAAGTTTCTAGGGTAAAAGCCCAAATTCCTTAGTCTAACACATCTGTCCCTGTGCCCAACAACCCACTGGCAAATGAGGGTACTTAGTACATGAAAATGGAACAGATGAACAAAAGATACCCAATCCTTGTGATAGAGAAATTGGGCAGCACTTGCTGACTGACTGGATCTGCGGCTGTGGACAAGGAGGATCAGAGTTTGATGCTCAGGTCTGAGGTGTTTGTATGACTGTGGACTGTACCACCCAAGCAAGATGTTTTGCATAAGGGACTAGGGGAGGAAAAGGGTTGAGGATGGTGGAAGGGAAAGCTGAGTCTGATTTAGGATTGGTGAGATTGAGATGCGGTTGAGATGTTCCTGAGTTTATTAGCCAGCAGGCAGATGATGTGATAGTGCATTTTCTGGGCTCTCAGTCCAGTTGATGCTGTTTAAAAAGAACAGTAATTAGCACTTTTGCATCTCTCCTGTGTGCCAGGTTCTTGACAAACCTTTGGTAGTCAGATCTCATTTAATTTCATCTTATGCCTTTAAGATAGTTGGTATTATCCTCCACTTTATAGAGAAAAGACAGGCCTAGGGAGACTGAACACGTTAGCTAAAAGTGTACCTCTGCTATCTTTGCCTAAGGTGAATTTCTTATTGGGTCACAACATCACCTAAAGAGAATGCTAAAATCTCAGAATTCCAGTCTCCTCTGCAGTCAAAACCTCCAGAAAAGGGGCCCAGGAATTTGTATTTTAATACACAGTTTAGGTGATTTTTTTAGATCAAAATCTCAGTGCCTTCTGTCTTGTTCTGAACCCACACTCTTAGCCTTGACAGTGTGCTACCTCTCTGTACCGGCAGCAAGCTTTTTGATCAGGGCTTGTATCATACTTTTATCAGCTCTGATCTCTGTGGTTTGTGGAATGATACAGTTTTAGTAGAGAGCAGGGGATTTGAGAAATACTCTGCAGTCCCACCATGACAGTTGTTTTTTCATTAGTGGTTTGGGAGGGGAGAAGGAAACCTTCATTTATTGCTTACTAGCAGTTCTTTAAGCAATGAACATTTTTCTCACTTTATAGTGAGAAAACAGGGCTTTAGCTAAATTTATCCAAGGCCATGGATCTGGTAAGTGTTGGAGCCAAGTTTCAGGCCCAGAATTGTCTAATTGTAAAAATAGCTAACATTTAGTGCTTAGTCTGTTACCAGGTTTCTATATGTAGTAACTTATTTAATCCTGGTAGTAATGTTGCACAAGATGTTGGTATCATTGTTTTCATTTTATAGTCAATAGATGTGAAACAGAAGCACATGGAAATTTAAGTTTTCCAATTTCACAGACCCAAGTGATGGAGCAGGCTGTGTATATAAGTGTTCTGACTGGCTCCAGAATCCACTGCTAAGTGCTCATTTGCCTAGCCTGAATTGTGTCTTTTTCATTTTTTTCTACCATTCAGCGTGATGAACTTGATTTTAAAAACTATAGCAAGTTTATATTTGTTAATGTAAATTAGTACAGAACCTCGAGCATTGTTTTTGGTGTGTTTTTACTTGTTTTTCAGTTCCTTCAAACATGCAGAGCAGTACAAGAAGAATGGGCATCATGACTGATGTCCACCGGCGATTCCTCCAGCTGATGATGACTCATGGGGTGCTGGAGGAGTGGGAAGTTAAGCGCTTGCAGAGACACTGCTACAAGGTCCATGACAGTAAGTATAGTTTCCCTCTTCCCAGAATGCTTTGGTACTGTGTGACCGGGACTAGGGACACTGGTATGGTACCATGTAACCAGTCCCAGTGCTCTTGACCTGAGTATTCAAGTCCCTCACAATCTCACCCCCAGCTCCTCTTTCTCATTTGAGTCTGTGACTTTATTCTTAAAAGTAAATCTGAGATTCAGCCCAGTAGATGAAGTTGTGTGGTCCACACCAAGGTTCCGGCACCTTCACAGGTTTGAGCTTCTTCATTTCTTAATGAGGATAATCAGTGGTACTTGGTAGGCGGTTCAGAGGATTAAGCGATACTATACAAACACACACTGGCACAGAGAACATGCTCAGTTGGCCATTGCGAGTAAGAGGGCAGCTTAGCACAGTGGTGTAAGGGCACAGCCTTGCACTTGGCCAGACCTGGAGAAAGTCCCGTCCTGTGCCAACTATGGGCATTTGGAGCATCATAGGGGATTATTAGAAAGGGCAAATAAGATAAATATCAAGCATTTGGATACAGGACCTGCTGCATTCAAATTTTTTAATAAGTGGAGGTATCAGTAGAAGCAATGTGGTGAATATTGAAAGGCAGGTAAAATCAATATTGGTAGCTCTTGTTGAATGTCTCACTATGGGTAAATCTTTTTGGGTAAGAAAGAAAGTTGGTAAATTATACTTACTATGCGATATCATTGCACTAAGGTTTTTGTAAAATACAAAATAATTTTCTTTATTCATGAATACATACATCTATCTGCATATAAGAAAGTGGAGAAAGAATATATAAGACTTGTGAAGTGTACTTGCCTTTGGGGAGAGGAGGGATGGGATTGATTTGTTACCAGAAATCAAAAGACACTTTGTTTTGTTCCTTTATTTAAAAAAATGACTTGAGCACACATGGTGTATTAGTCTTGTTAGTCTAGTGATTATTGCTTTTGATTAATGAGAATATAGGTTTTTATTCTAATGCTTTTATTTTGCTGTATTTTTAATTTTCAAAAGAAAGAAAAAAATTTAAAAGGAAAATACATGAATTAACTGAGAAGGGTGAGGAAAGGTATATCAGAGGGTTGGGGGAGGCACAAAGTTGTCAGGTGAAGGGACACAGGAAAGGTGCCCTCCCCAGACAACTGCAAATCTGCAGCAGGACAGAGGCAGGAGCCAGATCCATTGATCAAGGGGTGAGTGGGAAAGAGTGAATACAGAAACACATACTCCTGTGTGATGAGCAGAGAGAGGAAGATGAACGAGTCTGGGTTGTTAGAGAAATACAGATTTGAAGTGCCAGTCCATTGGGGGTGTTCCATGGGAAATTCTGGGAACTTGATGGCATGTTAACCAGGTAAAGACTTGCAGGAGTCCTGCAGGCAGAAAACCTGTTTAGCTTTAATTCTGTGCAGCCAAACCTATTTGACCTAAAAATAACACATCTTGGAAAACCCTGGACAAGAATGTATAATTGTGTGGGCGATAATAAGTTCTTTTGGTATGTAGGTTTATAGATCACGAAAAACCTATAGTGTGTACACCATAGTAGTGGATTTTTTTTTTTTTAACTTAAATCTGTGGACAGTAAAGGCCTCTAGAAGGACTTGAGGTGGGGGTGACATTATCAGTACTGTGTTTGAGAACTCTTCTGGTGAAAACACAAGTGTTTTAATTGCCTGTGCTCTGGTGGATAAGGTCTGTTGTGAGAACTTCCTTTATGGAAAAAGGAATGTTATACTTGCCAAGCTAGCTTCTTTTGTTCTTTAAAAAGCACAACAGGACTTTAATTGTACTCCTTAGTATCCTCTGGTGGTGGACAAAAGCTTTCTTTCTCTGCTTTTCAACTACACAGCATTTCACTTCTCAACCCTTTAGTTTCTCATGTAAATCCTGAATGTGAGCTTAAATATTGATGGGGAAGTTTTGCTGAGCTGCCATGTGATACCTTAGTACTAACAGTGAAAGTGTTTTTGCCTTTTTGACCTTTAACATTGTTATGACCTAATTTAGGAAAGTCCTGTAGAATGTATCTAGGAATGTTTATTCACACTTTATGTACCTTTATGTGCGTCAAGATACGGTTATGGTTAAGATAATTAGGACAGAATATAATTTTTTTTCCTATTTTTCATTAATTTAGAAAAATTAATCTTGTTCCCAAGCACTTTTGTTATTTGAGAGATTTTTAAAATGATGGGAATGATGGGAATGATGGGAAAAATCTCAAATTAAATAAATACTTACAAGATTCAGTATCATTAATTTCCTATCTTTTTTTTTTTTTTAAAGATTTATTTATTTATACGTACAGCTGGGGTACAGGCCAGAGGTGTGGAGTGGTGAGAGGCTTCACCAGAGACAGAGTGGGAAGCAGAACAGGCAGATCAGAAATACATTGCTGAGGGGAGCAGCGGGCGAAGCAGGAGAGGTCTGCCGCACCATGTGGAATTCTCCCCGGCCGGGCGTCGAACTGGCATCGCTGCTGCTGACAGCTCCACAGCCCAGCGCTTAACCGCTGCGCCACCAGGGAGGCCCCTAATTTCCTATCTTTTGAAGAGATGCCAGGAAAGTCCCCTACTGCTAACTGGAAAAGTATTTAGCATCTCAAAGAATTATGAAACAAAGGAGTAATTGAAACTGCGCATTATTCTAATTGCAATTTCCCATCGTGTCTGTCCAGTTCATTAAAATACTTCCTATTCTGGGGAGTGTTTGGGCTCTCTTCTTACTGTCTTTAGGGGAAAATATATTTCCCCATTCTCCGGGCTAGTGAAAAAGCTAGATTTTGTTTTGGTGGCCTGGTGTCAAACCTGGGGTCTGACCTTTCTGAATGGCACTGAGGTCCTGTGTTCTTAGAGCACATTAATTTTGAGCCAGGACCGACATCCATGCATGCACTCATCCAGCGTAACTTCATGAGACTTACGTAGGTCAGGCCTCTGTCCTAGCTCTTGGACTGGTGACATAGAGATAAAACGTTTTTTTCATCTTGGGTCTCTTGAGTCATACAGACACATAGTCAGATGATACCGATATAAGCCCCTTGATGGAAGTAGGTATAGGAGGCCTAGGGAATGATAAGAAAACTTGGATATGTGTATTTCTACTTTTATTTAATTTCCACTTTTGATGAACATAGAGTAGTAGGAATCAGTTTATCTGTATCTGAAGCAATCGAACTATAGACAAAATAATATGAAACACTGGACATTAGTCAGTAAAGGTCATTGATCTCTTGAGAGACAGACAATGAGAATTTTTCCCTCCTGGCACCAAGTATGTATCATCTTTTCTGACACCCCCTCCCATTCTGTGGATGCTAAGTAGATGTCCAGTAACTTGCATCAATTCTGACACTGCCTGGAGTTAATGTCAGATCCTACAAATTAAAGGGGCTCAGTCCCAAAGGACTACCCCAGTTCAGATGCCAGCTGTCTCAGGCCACCTGTGCTTTTGACTGGCCAGCTGTAAGTCAGGCATCCCCGAGACTCCCTCCTCAGCTTCAGTAACTTGCTAAAATGGCTCATTGAACTCCAGACAACACTTTACTTAGGAAACAACTCAGGAACTGCCAAATGGAAGAGATACATAATGCAGGGTATGGATGGTAGGGCGCTGTGGAGCGTCCATGCTCTTTCTAGGTGATCCACCCTCCCAGAACTTTGACGTGTGTGCTCTCCTGGAATCTCCCTGAATTTTATTACACAGGGATTTTTATGAAGGTTTCAATACACAGGCATGGGTGATTAGATCATTGGTGATTGACTCAATCTCCAGGCTCTGTCCAGAGGTCGGGCCGAAAGGTCTAGGCTTCTAATCAACGCTTGGTCTTTTCTGGTGACCAGGCTCCATCCTGAAGCTGTTGAGGGACATCCAAGAGTCACTTCATTAGAAAAGGATAATTCTATCACCTTTATCCTTAGGAAATTCCAAGGTTTTAGGAATTCTGTACAGGAGTTGCTTATTAAGTTTGTTTTTTTATTTTGAAGTAATTCCAAACTCACAGGAAAGGTGTAAAAATAGTACAAAGAACTCTCCCTTCCCCTCCCTACCCCCCCCAGTCATTTGAGAGTAAGTTACCAGTTTTGTGTTCTATTACCACCAAGTTCTTTCCTTCTAACAAGGACATTCTCCTAAGTAATCATAGTATAACCATTAAAATCAGCATATTAACAATAATAAACCACCACCATCTAATCCATAGACCCCCATGGGAGTTCTCCAGATGTCTCAATGTTGTCCATTTTAGCACAGAATCTACCTCAGGTCTATGTGGCATTTACTTGCTATGTACATCTCTTAAGGCTCCTTTAACTGGAAATAATTCCTCAGCCTTTCCTTGACTTTTATGACTTGGCAGTTGATGATTACAGACTATTTAGTAGAATAGCACTGTGTGATAGAAACAATAATGCCAGCCACAAATGTAGTGAAAGTTTTCTGGTAGCCATATGAAAAAAAAAGTTGAAAGAAACAGGTGAACATTATATCCAAAATATCATTTCAACATATTATCAAATACTAATGAGCTGTTTTACATTCTTTTACGTTATGTCTTTGACATCCAGTGTATGTTTTACACTTAAAGCTTTTACACTTAGAGCATATATTCATTTGGATTAGCTACATGGCAAGTACTTGGTTGCTACATGTGCTGGTGGCTGCTGTATTGGACAGCATGTACAGTGTTCTTCAGTTGGTTTGCCTGATGCTTCCTTCTGATTGAATTCAGGTTATACTTTTTGCAGAAATACTGTATAAGTGGTGTTATGTTCTCCACATCCTATCTGGCAGTATGCTGTGTTGTTTGAGATAGTGTCGTCAGGTTTCTCCTCTAAAGTTGTTTTTTCCTGTGTGATTGACGAGGACTTTGCAGGCAGATGCTTTGAGACAAGGTCCATATCCCACTTTTACCTGTGAGTTTTAGCATCTGTTGGTGTTTCTTCCCTAAATTCATTCATTCTTTAAGCGTTGCCAAATTTTGAGATATTTTTCTATACTATTTAGCAATAACAATTTATAGTTAATTATGTTACTTTGTTATGTTTTTTGTTAATTTTGAATTGGTTTAAGATTAGCAAAGTAGCAAAATAACTAAAATTTTAGATTAAAGGTTAAGATTTGATGTTAATTCAGTGAGCAGAATAAATGTGATATTCAGGCAAAAATCCAGTTAATTGAAGTACAGACCAAAAGTAGATTAGTGGCAAGTGGGGCTATTTGGATTTGATAGGTATTTTTTGTTTTTACCAAGCCTTTTATCCACTTTCATTCCCAGCCCATTTTTCGCGTGCTTACTTAGATGTCTGTATTTGCTTTGTTGTCTCGTTACCTATTTCAGAGCTCAGGCACTTCATTCATGGTGTGTCACGGTGATATTATTGACACTTTAGTTTAGTATTCCAACTTTATTTGCAACCATATTTGTAAGCACCTTCTTTATCCAAGGAGGACTCAGTAATAATTAGGAGTTGGCACCAAATAAAATTTCTTACTACTTTTAATGATTTCATTGTACATTCCTTCTCTTTGGCCATGATGAACAGTTAATAAGCTTATCACTGTCAGAGACTGCTTGCCTTTCCAATTTATCAAGGGGGATTAGGTCTATGATCATAACTGAAAAGTGACATAAAACTAGCATGAAAAGTAACATCTAAAATGTGACTTGATGAATTTTTCAACATACAGAATTTCACAGCAGGCAATTGTTAGGTGCTTAGACAAGACTCTGGGTTCAAGGGAGCTCTATAACCATGAGGAGACTAATGTTGCCTTCATATCTTGGCTTTTGAAGGGCTCGATGGGTCCATATCCCTGCCTGCTCTTGATGACTTTGTGCGGGGCAGGAGCCCAGGCTGGGCGGATCTGCAGCTGTCCTTTTAAGCCAGTGCCAGTTCTGTGGACTTCATGCTCTCCCAAGTGCAGACATCATTTGTTTGAGGATGTATTTTCTACTGGATCCCAAGTACATAGGGGCGGTTATGTGTGGCTGTCAGGAGGACTGGGAAGGATTCTGCAATAG
The DNA here is from genome assembly GCA_004024925.1 of Scalopus aquaticus. Lineage (NCBI taxonomy): Eukaryota > Metazoa > Chordata > Mammalia > Eulipotyphla > Talpidae > Scalopus > Scalopus aquaticus. The sequence goes on from PVIJ01000106.1 coordinate 356,329, forward strand.
GTTGCTACAGACACCAAGGGCAGGAAAAGTACAGCCATTTTTTGAAGACACAGGTTCAAATCAGGAACTTGGGAAAGTTCTTTTACTTTCTGAGTCTGTTTTCTGTTTTATAAGGAAATCTTAACCCCATGGAAAAGTTGTAGATTAAACAAGGAAATTTATGTTACGTGTCTGGCCTAAGTACTTCCTGGTACATGTTCTGTGTGCTACTTGCAGCCCCTTCCTTTTGCGTCGCTCTCTGTGTCAGCCAATCCGAGATCCCAGATTTGGGGTGGATTAGTGATTATCAGAAGATCCATAATGTTGGCAAATATCAGATAGGAATTATTATTTATACCACAGGACTGAATTTCTGATGTTGGGGTTTTCTTGGAAAATTCAAAAATGAGTCAGGTGCTGGGGTGAGGGGGAGCTTCCTGCCAGAAAGAAGGCCAGCATGACGGGTGAGTGGGGCAGCCGGGCTGCTGCAGGAATCACCGTGTCCTGGCTAAGGGTGGTTCGAGCCACTGTGATTTTGGGGAATCTGGCCCTGTCTTGGCTGTAGGACAGCTGTTGGGAGCCAGAGGGGACACTAGAATACTGTAGAGGTCTGTTCCACGCTCTAGGGGTGAAGGTGGTAAGGGCTCAGAAGAGTGCTGGAGTGAACTGGATAAAAGTGGCCTGCAAGAAAGTGCCAGGTAGAGTCCCGTGCCTGACAGTATCACCAGCTGCACGTGCCCTTCAGCACCCTCCCTCACCCATGTAGGGGTTGGACACTGAGTTCAATCCTGCAAGTGGAAGTGCGAAAATAGGTGAAGACCGCCTAAGTGAGAACAGGCAAAGTCTGTTTATTCAGTGCTTGCTCTAGCAAGGAAGTCATCACCTTCATTTGTGCTTTGGCAGAGACTCAGCACCAAGTGGAGGAGTGGAAGAGCTTTGTAGTGGGAAGAGTGGAAGTTTCAGCCGCATCTGACTGCAGGCGGCTGGCCTGGGGAGCTGCAGCACAGGCTGGTTAGCAGCATGACATCCTGTTACTGGTTAGGGGCATACTTGCCTTTCTCTGCTTAGTCCCAGGTTGAAAATGAGGACAAAAATTAGGAAAGCTGTCAGTTATTAATCAAATCTTTTGGTAATTTTGAGTGGGTTATTACAGAGGTAATTGCCTGGCCTTCTGGACCTGTTGCTGGAGATTGTGGTCTGACCAGCTCTGAGTCTTGCAGGCAGCAGCTTCCTGGGCTGGTTGTTGTAGGTTGTAGTTCATAGTCCTGATTTTGGCCGTGGTGCACCCATCATCCATTTGTGTATGCAGTCTCTCAGAACGAGTGTTTGCAGCCTGTTCTTTGAATTGTTCCCTATCCACATTGTGTGAGTCACAGCTACTTCTATGAAGGGCCAGGGAACAAAGTGGTCTCTCTTCCTGTGTGTTTTTATAGCAGGATTCTTGCCCACATGTGAATTTGAAAACAGGTAGAATGTGGTCTCTAGCTTACAGGGCATGGCTGATGTGCCCTCTTTTATGGACATGTGTTCTCTGCTGCACCTGCTGTCATCCACGCTATGCTTCTTGCCTTGCCTCTGATTTGTCAGTCTCAAGCTTAGCTTAGATACATCTGAGTAGGGAGCTTGCACACAGGGATAAAGCAGAGTTACTTAGGTCTCAGCAGCAGTGGGTGGCCACCCCCTGTGAAGCACCTTCATCAACTCCTTGAGGATTCTTGGGTGGGTGGGAGTGGGGGCAGGGCACCACACAAAATATCGAAGCTGCCACTCATCTCAACAATACAGCAGCCACCTGTTTTCAGAGGATGTGACGAAAGTGAAGGTGGGAGGTGCCATTGCCAGCTCTATCTTTTCACTTGCATATCTGAATGTTAAGAGACTCACTGCTCAGGAATTGATGTGAAAGCCAAAGGCTGAGAAGTGACCCCTCACACACCTCTCTAGTCCCACGTTCCGCCTGCCAGCCTTTTCTAGCCCAGGGCTCTGCTCTCTCAGGCCCAGTGTGCCACAGTGCCTGGATCTGTCCAGGGCCTAGGTACCCCAGCCTCAGTGTCACACTTAGGACCACTCTGCTGGTCTGAGCAGATGAGAGAGGTGTCACAGGGCACGTTAGTCCACAAATGGTTTGGTCCCCTGGGGTCTTATTTTTTGCTGTTATTTCCTCTGCCTAAAGATAGCATTTCCTATCTCTAGTGCTTAGTTTGGAACTAAACTATCTGTTGTTCAGAGGTTTAGGCAGTAGACTTCCTGACTGCCCAACTGTGTAGTAAGTGCTAAATTCTAGTAACCTGGGAAGCAGGGATCCTGGTTAGCAAGTTCATTGGTAAACTTAAATTCAAATTTAATTTTAAAGGAAAAGAAGATGATATATACAAAGGTGACCAAAAATAAAGCTCTCTAATGAGAGAACGGACCAGCCTATAGACTGTCCTGAGTCCCATTTTTTAATTGCTCTCATGATAAGATATTCCCTGTTAAAGCAAGAGCTGCTCTACCCTCTCCTGGATCTTTGCCCCTTAGTTCAGCCCCTCTCTGCAGCTGTATGTGCTGCCTCCTGACTGAGTCATGAGGACTGGGCCCTCTTTCTTTGGAGGAAATGATGGACGTCAGCTGGGTATGCATTGTGAGCATAGCCTCTGTCTTCTGCATTACACCTGGCATCTTTGCCAGGCGCTTCCCAGACACTTTCCATCTTTCTGTTCTCCCTCTTTGTGACCCTGAGGCTATTTGCCAGGTTGATCTGACTCTGTAGGGGTCTGGTAGAGGACATGAACTCAGAGAACCTTTGCCTGCTCCTCACAGGCTATGTCTCAGTATCTGGGAGCTTCGGATCCTGGGGTTGGGTAGGTCTGGGCTGTTTCCAAGCAATGGGAACTCTGGACAAGGTATTGACCCTCTCCATGACTCTGGGGTATGGAAATGGCATTTATAACTCACCTTACGGAGTTACTATTCTTACAGGGATGAGATGAAGCAGGTTAACGAATTGTGCCCTGTATGTGCTAAGGTCACGTACTAAGGTGAGTTATAGCTGCACGTTTGCTAGATTGATAGATGGGGCAAGGCTGGGGAATGGCCTTTTGTTTTCAGCTTGATGTTGATAGCTTCTCCATAGCCCATAGGAAATGCGCAGGTACACTGCTTACAAGTAGAGAGGACACAAGTGGCACCTAAAATATATAGTCCCTGGTACTTCTCAGTGTCTTGGCTGGGGTGTGTCTCTGCTCTCTGCGAAGAGGCAGCTGTGGTAGGCACAGGGCTCGGTTCCTTTCTTCTTGCATCTGGTTAGCCCATGTTGCTGACCGCAGGTCATACTACGGGGACCAAGCCTCTTATCCATCTCTGCCTGCAAAAGATTTTCAATTGTTACCTGAAATCTGCCCTTTTTTCTCCGTTGGTGTGGGAGGAGTGATGTTATTAATTCATTCTCAGTCCCTCAAACGTGGTAGAACCAAGACTGGAAATCATTGCCTGGGAATTGTGACCATGGACTCACAGGATATTGGGGCTAAGTCCTTTAGCCCAGTGTGTCCCTCCAGATCTGCAAACTAGTGCCTCTAGGAACAGGGGAGGGAGTGGGGCCAGAGCGGTCAAAATTTGTTGGTCTGAAGATTTGAGATTAGGAAGTACTAATCTGGTGTAACTTGACATTTCTTGGGCATGTTAGAGATCTTATTAGCAAGCATAAGACCCCAGGCTGGCCAATTTAAAAAGGAACATGCTGGGGGTCTGTTGGGAGAGGGACACAGGACTGATTGATGGCTAGGGGTCAGGCTGGGGAAGGGGCAGGAGCCAAGGACTCAGGAAGCATAGCAGCACCTTATGGCTAACGTTTCTAGCTAAGCTAGAACTATTTCTAGCCATCCCTTTGTTCTGGGCCACTCCTGGCTAACCTAAGATTTGGTCCTAAGATCCCCCAGCTTCTTGCCCTCTGGTTCTCTGGAAGGATACCTGAAATTATTCTACCAAGATCGCACATATTGGGAAAAGACAATGTAAAAGAAAAAAAAGGCTGGTTAGGGTGGAAATGGCTGGTCTGCCGCCAGACATTACCCGGTGACTCTGGAAGTGGAATGGGTAGACTTGCTCACTGGAACAAAGTGTGAGGGGGACGGAAGTGCTTGGGAACTGTGGGAGGACAGCATAGGAACCTCCTCTAGGCAGCTCAGGGATGGCCTTCAAGGAGAAGACATGTTCAGAGTGCCAGAGAGTCAGGAGTCTGGGTGACCGGAGTGAGGGTGGTAGAGGGAGGCCTGGGGGAAAGTGGTCTACACACGTGAGGGTGGAGGCAAGGCGGAGACTGGTCTTCAGAGAAAAGCAGGAAACACACACTTATGGTTCCACAGGCAGGGTGGGATTGAACTGGCCCTGTAGTACCATTCTGCCTCTGTTGTCCCCCAGAAGTCAAGTTGGGGAGCTGGTGTTGTTTTTCTCAGGTAGTTGTTAAGAAAGAGCTAGAAACATGTCTAGTGCCTACAGCGGAGAGAGGCATGGAGGTGCCCCTTACATGAAAAGCTGTGGTAGAATGACGGGAGCAACTGAGCAGATGACTGATTTCTACAATAAATAAGGACATAGGAAGTGTTTTTTTTTTTTTTCTTAAAAATACAGTGAAAACGTTCATGTTTCTGAAAAATGAACCCATATAACAACAGGGAGGAGGAAGGGGAAAGCATGCTTTTAGCTCCTCTCTCTATGGACAAGGTGTCTGGAAAGTCCGACTTATTAGAATGCTTTTGATCTGCCCACAGAGAACATTTTTCTGAACGACACCCAGGAGAGGCCTTTTCAGTGGAAAATGTGAATTATCACTTTCGGGGAGAGGTGGGACTTGCCACTGTGTCATACTGGGTGGATGGGGTGGTTCCTGTCCACGAAGAATCCTGTCACTCAGTCTTCGAGAGAAGGTTCTTGAATGCCTGAGTCTCACCCACCCACGGCTGGGTGCTCTGTGGTTAGGCACACGGAAGGCATAGGCGTGCACAGAATAGCCGGGTCCACACACCACAGAGATGGTTTGTGTGGTGTGAAGGGAAGGAAGCACATGGACACAGACGCACTTTTACTGGGGGCAGAGGGAATATTTCGTGGCGGAAGGTGCCATTTGAGTTGGCTTTTGTCACTAGTGGGTGCGACGCGAATGAGAAGGCAAGGCCCTGGTGCGCAGGCAGGGAGACGGGACACGGGCTGGTGGCTCTGGTCCCCATTTTTGGCAGCTCTGACCAGGTTTCATCGTCACACCACTGTCATGATTTCTGCTCTGTTCACAGAATGTCTACAGTTAGTGATTTTTTTTAAATTGCTTTAAAAAAAACCTTAGACTGCTTTAAAAGAAAGATTCGATTCCCCCCTTGTGATTTGCGTATTAATTTTGTGGGCTGCTCGTTGCATCCCCTTTATAGTGCCTATGGCTGAAGTGGTTGCAACCTCTACTGCCACCAACGTGATTTTTTTTTTTCTTAAACTTTACTCATTTAGGTATATAAGGAGCTTAGAAATAACTTTCTCTGTAAGAAACCAAACACAGAGTTGAAGTACCCTGATGACACCTTCGTCTTCGTGTCCCTTCCTAGTGATGGCCTTGGTCACCAGCTAGGTGGGCAACCTTCTAGACCTTTTTCCTAAAGTATCATTTCCTTGGTTTTATTACTGTTGTTAACATAAATGGCATCATATTTTCTGTTTTCCTCCTCAGAGTGAATAGAGAACAAATCTTTTGAAGTTATTTTAATAAGTGAAAACAGCAATACATACTCGTGGTTTAAAAAAGCACAGTACAAAAGGGCAGTTCCAGGACACAACTCTGACCATATCTGTCCTCTGCTTGCGATTCTGAAAGACTCCGCATGCCCGAAGGGGAAAGGCCACATGCTCTCCCGGCCTCTAGGCCTGTGCCACCTGGCTCCTGCTTTGCAGCTGCATTGACCCACCTTTCCTCCCTGGCTAGCCAGAGGTCCATCCACCCCAGTTTCCTGCAATATTGGGTTGGGGCCACCCTTCTCTAGGCTCTTTACCTACCTCCCCTCTGAGGGGTGAGGTCCTGGACAGTGGTTGCTGGCTTCCTTGTTCACCTCTGGGCCGTGAGCCTCTCTCGGGGCAGTCTGGAGGTGGCTAGTGTACAGGCCAGAGAGCACAGGTGCTGCCACAGGGCTGTCTGGTTCGCTGCTGTCCTCTGTGCCTGGTGGGGTAATGCTGGGTAGGTCAGCTTCCTGTCTGTACCTTGGCCTTTTCACCTAGACTAAGGAGGTGGCCAGTGCCTGACTGGGAGGGCTGTTGGCAGGATTGATTAATTATTAGATGAAAAGCACACAAATGGCCTCTCCCATGGTGAATGCTCAGGGGAGCTGCTCTTCTTACTGTGGTGGTAGTTGTCAGTGCTGTATCTCCAGCGGCTTGCACATAGGACCAGGTACATAAGTGCTCAGCAAGTGTTTGGATATAGACTAGAGAGAGAAAGAAACAGAACTATGCCTGACACGTGTGAGGACTTGCAGGGACAGAGGCTTGAAATGTGTGTGAAGGCGGGACAAGGTAGAGGAGCTGGGCTGTGATGTCACACAGGTGGGAGCTCTGTAGGTTCAGAGCACCTGCAGTGAAGGTGCTAAGCAGATTAGTAATCAGGCTACAGGGAAGGAAGTCTTCATTCCCCTCCCTCATTTTTTTTTTGGTCTGTTTATTTCCAGGCACTGCTACTGTAGACAAGCTGGAGGATTTCATCAACAACATTAACAGTGTCTTGGAGTCCCTGTACATTGAGATAAAGAAAGGAGTCACAGAGGATGATGGGAGACCCATCTATGCATTGGTAAGTGCAAAGCAGCGCCCTCTAGTGCCATTTGTGAAGAAGTGGAACTGAGACTGGTTGCCCAGCATCCTCATTTGAGCAGAGTAAAGGGGCACCTTGCCTCAGCATGGGCTCTTTAGACACAGGAGCAAGAAAAAGAAGCTGGCCCAGCCCCATTCCATTCTCACTCCATCCTCTGTGGTCCTCTTATCTGAATGTCCTTTGCAGGTATCAGGATTGGGGATAGCCAGAACCTGTACCTAGGCTCTCCACCTCAGTGCTCACTTTCACTGCCCCACACGGAGCCCTTGCCAATTGTCTATTTTGTTTCTGGATAATTCTCTGTAAGAAGTCATCCCAAATGAATGGAACATTAGGATTCAAGGAAGTAAACACCTTTTCATTGGGAACAAGATATGGAAACTTGTAAAAATTAAAAATGGGGGGTGAGTACTAAGCATTGTAAGACCCACATTGTAAGATCATGTGGGGCCTCCCATTGTTTTCAGATTTACACCCCCAGCTAGGGAATGAGATGAAATATAGGTGGGGAGAAGCTGACAACGTCCGCCCCCCCGTAGGGAACTACCTTAGACCGATCAGAGGACATCAGGCTCATACCAGCCAGGCTAACACACAAGGGAGCCCAGACTCTCTCCTGCAAGAAAGGGTTTGGAGTCAAATAGCCATGGAAATGGTGGTTTAAACAGCTGAACCAGATTTTGTTATTGCCAGACTTCTCAGTGCCTTCTCCATTACCATACAGACAATTTTTCCAGACTCATCTGAGTTTGGAATAGTCTTTGGAGTTATAAAATCTCTAAGAATCAGACATGGGGATCGGGCTATGGATTTAAGTATGTAATGTAAGACTGATTACAAAGCCAGCCCAGGCCTGGACACAGGTACTCAGTGATTAATGAGGGATGGGGGGAGGGGAGGAGACCCAACAAGTAAATTAGCCTCACCTTTATGCTGACTTATTTTTTAGGTGAATCTTGCAACGACTCCAATTTCTAAAATGGCCTCAGATTTTGCAGAGAATGAACTGGATCTATTTAGAAAGGCTGTAAGTATAGTAACTTCATTGCCCATTGCCTGGGCTTTTTATGGGAAACTTCTGTCTTTACCATTAGAAATGGAAACTACAATCAGCGGATAACCACTGCCTCCCACCCCCGCCAAAGCCCTTTGCAGGGGGGTGTCAGCTGAGTGCCTCACTTGGAATTCATCCCACCAGGTGATTGCTGGAGAGGTCACCCTGGCTGCCTGGGAAAGAAGGATGGTCCAGGTTTGAGTCACTGACAGTAGCAGGCTCATGGGCATGTGATGTGGGTGAATAAGTGTTACTACCTGACTGTTTTCAGTGCACCTGCCTATTGACTTTGGAGCTGTTTGCTCAGCCCTCTTACTTTCAGCTGGCTAAACACCTGACCAAGGCCGACTCTTTGCCCTGGATGCACATAATCATGGCTGGGGTGATAAAAATTAATTCAGACATTCCAGCTTCACTCCACATCTGTGGAATCCAAGTCTCTGAGGATGAAGTCCCAGGGAACCAGGCTTGAAGAGACCATTGTGTGTATGGGAAGCCTGTCTTCCCAGGGGCTCTGCCTTGCCCTGGGCTGAAGTTTTAGGGGCCAGCCTTTCTTGGCCCTGGGCCAACAGTGCCTCTGCATCTCCTGAGCTAGCTTTTTGCCTACCTCACCCTGGCTCTGCTCTCCTGCCTTTTCTGGCTCCAGCCTGCCACTCAGGCCGGCCTTGATGCCCTGGTTCCCTACCTGGAGTAGGAGAGGTGCCACGTCATTCATTCATTCATTTACTTATTCATTTCTCAGCCTTTCTACCTTCAGGGAGGGTGGGGGCAAGAAATGATCTTGATTAAGATATTCATTTTGTATTATAGGAGAAAACATCTAGTGAAAAGGACTGAGTATGTTTATAGTTTTTGACATATAGTTACATTGTTTTCCTGAAGGATCATGCCTGTGTACAGTTCTGCCAGTGATAGGAGCAGTTTATTATGCCCTGGAAAAAGTTGGTATTAGTGCTTAAAAGTTGTTTTAGTAGGTTTATTAGATGAATGTGTACCTGCTGTTTCTTCCAGTTGGAACTCATTATAGATTCAGAAACTGGTTTTGCATCTTCCACAAATATTTTGAACCTGGTTGATCAACTGAAAGGCAAGAAAATGAGAAAGAAGGAAGCTGAGCAGGTGCTACAGAAGTTTGTACAAAACAAGTGGCTGATTGAGGTACTTTCTCTTTTTAGAATGAATAACAGTTTTTCCTCCGAGACCATGTTGTATCCACCTGATGTCTTTTGAGCCAGCCCTTCCTGGTTCCTTGTCTGATTTAATGCTCACAGTCACCCTGTGGGGGGCATTAGGAACCTTCTGTGGAGGCACATGACCTGTCCAGGGAGCCACCGCCAGAGTGGCAGTGCCAGCGATTGCACCCAGGTTTGGGGGCTCCAGAGTTCAAGCTTTTGGTCCTAGACTGTGAGGCTGCTTAGTGCTGTGGTCACGGGCTTTGCTCTCGCATCATATCTGCGCTTAAATACTGGTCCGAGGTTTCTGGCATTCCCGACTTGTGAGGGGAAATAATAGTATCTACCTCCTGGGGCACCCTGTGTTGGCAGAGTGAGATGGTGCAGAGGAAGTACCTGGGCTGGGCACTCAGGAATTGCTGTCATTGTCATAGTTATTATTGTCAACATTAATATTGTCAACCAGTACTCTTGGTTCTTTAACTTAGGCAGGGAACCTTAAGGAGCAAAGAGAATGTGTAGACAAACTTTTAGAGAGGAACCATGGAAATCTGAAGGGACCAGACTGCAGATTCATGTTTCTAGATGTCCCTGTCTAGTTCCCCCCTTTTTTTTTAAAAAAAAAAAGATCTATCTATTTAAGCATACAAGCTGGGGCACAGACCATAGGTGTGGGGTGGCGAGAGGGTTCACCAGAGACAGAGTGGGGAGCAGAACAGGCAGATTGACGGAAACACACTGCTGAGGGGAGCAGCGGGCGAGGCAGGAGAGGTCTGCCACGCCATGTGGGAATCTCCCCGGCGCCGAACTCATGTTGCTGCTGCCGACAGCTCCATAGTGCAGTGCCCAACTGCTGCGCCACCGGGGAGGCCCCCTGTCTAGTTCTGATGGAATAGAACAGATGTTTCAGTTCTTTTTCCACAAAAGCGCCGTTTCCAACAAACCCGAGTCAGACGGGCTCAGCTCGTGCCCCTTTTGCCACAGTGCTGCCCCATCGAGTGCCTGTCTCTGTGCAGGACGTGCTCAGATTAACTCTCAACTTCCTTACCTGGCCAGACTTGTGGCTGGAGGCTGCCGCGTGTGGCTCACGCAGCTCCTCACTTCCTTTTCAGGAAGAGCTTGCCTCTCATAGTTGTGGTCACAGTGTTCCAAGTTTCTGCTTTCTGGGGTGGTAGAGTGGGTGTGGAGGTCACCCCTGGCAGCCTCACCAAAAAGATTTGGTTCCTGAGGTACTTTCTTGTTGGGAGAAAAATGGTTGGAGACATCATGGGGTGGGGGGTCAGGATGATGGGGAGCTCCCAGTGAGCGTCAGGATTTCTGGCATGGATGTGCACATCATATCCTTGGGTCCTCCTAGCCACTGCCTGTGACAATAGTCCCTGAGCTCTGGTTTTAGCTGAGCAACTCTAGCTCTGTGGTCTGGTTGATAAGTCACACCCAGAGCCATGTCTAGGCCTTGGCTTGGGTGATCGTAGCTCCTGATCGATTACTTTGTCACAGTTCTTCCTTTCTGGGGTGGATTTGGCAGTATGGAACATCTTGGGCAGCTGGGGTTATAACTGACCATTCCTTCTCCTTGGGCCAAGCTTTTTAAAGGCAGGCCTGTTGTACCTTGTTACACCCAAGGCACCAACACATACTTGCTGAAAGGATGTTTGGGCATGTGGATAAAGTTCCAGAGGAAGAGAATTAATTTAAAACTTACCCCCAAATGACACATGCAGTACTTGCTCCTTGGAAAGAATCAGTGTTGCTCTTGACACTATATGATGCAGCATGCTGCTCCTCAGTACTGATAAGAAAACAATGACATCACCTGTTACCCCACCTCTCCTGCTAAGCACTCACTCCTAGGACACCCGCTGTTCCTGCTGTGAACCTGCAGGCTGTGCATTCTAGCACACTCTGCAACTGTCGATTCCCTCAGTTCCATGGTTTCAGTGTTGCAGAGATGTGTACCTGACTTTATCGTTAGAAATTTCCTCTGCCCCAGCCTTTTGCTGCCCAGAGAGGCTGGGCAACACATAGGAAGGCACAGCCCCCTGGAGTCTGTCGTGCTTGAGCTCTGTTCCAGGCTCCTGCCTTCTCTGCACACTGGATCTGTGGCTCCACGCCTCTGTGCGATGCTGGGTCTCTGAGGTTCATGAGCTGTCAAGTGAAACAGCTGCAGGAATGTACTTGCCGGCCTCGGAGGGGAGTCCTCTTGTTGCCCCTCTCAGGCTTCACATGGGAGAAGGGTCAGGCCAGCGGAGAGGGGGAGCAGGGTGCTGAGAGACACCTCCAGTTCCTCCTCTGACTGTTATGCTGCGAACACTGGCAAGTAGCTTCTCGTCGCTGAGCCTGTTGCCCATCTAAGGAATGGGGAGATTGATTGTTCTCAGGTGTTTTCTCCTGTGGGTCTAATGCTTTCTGGATTGGTTGGCATGGTGAGAGGTGCCCTGAGTTTGGTGGTGCTTTGGAGGAACAGCTCAGGGGCAATGGGGTGGGTGCTAGCTGGTCCCCTGACCATCCTGGGGCAGCACCTTGATTGGAGGGACTGCATCTGAGCCTGATGCTTGGCCTCTCAGAAATGGGACTTTGCACAGAAGTTACCCCATGTGGGCAGCACCCCAGTGGCACGTTGTATTTTGGATGTGACTCTCATTCAACCAGGGCCTGGAGAGCCCTGCCCCTGAACTTGATGCAAGACCAAGTCCTGGTGTGAGGTGCTGAGGCAGTATCTGGTCTGTTGGAATGCCTAGGTGGAGGGTGGCTGGGGCTGGTGGGGAAAGGCCCCAGGATGGAGGAGCCCCTGGGGGAAAGTGGACCTTTGGAGTTTGGGTGTCTACATCTCCACACAGCGCGTGATCACCCCAATGCAGGGCCAAGCTCAGTATTGTTGCAAGACTGAGTTTTGGTCTTCCTGGGAGACCAGGGTACCTTTCTTCCCTTCCCTGTGATAACTTAGTGGGGTCATGAATGACAACCACTGGGCATGGTTTCAGGCACATAGTAGGTGTTGAGTAAATGCAGCTTGTGCCTGACACTGAATTTGAACTTGTTCAGTAGGGCATTGAGAATTCCTTCTTGAAATCACTGCAAGGTCTACTTAATCTCTCAGAAGTTTATCATGGGAATGTCAAGTGCTACCACCCCAACCAAAAGCTGGGGATACAAGACTGAGCCAAACCAGGCCTGGTCACTGCCCTCATGGGGCTTACAGTCTCTTGGGGAGACAGAGAGAGTCAAACATCTCGTGAGTCATTACAGACAGGAAGGACACGAGGCTTTATGACAGCTTTAGCAATGGAAGTAGCCCTCAACTGAGGAGTGGCCTCAAGCTGAAGGCTCTGTAGGAGGCAGCTGGAATTGGGGGTGGGGAAGATTAGCCAAGGTGCAAAGGTCCTGTGCCTGAGGGGTCCAGTGTGCTCAGGAAGCTCTGTGCGCCCGGGTTGCAGGGGCACGTGGGGCAGGTGAGCCTGGGAGATGGGTTCCACCGAGGGATGCCCAATCTAAGAATGGTGGGAACCCTGCAGGCTTGAGGCAGAGAGGCTTAGGGTCTCTCAGGGCCCTTGGGAGGGGAAGCTGGATTAGGGTGGTGGTCCTGGGGAGGCAGCGCGGTTACGGATGTGGGGGCTGTGGAGAAAGCAATCACTGGGGATGACCTGGGGCCCAGTTCGCCACATCCTCCCGTGCACACAGCGCCTGAGGGGCACAGCACCTCTGTCCGCTTCCTGACTAGGTCACCAGCCCAAGGTGCAGGACACCAGTGCCTTATGCACTGGGCTGCTCCCCACCTGCCCTCTCCTGCCCCTTGCAGTCTGCTTGTGGCCTGCACTCTCAGTACCTACATGCACCTTCTCCCCCTCTGTGGTCACCTGACCCCACCGTTGGTGGCCCTGAGTGAGTGAGCCTCCCTGGCTTGGTTATACTCGACACTCCATGTGTGGATGGAGGCAGAACAGGAATGTGGGAGGGCTCAGAAATGGGACATTCTTGCTTGTAGAGTTTGAAACTAACAGGTAAGTGCAGAGGCACTTGGGTGCCTTTGTCTTCAGTGCCTTCGACACCTGGCAAAACTCCTCCCCCTCCCCATCAGGGAAGTAGGCCGGCCAGCTGAAAAAGCTGTTTGTGGTTAGTGGGTAGGCTTTGATGTAATGAAATAAACTTAGAAGGGCTTCTGTGGAATTAGCCTCCATCCCTGTTTCCTTGGTGCCCTTCCCCCCACCTGTGATCTGGCCATAGGGTCAGCACTGCAGCCACCACAGCCCACACAGTCCACAAGGCCCTGTTTGCCCGCTTCCTGGCTTTCGCAGGGCGTTCGGCTCACATGGCGTGTGAACTGGGCCGGAATGTGGGAACCGGGCGCCTCCACCATCCCCGACCTCCTCAGTGTGATTTGTCCCTGCCTGTCTCTCCCTTTTCCCACTTTGTAAAGTGAAGTGGCCAGAAGTGTCTCCACAGTCCCTGGCAAGACTCCAGGCAGACGCTGGATGCACCTGATTTTCTGCTCTCTGGGAGAGGGTGGGAGCGGCGTGGAGGTTGTCTTGGGCTCACCCCTTGAGACACTGCTTCTCTCCCTTTCCTGGCCTCTGTCCTCATCTGTGACAGTGGCTTGCACCTGTCATGGTTGTGCAGACTCATGATTCATGTCTGTGAGGACACAAGTAAGGTGCTGAGAAAATGAGGGAGTGGGGTTGGGGCGGGAGTGTCTCCATTTCCTTTTTACGTCTTTGCCTAAACTCTCCCACTTCGAGGCTCTACCAGGGGGTCAGTCTGGGTGCCTGTTAGGTAGGGCTGGTGCGAATCTGCAGTGTGAGGGGCAGCCAGAGCTTGTGTCTGGGCCTTGGGCTGTGGGACTGTGGGGGACAGAGGGACGGTGGGACTGGGCCTCACATGCCCATGGCTCAGGCGGTGGCCACCTGTTTCCCAACCTGCAGAAGGAGGGGGAGTTCACGCTGCATGGCCGGGCCATCTTGGAGATGGAGCAGTATATCCGGGAGACGCGTCCCGACGCTGCCAAGACCTGCAACATCTGCCACAGCCTCCTCATCCAGGTACTGTGAGGGGCTCCCATGGCTCTGCATGGTTTCTTTTTTTTTTTTTAAAGATTTATTTATTTATACATACAAGCTGGGGTACAGGCCAGAGGCGTGGGGCGGCGAGAGGGTTCACCAGAGACAGAGTGGGGAGCAGAATAGGCAGATCAGAAACACACTGCTGAGGGGAGCAGCGGGCGAGGCAGGAGAGGTCTGCCCCACCATGTGGGATTCTCCCTGGCTGGGCGTCGAACTCGCGTTGCCACTGCCGACAGCTCCACAGCGCAGCGCTCAACCGCTGCGCCGCCCGGGAGGCCCCTCTGCATGGTTTCTTTCCGGAGCTCTCTGAAGGGCACAGGCATCGGCATTGCTCTTACCAACTCTGACCTGAGCAAAATGTCGGGCATCCTGCTGCTGCCCAAGGATGACCACACACCTGCACTGGTCTTTATCCTCCCTGTCCCGCTCTTCTAGTCCAAAAGCTCTTTGAATTTTATTTTCCTCTCGAGAGGCTTCCCCAAAGTCTTCTAGCCATACCGTGTCGGCAGTCAAGTGGTGGCCACCTGTGCCTCGGCCATTGTTTTTCTGAGTCATGCTTTACACTGCTTGCTTTGTGGGGCTCTCTAGCAGTTACTCAGTGCCCTTGAATTTTGTTTCCTTCTTTTAGCCTTGCTATCCTTTTGCCGTTGTCAACCAGTAGGTTGAGCCTCTTTGCACATGCATCCTTGGGCACCTGTTGGTAGTTTCCTTGAATTCCTGGAAGTGGAATTTTTAAAAAGTTTTTAACATTGCTAAGTTGCATCCTGAAAAGTTCACCATCCACTTGCTTCCCCCTCTGCAGGACGTGAAGGCCGCCTGTGCAGGGAGCCTGAACTTCTGGGGTGGCCCTGCTCCTCTGAGCCTGGCCTTTAGTCTCATCCTTCTTCCACCTGCATTTGTCTGACAGGATTCTTTACTAAAACCCATAGCACTGAAGACCTTGTGTTATCATTGACATTAGTCTGGGGCCTGGAAGGCAAAAACAGTCTGCTGTACATTTTCTTCCTATTTCCTGAAGGTTTGTGAACACTGAATGTTTAAGACTCCACGGCCATCGGTCTTTGTTGTTTCAGGGTCAAAGCTGCGAGACCTGTGGTATCAGAATGCACTTACCTTGTGTGGCCAAGTATTTCCAGTCGAATCCTGAGCCCCGCTGTCCCCACT
Source organism: Scalopus aquaticus (assembly GCA_004024925.1). Classification (NCBI taxonomy): domain Eukaryota; kingdom Metazoa; phylum Chordata; class Mammalia; order Eulipotyphla; family Talpidae; genus Scalopus; species Scalopus aquaticus. The sequence continues at coordinate 371,581 of PVIJ01000106.1, forward strand.
GTAATGATTACTGGCCCCATGAGATACCAGGTTTGTGCCCCTCAGGTGCAGGCTTCTGGGATGGGCTGGCTGGGCAGGATGAGCATGGGGCCTGCCTTCTGGTGGCACTGAGGGAGCGCTCAGACCAGGGTTCCACACATGTGCAGGCATGTTGCCTGGGCCTGAAACCCACAGGTGCTGCAGCTTCTGCAGTGATTGCAAGCTGCCTTGCTCTCTCAGTTCCAGAGGGCTCTTCAGACCCCGGTAGAACTCCCAAGACCCATGGTAGTTGGTCTAGACAAGCCTCTCTCCCTGACCCTCTCCTGAGGGGGGTGAAAGCAGCAACCACTGCTCTGCTCTCTGTGAACTGGGCTAACTCTGCCTGCCTTATAGAGTGCGCGGGAAGGGCTGGCAGTGGAGACCATCACAGACCTAGGCCAAGGCCTTTGGCAAACAAAATGTAGCTGTGGACCTGGGCTGCTGGCCTGTGTGCAGCAGCCCACCTCTCACAGTATCCTGGTCTTTTCTGTGTGCAGAGGTCTTCGACCCCGAGAAGGAGAGGGAGGCTGGTGTCTCCAGGCCAAACAAGAAGTCCTTGCGGTCCAGGCAGCACTAACCGGAGCAGGGCTTGTTGCCTTCAGGGAGACGGTTCACATGGCCCTGTTTGGAAGAGGCCGCAGTCTCACCGTTCACACCTTTACACTTTATGTTCACTAACAGGCTTGGAATAAAACTTACTCTGTTGCTGTTGCAGCCTCTGTCAGTGGTCATGCCCCTCTGCAGGAGGCTTCTCTCCTGTTGGCAACTCGGAACCGACCCCTTGGTTGGGTCCCCTAGGGGAAGCTGGCAGAGCTCCTGCACAGTACTGGTCCAGGGTGTTTTGCCTTCAGCCACTTGTCCCACCAACACTGGCCACCCCAACCTGAACTTCTGGGATCCTTGATCTTAACGCCCCACAATCCAGACCCTCCTGGCAACTGCTCTGAATGGGCCCGGGGCGGCAGGTGGGGTGGGACAAGGAACCAGTGTCTACGGAAGCCAGTGTCTGAAACAAGCATGAGGTCACTTTGGAAGGCTGCTTCATAGAGTAAGGTGTGGCTCCTCCCCCAAAGGCCTTGTTATGGCAGCTATTTAAGTCCAAATCACAAAAAAAGTTCTGGAAAGCATATGGAACCAGACCAAAGACTGCTCCTCAGACAGGTAATGGCCAACGCAGTGCAAGTCTCACCCCACGTGCAGTCTGTGTCCTTCAGACCTGCCAGACCCGTCATTTCGCCCGTCCCGAGTCCCCACCCCACCCTGCTGCCTGCAGTCCCAAACCGCCCGCCCTCCCCGGGTCTCCTGGGAGATTCCCGTGCATCCTGCCAGGTCCCGCAGGGGCCTCTCCTTCCCAGTCCCCTCCATGCCGCCGCCTCCACGCGGCCGCTGTGCATGCCTTCCCCCTGCCGCGCCGCCTGCGACGCATGGTCTCCCTCCCTTTGGAGATCAGCGTCTCCGTGAGGACTGGCTGTTCTCACCCCAGTGCCTGGTTACAAATATCAGTTGCAGGGTACCCGCTGGCACCGCAGAATCACTGGGTGGGGCTCCCCTTCCTCCCTCCCCCGCCACCCTCAGCTGGTTCACAGTATCAAGCGCAGGTAAGGAGAACAGCTGTGCTTTTCTTACTGGCCGTCACCCGACCATGGTGGTCCTCCCGTACTTAATGCCCTTGGCCAGCTTTCTGCTGTCTCCTTCAGATTCTTCTAGAAGTGGGGTCACAAGACCCAAAGCTTTGAACAGTGTCTTCTGCTGGTTGGAGTCCTGCTAGCAGGACAGGTTGCCCTCCCCACACCCAGTGTACGGGTCTGAAACCTCTGCCAGTTTTGTTGGTGTCCGGTAACCTGCGTGGTTTTGGATCTAGCAAGATTGCTTTTCTTCATTTTAGGTTTATTAGCTTTTAAGATCTGTTATGTGCTTGCAGCACGTCACCCTTCACCCCGCAGCACATGTGAATGTCCTCAGAGTCCAGACCCGGATGGCAGTGACCCCTGGAGGGATGGAGCCTGCAAGGGGACAGCAGGGGGGTTCGGGGTACCGGAGGTGGTGGTTTCTCAGTTCTGAAACCAGTTGTGGGAGGGTGCATGGCTGAAAACTCGTGAAGTCTTGCAGGACGGTCTGTGCAAGTCTCGGGAGGCAGGGTACTCGGCCACCACGGCAGCCAGGTTCCCAGACTTGCCCTTGTCCAGTGGGAGTCTGAACTGGGTATGTCAAGGGGGAACCCTCTGGTGGCTGGGGCTGTCCCTGCACGCCCACTCGTGACAGAACAGCAACAATCATAATTAAGATGCAGACAGCAGTGAACACTGGCAGGCAGCAGGGGCCTCCGGAACCCTCTGTGGTGGGGACCAGCACTGCCTCTACCCCAGCACGGGGAAGTACCTTGTCCCGGGTTGCACAGCAGGTCAGTGATGGGGCTGGGGCTGAGTCCAGGAGCCCCCCTGGGCATTGTCACCTGCCTGTCTGCCTCTGCCGCACATGCCTGTCAGGAGCGCGCCCCTACCTGGGCTGCCGTTGGCCTGGTTCTGCTAGAGCCTGAGCTCAGCCCCAGCCACGGCTCTTCGGGGCACAGTCTCCCCCTGCCTTGCCTCTAGATTCCGGCACCAGGCAGGGCACGGAGCAGCGAGTGAGAGAGCCCACAGCTCTGTCTGCGCTCGGCCATCTCTCTCATCCTGGCTATGACCACCAGAAGCTGACTGAAAAGCTGAGATCCAGGGCTCGCACATAATGCCAGTATTTGACCGGAATAAATAGGATGTCCCCAGGAGACAGGAGGCAGGACTGGTAGGGGGCCTCTGCGAACTTGGGGAACTTCTCCAGGTCAGGCTTCTCCACATCAACCTGAAAAAAGCAAAAGTCACTTGCCAGGTCTCCAGAGCTGGGTGGGGTAGGGGGGAATTTTGCTGTGCCACCCTGGATCCCGCGTGCCCACCTGGCTGGTGTTATGAAGAAGGTGTGTGTCGTGAGGGTATAAGGCCTCTGACTCCTGCGGGGCGTACAGCCGGATGTATTTCCTCCCCATCACCTGGGAAGACAGTGACTCCGTCAGTGGTCAGCTAGCAGGTGGCCTCACCTGCCCTTCACCTTCCCACGCCTTGCCCCAAGCTTTTGCCTGTGCTCGGTCTGCCCCACCCCTTCACCCAGGCTGAGTTCCTCCAAATACATTATGAATCGCTAAGTTTGTGTGTAACTCACACTAATTTAGCACTTGACTGTGGCAAGCACTTTGTTTTAGCACCTGCAATCCTCACACCCCTCTGGGTGGTTTATCGTCACCCCCGTTCACAGAGGAAACCAAGGCACAAAGAGGTTTAAGTGCTCACAAAGCTAACGGGTCTGACTCCAGAGCCAGTCCGCAGCCTCCCGTGAGCCGCCCTTCAGTTCACTGTGTTGGAAGCTGTTCTCATTTGAAAATAAGGTGAAAATAAGGTGGTTCTGCAACAGCTGCCCTCCCTCACAGCAAACACGCTCCTGTCTGGCCCTCAGGGAACATCCTGCAGTGGCTGAGAAGACTCATTTGGAGGGAAGCTGCCTGGTTCTGATCTGATGGAGGCAGGCAGGCGAGGCAGAGTGAGGTACTCATTCCCCTGAGACAGGCCCCCCCACCCCATTTCCTGTGTATCTTGACCCTAAAGGCTGCTGTGGGGATCACAGCGTGTGAGCCCAGCCAGACACCCCATCTGGGAACAGCGCGACTGACTAGACAGTGCTGCACCCCGAGGCCTGGCACCATTTTTCACTTGTCCATGTCTGACAAGAGTTGGCGTCACTGGTATTTTGAGGAGGAAGGCATGGCCAGGCCTTGGGGAGTGGGAGGTGGAGGCAGGGGAGGCTTACCCCACCTGGGCAAGGAAGTTTTGCTGGGGATCCTGATGGAGCGGGGACACAGTTCCCCTGGGACCAAACCAGGCATTAATGGTGATCTCCTCTTCCTCCCCGTTGCCCAGGCAGCAGTAGTCCGGGATGCTGATGTCCTGCTTCAGCTCTGGGATCTGGGTGTCGGGGCAGGAAGGTTGAGAACAGTCCTGTGGGACACACTAGCCCCAAGTTCAGTGTTCTCTCAGTAGGGCCAAGTACGCACGCACGCCCTTGTGTGGTGACTGGCTAGCTCCAGGTTTCCCTGTAGTAACGGGCCCGCCCAGCAAGCACAGCTGCCTAGTCACTTCCCCAGGATGAAGCTGCGGCTTGGAAATGTGTCGGACTCCCCTCTGCTTTCATTCTGTTTGCATTTAAAAATAGTCGGTTCATTCTCGTGATGATTACACATTTATCGTAGTTGATTGGGAAGCGGCAGAGAAGGAAAAAACCACTCGCCATCTCACCACCCACAATCACGCCGCTCTTCTGTGGTGTTTCTTCCTGTTCTTTTTTAACACAGTTAAGATAATTCTGTACCGTGCGTGGCCTGATCTTCTCATACCACAAAGCCAGGGGGTCGTGCTTCCTGACCCCCTCCCTGTGCCCAGTCACTTGGCTCTGGGTGACGGGAGACAGGCTGGTAGTGCAGGGTGGTGCTGGTGGGTGAGGGGTCTACTACACCCTTTCCTGCCTTCTGGGGTCAGAGCTGGGAAGGGAGGAGCTGAGGTGAGAAGGTGAAGAAGGCCGCGCGCGCTTACCTGATCAAAGAGCTGGTGCTGAGCCAGGTACCCGACGTCCTTGGGCTAGTCCACAGGCGAGACCACAGCGGCGACACAGAGAGCCCAGTGAGTCATGGCGGACCCGTTGGTGCCATTTTCTGGCAGGCTCTTAGCACACGGAACACCCCCCTCCCCCAGCCCCCATGCGGATCCTCCCGTCCTGCTTCACCCCCTCCTTCCTCCCAGCGGCTCCCTCACTAGCCAAGCGGACTGAAGGGGCAACTCGGTCTGGGGCTGCCACTGCCACTAGGAGGTCCTGTGTCAGTCACCCCTGCCCCAGCTCTCAGTTGCCTCCTATGAAAAATGATGGGGCGGGGGGGGGGGCACGGGGGAGGGGAGGATAAGGGCACAAAATGGAATAGAAAAGAACACAAGGGACCATGGAGATGGATCACGGATGAATTGGTGGTGGGCTACCCAAGGGGAATACAAAATGTAAAAGACATAATAAAAAAAAATGATGGGGCTGCACACAAGCGCAAACTTAAAATAAAGATGGAGTCATACTCTGTATTACTCTGAAATCTGCTTGTTTCATTTAATCACCATGAATACCTTTTCAGGTTGATACATATAAATCTGACTCACTCTTTTAGTGAATCCTAATATATACCCTAGTATTCTGGTCCTTATATTTATGTCCAAAAGTAAAATTTTGAGTCAAGGAGAATGTGCACTTAAAATTTTAATGGCGGGGCCTCCCTGGTGGCGCAGTGGTTGAGCGCTGCGCTGTGGAGCTGTCGGCAGTGGCGACACCAGTTCGATGCCCGGCTGGGGAGATTCCCACATGGCGCGGCAGACCTCTCCTGCCTCACCCGCTGCTCCCCTCAGCAGTGTGTTTTCGTCTATCTGCCTGTTCTGCTCCCCGCTCTGTCTCTGGTGAGCCCTCTTGCTGCCCCACGCCTCTGGCCTGTACCCCAGCTTGTAGGCATAAATAAATTTTTTAAAAAATTTTTTTTTCTAAAAAAATTCTGAAAGTCAAATCATCCTACCCTTAGCTGTCGGCCCGCACCTGTAATACGGTGACTGCCCACCTGCCTGGCCTCTGCCTGCACCGGAGAGGATCATTTTGTGAGCAGCTTGCCAATGAGATGGGTGAAAAGGTCAGTGCGTGACAAAGCAGGCTCCCCTGCTCGAAGGGTCCACTGACCATGCCTGTCCCCATGAGGTTAGGGGGTGCCACTATTCCCAACTCTGCCGGGCGGAGAGGCTGTGGCCTCGGCTCTGCGGCGAACACCGTCCCAAGTAGGTGCAGGTTCCTGAGAATCTCCCTCTCGCCCCCTCATTCCCCGCAAACACTGTTGAGAGTTTACAAAATGCCAGACCCCATGCGGAGCACTTGGCCTTGTCCACTCTCCTGTGATCTGTGCCCTCAAGGATACGCTGGCCTGGAGGACACTAGCCGCTGACCACTCCGGGCTGAGAGCTTTTCGTGTTTTATGCTCGACCGACCCTATGAAGTAACTTCTGACTAATCACAACTCAACAGAAGTCAGGGCATCAAGGGGAGGGCCGGCTAGGTTAAGTAGAGGAAGTCGGCCTCATACGGAAAGTCCCATGTTGTATGAGTCCACTTTCCTGAAAGGTCCAAAATTGGCAAATTCATGGAAACAAATCAAATTAGTGGTTGCCTGGGGCTGAAGGGAGGGTTATAGGGATGACCACTAATGATTGTGGGGTTCCTTTAGGGGTGATGAGAAAAGGTTCTGGAACCAGACAGTGGTGACAGTTGTGCAATCTTACAAATGCACTAAAAACTACTCAATTGCACAAAGGAAGGGTCTGGAATGGCCTGCCTACCAAGCAGCCTGCTGACCACAGACACTGAACTGGCCCACCACGCCCGGAGGTCGCCTGCCCAGACCTAGCGTGTCCCCGCCCGGTGGGGAAAGGAGTCGGCCGCCATACCTCGCTGGTGATGTGCCTGCTGATGAACTCGCTGACGGTCATGAGCGTCTGGGACCAGTCTTCGTCTGTGTACCTGGACCCAACTTCCACCGGGACGGTGCGGCAGCCGGCGACCTCTTGGATATACTCCAGGCTGGGAGACAAACCCCCCAGCGCCGCTGCTGACATCTGCTGGGAGCTGCATCGGTGCCTTACCTGGTCTTTAATCTTCACCGAACCTCTCGAGGTAGTGACCCTGTGACCCCCTCTAACTGAGGTGAAGCCGCCTGCCCAGCTGGCACCGGACAGACCCAGTAAGCCTGGCTAGCCAAGGTCCTGCCGGCCGCACTGCTCCCCGGCCTGCTAAGAGCCTTCCGACTTAACTCTGGCCTGGCCACTCAGCTGAGAAACCACATTTGAGAAATGGCGGACAGTGTGGGGGGCGATGTGCCCAGGCTCCGGGCTCTGGGGGCCTGGACTGACTGCAGGCCCTGCCGGTTACGGAGCGGGGGGCCTTCACGAGTCACCTCACCTCTCTGAGCCTGGTGCCCCATTTGTAAAAGGGGGGCGGGTGAGGAGTGTCTGGTCCATGGGCCCAGGAGAATAAAGCGAGTGAGACATGGCAAGTGCCTGCTCTGGGCCCTGGCGAGCAGCAGCCCCGTGACGAGCCGGCCCCGCAGTGAGATGCGGGATGAAGGCGCACACCGGAACGCCTCCTCACACAGGCCTCGGGGGCAGCCCCAGGCTGACACACCCACCTTCCTTAGCAACCTTCCCGTCCCCCCTCTCCAGGTGCCCGCTCTGCTCCCCCCTCCATGCGTCCGAGGAGGGACTAGAAGCTGATGTGAGGGGGAGCAAAGACAAGAGCCCACGGAGCCCCAGGGCAGGCAGGTGACCGTCTCTTGGGCTCTTATTTCCTGGCTCCTGCAAAGCCGGCGGGGAGACTGAACTGGCCAGCACGGCGCCCTCGCTCAGCTGCTGCCCCTCCGGCACAGTCACTGCACTGCGCTTTCAATTCTCATTTGCGGGCTTGGGTAATCCGCCCCAGGGGCTGGAGGTGAGGGGTCTGCAAGGCCACATGTAATTGGGGGTGATGGGAGAATTCCGGGAGTCTCTGGGGAAGTGAAAGCGGGAAGGGGAACCACACCGCCCTTGGCGGCCACCCACCTCCACTTCCTCATGCAGGGCCAATGGTCCGCCACGCCTTCCAAGATCACAGGCCTCCCGGGAGCCAGAAAGTGCTCCCTGAAATACTGGAGGGATGGGCAGCGAAGACGGGGGACTGCTCTTTCTGACTCCATATCTGGAATCGAAACGTCGTCATTCTTCGCTTTCTGTTTAAAATCAAAACAGTAAAACAGCATCAGCCCCCAGAAGTCAAAATCGAGTCCTTTATCTAGGAATCTGCTTCAGTGACGGGATGTGAGGGGTCGACAGTAGCAATAAGAGGAGTTGGCATTATTAGCATTGTTACTGCAGCTACTGCTGCTATATTCCTCACAAAGCCAGGATTTTCCCTTTGCCCTTTCCTTTAAAACGCCGGCCCCGTTATGAAAGGAATGCGTTGCTTTCACAGAACTGCGGGAGAGGGACACTTAGCCACACTGCGGCCAGGGAACGTGTCCTCGCTCCTTGCTTCCCCACGTCACACACGCATACGTTTGATCTGTGGGCAGTGCTGTTCGCGGTGAAGAAGCAACTCTGCCCCTTGGTCCAGGGGTTTATCCAGAGTTCATTTCATGCAGCCGCCTGGGGCTTGCGTGCCCCAGTGGATGCTCCCCGCTGGGTGACCTGAGCCTCAGTTTCCCCACCTGCTCAATGACTGGGAGATAAGACCTCATATGGGAAGCACTGGCCACTGTCATTTTCCTTGCTCCCCATGGCTGGGCCCCCAAATCATTTCTCAACGTTTTTAATGGTAGGAGCGGCGGCAGCAAGCGCTCCCACTGCAGGCCACGTGTGAGGCCGCTGCCCTACCCCCTTCTCTGCACTGTCAGTTTGCTCTCCGCAGGCTTTGCTCGTCACACACTCCCTCGTAGGAGAGCCTGCCTCCCCACCACCCCACCGCAGAGAAGAAATTCCTTTACAGTCGCCTGGAAGGTAAGCGCCTGGAGCACAGGCCCTCAGCACCCAGCCCATCTGGTCACCCCTGGTGCTCGATAAAGCAGTTGAGCAAACCCCCCTTCCAGGCAAGGGCACAGTGGGGACATGGGGGGATGTGGAGAGGCCCAGACACCTGCCAGAGCCACAGGCAGTTAGTGTGAGGGTGGCAGCCAGGGAATTTGCATCCAGGCAAGCGGAGTCCAGAGCCTGCTCTATACACGCTGCCGCCTCTGCTCCACTCCGGGGCCATTTGCATAGCTCTGTGCGACAGACCTGGCCTGGGGAGGGGCAGGTGCAGCCTCTGGGTCAAGGGGACAGAGCCTTGGTCCGCTCTGCCCTCGAGAAGCTCACACGTGCCAGGCCTCGGGCCCCGGGGTGTCTCAGCGGCACCCGGCGAGTGCGATGCCTTGCTCCATCATTGCACAACCCAAAATGGCGCCTCACAGGTTTTGCATTTTTTTAACCAGAGGTGAGGTTTGCTCAGTAGATCTTTTTCCTCCTTGAGAACAGTTTGTCCGTGTGCCCAGTCTCTACCTCCTGGGGTCCAAGCTTTCCTCCAGAGTGACTTATGGAATTCCTTCCATAACAAAGATACTTATTCCTACAGATCTGCTGCAAATTCCTCTTCCCTGTTCGTAGGATTCTTTTTGATTACATTTCCAGGCATGTGGATTTGACGACAATTGCAATTCTCATATAAAAATAACACCACAGGGAATTCGGAAAACACAGCAAACATGTCCGAAGAGAGCCGCCTCCTCGGTGTCCAGTCCAGCTTAGCCTTTCACTCTGGGGTTGGTGATCCAACAGCCACTTTATGGATGAGGAAACTGAGGCTCAGAAGAGGTCACTGCCTGCCCACAGTAAGTGGCAGCCTGTGGTGTGAACCACCCTTGGCATCCTTAGGGCATTCCATGGCACTTAAGTACTAGTTGCAACATGGGCAGGGTGCAAAGGGCAGGCAGAGCAGAGGCCAGCTGGCTGTGCTGTTGCCTCCCAACTCGGCTGCAGAGACAGAGCAGCCAGAGGAGCGCGTGAGACCTCCACCAGCCCGCCGAGAGGCTGAAAGAGACAGCACAGCTCCCGCCTTCTAAGCCGCGTCTACACCACTGGCTTGCCTGCTCCTCTCAAGAACCATGAAGCTTCCTCCCGCCCTCTCCTGAAAAGACAATGCTGTTGCAGAAACTGGAAAAATTAACAGAAAACAGACTTGCTCTCCCTATCAGTGGAGCTTCTCTTTCCAGCCAGAGGCAGGCCCTGCCGTGAGCTCCCGGCCCAGGGAGCACTGGCTGTTCCTTCTAAAATAAAGGTGTGGCCAGTGACCACTCACCCCTTACCTTCCGGCTGGGCTGCTCCGGGGCAGGGCCTGGCACAGGCCTTTTTCCAGAGAGCAGATGTGTCTGGAGGATGGCGGCGACCTTAATGAGGATGTCCCCCAGGATGGCCGCCCCCATCAGCAGGCCCATGTCGCAGACCCGCAGGGCGGCGGCCACGCTGGCTGCGTCGGCAGGGGCCTGGCACAGACACACAGCTTTCAGGAGGCAGCTGAAGGTGTAGACCCGCCGCCAGTCTTTGTGCACGTCCTGCCACGGCCCGGTGTTGAGCTTCTCCCAGGCGTAGTCGAGGATCACCTCGCTCGTCTGCAGACACTCGCGCGCCTGGCCTGCGTAGAACAGCTGGGTGGCCTGCTGAAGTAGCAGCGCCACCCCGGCCTCCACGTGCTCGCCGAGGCCCAGCTTCAGTTCTTCCTGCGTGCGGGGCAGCAGCGCCCTCAGGGCCTCCCAGAGCCCTCCCGTGCTCTCCGGGGCAGCTGGGGTGCTGTCCTCTGCCATTGCCCTCGGCCCCCGCCAGCACAGGCGGGCGAATGCTGGCAGGGGAAGAAGTAAAAGAGCAGGTTACCACGCCGTCTGTTTCAATATGGACAAATGTGTATTTTTATAAATAAAACTGGGGAGGGAAAACTTAGATCTATGATGTCAACCACTGAAAATTTTAAAATATGTATCTTCCAACTCTTCAGCAGGGCCCTCGCCGCTGGGCATACACTCCCATGCACCCATGCTTCAGCGAACACGTCTCCCACCCGCTGGCAGGAAGGGGAGGACGCTGAGGCCCTTGGGAACGAGAGCCACAAGGTAGCCACCTCACCGGGAACGTCCTCGCCAGAGTGCTTCAGAGCAAGCATGAAAAGGCAAACGCGTTTTGTGTTAGTCCCTCTAAAGCGGCGATGATGACGCTGCAACTGAGCTGTCCTGACTCGGCCTCCGGCCTTCTTCCTGCTGTCGGGAAACAGATGCAGACAATGTAGGGGTGTTTGTTGAGTCTTGGTGGCTCAGAATCCTTTTCTTTCTTGACAATACACCTCAATTTCCTTTTGAGAAAAATAGAAAAACTTCTATTTTTCCCTGCTGAGATCAGGCTGATGGGATGTTGCCGAGGGGCTGGAGTGTGATCCAGGCTAGGCAATCAGAAGGTGCCCCCCTCAAATTTGAACTTTCAGCAGATCAACTAGACTGGACAGAAGTGACATTTCTATACTAATGGCGGTTTGAGTGTCAGCTATTCTGTGCTAGGTTCTAACAATTATTGTCCCCGATCTCTAGGGGACAGAAGCACTTTCTTATTCTTTTCCAAGTCTAGTTCTCTAGCTTTCCATGGATTCTGTGAGCCCCAAGGGCCTCCTTAAGAAAGTCTTCTTGTTTATGCCAGCTAGAGTTGATTTCTGTGGTTAATGATCAAAGAGCCTTACTTGACCTAGGAAAGCAATTGTCAGTCAAGATCCACGATGGATGGCGAAGGCAAGAGTGAAGACCTGTCCGTGATAAAGCCTCTCAGACGCCTTACCATCTGTGAAAAGAAGCCACAGTCCTCCTCTGGCGGACAGACTGGAAGGTTGTCCAGGGGTCCCTGCATCTTTCTATTCAGCCCCTACCTAATCCCCCCATCTTGAGTATGGGCAGAACCCACTAAATCACATCAGACTCCTGACCCAACACGGAAACAGAGATCACAGGTGGGTATTCTTTTAAGCCATTAAGTTTTATGGTGATCTGTTATACAAAACCTGGTAACAAACAGCTCAGATTCCCTGGATACCCTGGCACTCGATCTATAACTCACACAAAAGAACAGGAGAAAGCATGGCCTCCTTCAGCTCTACTGTGTATAATAGGGAAGTAGTAATAGGAAGCAGTAATAGGGAAGTAAAGACATACCCAGGATTCTAGATACTATCCCAGAAGGCAGCTGGATAACCTCATGGAATCCCTGGGCTCTCTATTAGCTCACCTCCTCTCTGACCCCCACCAGCAGTAATTACAGCAGAGAGAATGCTTTTAGTCACTTAACCCTCACAAGGACCCTACAAAGCAGATAAAGCTGACAACATACTTACAAAACATTTGCTGCTAAGCCAGGAATGCTCTAAGTACTTTATCACTCTCATTCCTTATAGAAACCCTAAGAAAGTATTATTCTCATTTTACAGGTAAGGAAGCTAAAGCAGAGGCTGTGCCCAAAGCAATTCTGCTGTGAGGAGCTGAAGCAGAGACTGAGGAGCCAGGAAGTCTTATGATGAGGGGCAGTCTCCCACCACGTGTCAGTCAGGGTGAAATGCTCATTATAATGGCCCAACCATTCCTCTCCCTCTTTTTATTTGTTCTCCAAAATCCTGTGACTAGGAATGTGACCATTTTTCATATCCTACCCTCATACTTTGTTGAAGAGGAAACTGAAGCTCAGAGAAAGATGAAGTGACTCGCCCAAAGGCCCTCGGTCATCATTTGTGGAGAAACAACTTAAATTCCGGCTAACAGTGTCCTTTCCAATGTGCCACGTCCAGGCTCCCTGCTTAAGGTACATTATTTGCCATACCCTTCACAATCCTGTGATGTGAGATTTTATACGTGAACAAGGTGAGATTTGGGTGTGTACGCAATTTGTTCGGAACTATACAGTACGTGGCAGTGTCTACCCAGAGCACTCTTTGGCTTCAGGGGTGAGGATTGCACCAGCTTTTGGGCCTTTGCATCCTATCTCAGACCTTGGTTCACACTGGACACTGCGATATTCCCAGTTGGTTTATTCAATGATGGGACTAAGAGAACCTGATTCGCTTGCCCCAAACTGCCATAAGGATTTCTCTCTAGCGCCTAGATTTAGAAATGTCCTCTTGGCCTCATTAACCGTCATTTGGAGAGGTTCACAGTTCATGCTTCCAGGGTGGATTTACTCACTTAGCTACACACAAAAAAGCACGTGCATCCATCAACTGGCTTCCTTTGGGAGCTTCAGGGTTCATCTCAGTGTTTCCCAGGTCTTAAAAAGCAACCACAAGATGTCTCATCTTGAGTCTCCGAAAGACTTCAGAGGCCTCATAGTCTGGCTTCTCACAAAGGTCTATAATAAAAAGGCCTCCCAGAAGACTACTTACTTGCCTTACTATAAAGTGGCTTCCGCTGGGGCCTTATGTACTAGCTTTGTTAATTGGTTTCTTAGTGGCCTTACAAAATGGCTTCCCAGAGGGTTTTAAACGGGCTATAAACCAGCTCTCTGTGATGCAGATTATGGACTTTGTGAACTGGCCTCCCAGGGTGACCTTATAAAACAGTCCCTCTTAGAGCTTACTAGTCTTAAAAACCAGGCTTCAAAGGTGGCCTCAGATGCTGCTTTACAAACCAGTTTCCCAAGGTGGCCTCACGTGCTACCTGTAAACCGAGTTCTCCAGGTGGGCTCAGGTTTGGTCTTCCTAAATTGGCCTCCTAAGGTGGCCTACGAGCAGCTGTGCCGTCTGGCCTTGATGAGCGCCTCCCACTGGTGGTCATGTGGAAGTCTTCTGGGAAAGGGCTTCAAGTGGGTTGTATAAATCTCTTCTTGGCCACAGAAAATAACCTTAGTGATTTAATTTTAATCCAGAGTTCTTCAGTGAATGGCCTTATCAAAAGACCTTCAGAGATACTTACATTGGAACTATATGATAGTCTTCCAGAGGTGGGAGCTTCAGGAATCAAGCTCCAGTTTTCAAAGTGTTTTTTCTTATCACCTGTCTTAGCCACCTGATGTAGCCATCCAAAGGGGCTCATGATTGACCTTAAGAGCACTAAAGCCTCCCAGAAGCATTACTTCGGCCATATGAAGCAACTTTCATGAGGTGACATGCTGGCTGCTACCTGTCTGAGGCGTAGGCCTCTGGCCTAGTTCCACGTGCTTTCCAGAACTTTTTATGATTTGGACTTTTAAATAGCAGCCATAACGAAAGGCCTTTGTGGCAGGAGCCACACCCTACTTCCAAAGTGACCTCACGACTTGTTTCAAAAATTTAGCTTCTTTACACATTGGGCCCTTGTCTGAGGGCCAGATGAAAGCCAGACTTTGTCTTACATTTACAAGCCACTTTTGTGGTTTCTTTACAATGCCAGGGAAATATTCTCCTTGTTCTATCAATGAACCCCCAGAAACAGCCTCCCTTGGCTCCTTTCAGCCAGGGGAAATGTGGTTTCACCTAGAAACATCTGTGGTTGTGTGAACCTATGTTTCAAAGGAGCCAGCTTCATGTAGGCCATAAGCAGCGGCATTCATACAAACACATATGACTTCCTAGTGAAAGTCAAGAACAGGCTACATGAAACTGCTTTTCTGAACAGCTCAGGACCTGGCTTGACAAGTCAGCCTCGCATCATTCCCCAGGTACTGGTCTAACGAAAAGATGTCATGATAACGGCATCAAGCTGTTTGCCTAAGTAACTGGTGTGAACTGGCTTTGCTGATCGTTTCCAGAGTTCCTCACTGCTTTTTATAAAAAGCTGTATTACACAGACCTCCAGAGGAGGGAAGCAAGTATTAGCGTTTCAGACTGGCACCATAGACTGGTCTTCATACTGACCTCGCTGAACCACAGAACAGGGCTCCCGCGCATGCGCAGAGCTTAACCACCGCGTACGCGCGCGCAGGGCCTTCCTCCTACAGCTGTGGGCCGCGGGGAACTGCGTTCCCAGGACGCCTGCGCCGGCTCTCCTCACCCTATCGCCCCGCTCAGATTCACTTTTCCGAAGACCGGCTTCCTCTCTCCCCCTCTGCCCCCCGGCTTTTTCCAGGGCGCACGCGCGAAGCCGTCCCTTCTGGCTTTGGCCCTGACGTGGCGCCTGCGCAGCCCTTCCCTCCCAGTCCGGCCCCCTCCGCTTCTAAGGCGGTGCACGCCCTGTGGAGTTGTCCAAACTAACCTCTCTCGCGCCCAGACCGTGTCGAGTTGCCCGGGAGCTGGCCACGACTTGTTCCTTTCGGTTGGAACACGCCAGCTCTTCCCTTCACCGAGTACGGCTTGCGCGAGGAGTATCGATCACGCACAGCTCGTCTGGTCGGGACTGACTGCTCAGAGGAGCGCCGAGTGATCGATGCCCCCGCCCTGCTTAGTAAAAGGTGGGAGGGTGGAGGCTGTGTTCTAGGGTTGGGGTTTCCCTTGAGTTTTCCTTCCACGTGAGTGAGCGTCCACTCCCTTTAAAGGTAACTTAGTGTATAAAGGAGCTTCATCTCCACCGTTTTATCTAGTCCTCACAGCTATGACCCCTAGTTTTCCCTGTTTCACAGAGAGGTAAACTGAGATACAGTAAAATGAAGTGTTCCAAATTTTGTACTTTTGGAAAGTCACAGATACCTGAATTTGAACCCCCAAGTGACCAACAGCCTGTATGAGAAGGGCCTCGGTTTCAATGTGGGGTGGTGGGCGAGGGACCGGAGTCCTCATTTCTGACCCCATTACCTTGTGCCTGAGTGGGTGGACCCCCTGGGAGTTTAGGTTTTGAGCATACTCCTTGGAGGCCGTTTGAAGCTTTCTGCTCATACTGGGTTTGGAGTCTGAGTAGAAAAGAGAAGGGAATTTATTTATTGGTGTTAACATTTATTCATTAAACTTGTTAAAGATGGTAAGGTAGATTTTATTCAGGGGGACCACTGCAATGGGGGCTAATGATGGAGATACTGGACTCCACTTCAAATACATAGATAAGTGAAGATTTATAGTCAAAGGGCAGGTTCAGGATCAGTGGATGGAAAATAAGAAATATCGACAGCTGGCCTGACAACTCGACAAGATTTTTGCTAAAGGCGTGCAGGGTGATGAAAGGTAAAGCATAAGGAGTATCAAGATGGCCAGACTCCAGGAGTGGGAAGTGAGGAATTTCATCAGATACCAGAGGTGTGTGTGGGGGGGTTGCTGCATACATCCTGCAGGATCCTTGCTAAAACTAATTAAACAGGCCAAGGAGAGATCCCAAGGGCATAGCGTAGTCAGAAAGGACTCAGAAGTACCTGACCAAACTTAGGTCAGGGAGAAAGCCTTTGTCACTGATCAATAGATGTGCCAGGCATTGTCAGGGCCCCTTAGACTTCTCAATAATATTTAATTCTCTCAACAATCCTGTGAGGTGGAGACTATGTCTATTTACAGATTGGGAGACCAAGGCTTGCTCAAGTTCAAAGCACATCATTGGATTCCAGGTACTGTGCTAGCACCAATGAAAACATGAAATGAACTCAAACCCTGCCTTCAAGGATCTCACAGGTGAGATTAACAGATATTTATTGAGTATTTGCTTTGTACCCAGAACTTCCAAGGCTCTTTACAAATATGAAATTCATAGATAACTGTTATCATAATTGTCATCCCTAGTTGAGTGGTGACAGTGTTGAATTGCACCTGTGTGCTCCTGGAAAACTGAAATCATCTTTTGTGTTCTGGAAAACAGTGTCACTAGGCCTGTCAACCATAAGTTCCTCATTCTTGCTCTGTTTCTCCATCTCTGTTCCCATTTATCATTTCTTGTAGAAATTCTCAAACCTGCTCTGTTTGCATACCTGATCACTTTGCAGACAAAACCATAGAAAACCAGGTGAGACCAAGATGGAGGTAGAAAGTAAAACAAGGGTTAAGCCACACCCTCATCACCATAGTAAAAAGCACACCCACCAGCCCCATGGCAGACCCAGTTAAAACCAAACTTGACAGAAGAAAAAGGAGTGTGAATTCAGTGCCTGGAAATGCCTTCCTCTTTCTATGAAATCCTGCCAATGGAGATCCTACAGCCTCTTCTCTTCCTCAGTGCTCCCCTCTGTGTGTCCCTGCTTCTCCCCAGCTTGGGAAGACAGCCTTTAGAGCATGATCTCACTTCTCCATTCCTTGACCAGTGGATAAGATCCTGTGCTGCTAGAACCTTGATTTGAGGGTGGTTCCTTGGCTTGTTCTGGTGTTGGATGGGTAAAAGAACTTAGTAAGGACAGCTTGCTGCAAAGAATCACCTTCCGCATGTGACTTAGGTAATACTCATGGATGCCCCTTTTGTTTACCTTTGATAAATCCAGATGCAGACCCTCCAAACCCCCATTCTATACCCCATAACGAATGAGCTGAACTGCGTGTCCCCACTAGCAATGGAGACAGTGGAAATGCTTGTTAACCAAGCTGGTTAAATTCTCCATCCTCCAGGCCTCTGAACTTTGACCCACTCTCAGCCTGAGCCTGCAGACAGTCCCTCCTGAAAACAGGGTAAAACATTATCTGACTGATTGTCCCATCACACCCCCCTTCGTCCACTTCCCAGTTCTTTGTTGCCTTATTTTCTCTTCCCTATAATAGAAGACGACTTTTTGCCTAACCCTTAAGATGCTTTCGGACCTAAGGGTTCTCAATTTCAATGGTCCCCTCACCTCCTTGTCATCATTCTTTCAAATGAGTCTCCCCTTACTAAATCTGGTGGTGGTTTTCATTTGACAGTGGATGGGCAGAGGCTACAGTAGGTGGGTGCTTCATCCTCTAGGACCCCCTGACTCTCTTCCACAATGATCAGGAGTGGGTTTCTGGCAGTAAACAATGAGTAGGGAGGATGGCCAGCCAGTCAGAGACAAATACCCCTTTGCCAGCTTGTTTGGGTTTTTAACACTGGCTTGTTGAGATGAATTACAGGCACAGATGAAATGAAAAGAAAAGAACCACGGGGGTTTCACTTTGTGTAGTCTCACTGCCAATAACCCCCCCCCCCACTTCTCCTCATTCCTGGCAGCCTTGAAATTGGCCATTAAGCTCACAGACCCATTTGCCTGCTGCGAGAGTCACTGAACAAACAAAAAGCATCGATTATGTCCATGTTTGTAATTTTACTCCATTTGATCAGCAGCCTGTAATTTAAATATATCCAAGTGTGCAGGGCACATTTGTGGCTTAATTATCAAATTTATTTAAAATACAGACATGTAAACCAAACTCCAAACTGGAAAATAACACTGAACTTGGCCACATAAAGAGACTTGATTTACTCTGATTGTGTAAAGATGGTGTGAAAACCTCCCCACAATGGCTCTTGCACTGATTCACTGGGCGAGCTAGGACTAGCCACTTACTCTGTGACTTCGTCCCACTTCAATGCATGACAGTGCACCTGAAGTGACCATAAGAGACTGGGAAGAAGGAAAAAATCAAAGTGTTTTGTTGGATGGATTCCACTTGGATGGAGGCAAAAAGTCCCTGACCTGAAGTCAGACAGACTGGGACACTTGCTGCCTCTTTGAGGTTTGCGTTCTCCCTCGAGAAATGGGATGAGAACCAGTGGCCTGTGGTGAGCTGGATTAATAATACAGCTAAACCCCTCAGGCTTTCCCCTCTATTTTCTTGTTCCAAAATCTGTGTGTCCCAACCTCCTCACCTGCTCTCATAGCGACCCCCTTCCTGTCCTGTGCCTGAGGGGCCCCTTGGGCAGTGTGGAACTTCCTGAAGTACAGATTCTTGGTCACCACCCCTGGACGTCGCAGTCTAGTAGTTCTGGAGTCAGGGCTGGGGTTCTGCATTTTTGTCATTGGCCTTTGGGGCTAAGCCTCTGGCTGGTTCTTTCATTGCTCAGTATCGTTTGTGCAGAGTTCAGCCCAGCAAGCAGAAAACTCTATTCATTGATCAAGAAATGGAGAAGGGGGACATCTTGCTCAAAAGACACCTTCCACTCAAGAACAGGAATGAAGTCTTGTGAGTCTGTCCACTGCCCAATACCTGTGTGTAGAAGAAACCAATCAATCAGTCATTCCCCAGTTGGTTTTGCAGACCGGTTATTCCTTTCACTTAACACTGTATGTGAATCCACAATGTGAGCAGGGCCTGGTGGGCACCATTGGGCTGTGCTCCGCGTGTGACAGCTGGGGCTGGGGACGTCTGAGAGGCCTCCTCCTGTACCTCTCTAGACCTGGGCCAGGAAGACTCAGGCAGCGGGGGGGCTATAACCTAATGCCCCTTTTCTGTCCTAGGATTCCATCCAGGATACCACATTCGGTCATCATGTCTCCTTAGTACCTCCTGACTGTGACACTTTCTCATACTTTCCTTGTTTTTGACCTTGACATCATTTTGAGGTGTACTAATGAGGCATTTTAGAAGATCCCTTCCTTGGGATTTTTCTGATAATTTCCATGGGTGGGCAGGGGTTACGGGTTTGGAGAGGATGACCCCATGGGTAGAGTGCCCCTCTGTCATAGCAGCTCCAGGGTACATCCCATCTGCCTGATTGATTGTGGTTGATCTGCTTCTAGGTCACGTGACTGAGGCGGTTGTGATCTTTCACCACTGTGGAACTACTCTTTCTAGGCTTTTTAATACTGTATTTCTTAGAAGGAGAATATTAACGATGCACAGCCCACACTTAAGGAGTGGGGAGTTATGCTCCATTTCCTTGAGGCCAGCGTATCTCCATAAATTATTTGGAATTCTTCTACATGGGGGATTGTTTGTGTTCCCCTGTTTATGTATGGATGCAATCACTATGTGTATGAGTGTTGACTTGTGGTTGTTTATTTTGTACTTTGGGTTAAAATCTAATCCGTTGTTCCAGCTTTGGGGAGGGGAAACTTCTTTCAGGTTGGCTCCCATGTCCCTTTCCCTATCATTGTGTGTGTGTGTGTGTGTGTGTGTGTGTGTGTGTGTGTATGTGTGTTTGAGCACTTCCTTACCTTTTGGCACTACAATATGCTCCTGGCTTCTTTATGCATTGCTCCAAGGAGCCCATTTCCTTCCACTGGAGAACAGTGTTAGAAGCCAAGATGGGATCTCTGGGCGTGCGCAGTGACGCCAGGCCTGTTGCCCCTTTAACACAGCCTCGGGTCACGGAGCTCACTTCTGCCACAATCGCAGGGCCACTCAGAGTCAAGGGCAGAGAACATGGGGCCCCTGCCTCTGAGGGAGGTCTGTCGTTGCGACATCACCCAGGCTTACGAGAAGGGGTATCTGGGTGTCGTCACTGTAAAACACCACTTTGGGAAAGCGTCGTCTTTGGGAAGCATCAGTCATGTGATTGTACGCCCAGCCTTCTTTTATTTCTTTTATCCCTGTCTGTTTGGCGTCCCAGAAGCTCTTTCCATGGTTTGGTTTTTCTTGGAGATGGCTTTAGTCGACGTGGGGACATCCATTAAATACCATTGAGTCACGTTGTGAGACCATCATTTTCTTTGCAGTTGTCTCCTAGTCTTGTAGTTGGAGTCAAGGAGAACATCTCAGCTTGGTGTTAACTCTCCAACATGTATAGCACTGGCTAATTTTTCTTCTTGTCTAATGATCTGCCTCAGAGTGTTCTCGTAACAGCCCTCTAGGCGGAATTAATCATATTGTTTTATTTACCTTTGCAGTTACCCTCTGCAGCAGACATACACTGCTTATCGTGTGTGGGCATGCATGTGTGTGTCCCTGAGACTCACGGAATGAGTGTAGCACATACTGTGGACCCTCTGCCCACTTGGGATTGTAATTGCGTGAAGCCTTTCGACATTTGGGACCCATGGGGACTGCTGCATCGGCCAGACTTTCCCAAAGAATACACCTTTGAAATAGGGCAATTGGTGCTGCATTTTCACTTACATAATGATAAAACATCTATTAAAAAATAAAAAAAAGTGAGTTGGCTCAAAGAAAGTAGGTGAATAATTTGCCAGATGGTACTTAGACCCGGTGACCCGGTGGAAATCCTGAGGATTTCTGGGACCAGGACCTGGATGAGTAACACTTGGGAAATTCCTGCTGTTGTCTTTTTCCCTTGCCCTCTGCGTGGCAACTCTGGCTTCTGCTGGAAATGGCCAGAAAATAAGCCTCTGTTAATTCCCATTTGTTCTGTGACTGTGCCATGGCTTAAACAACAATCACCAGAATCTCTTCATTAAAGCTGATTAGTTGGAGATTACATGAAAAGATCCGAGTTTTCTGTTTGATTTTAGAGCCAAATAGCTTGCCTTTGCCGAGCGTGTTCCCCAGACACTAATCATGGGTATCAGCCTGGTGAGAGGGAACCTTTCAAGTCTTTCTGTTCCTGGGGTGCTACTTAAAGGCAGAAGCAAATGATAACTGGCATGCAATGAGAGACCCTCCCAACCACTGCAGCCAAGACAGCGTTGTTCCAGCCCCACCCCCAACGCCAGCACCTGCTGATTAGCCAGTAATTGGGGCTTGGCATGGTGATTTGCATGTTGGAAACTGCTAAAATATTCATGCACTTGACTGTGTCTCTTCCAATTAGATGTAATAAATGCAGATTTGTGTGGCCATATGTTTTATTTTGATGTAATGGTTTTAACCTTTCTGGACTCTGTGTGTGTGTGTGTGTGTGTGTGTGTGTGTGCGCGTGTGCGTGTGCGTGTGCGTGTGTGTGTGTGTAGCGCTGTAGTTCCATAGGACTGGCCTGATTTGAGGTAAGCTGGCATCTTAAGATGTAGTGTGATTAGCTTATTATTAGAGACTTCTTGGAACTGAAAGAACAGACAGCATTACCTTTCTGCTTTGACTACTACTGCTTTCATTTACACCCCCTTCGCCCCTTCATTCCCTCTATCCTTTTTCCCCATCCCTTTCTTGATGGGGATTAATCTGTCTAAGCCCTCTGGATGGAGGTCTCTAGAAGTCATAAAGTGAGGGCTCCCCCCTCTTTTGAGACATAAAATCCTACCAGGTCCACATCTGTAAAATGACAATACTCCCAAGAATTTTTTTTTTAATTAATGAAGAACTATTGTTTTACATCTTTGCTAGTATTTTGACAATATAGGGTTTCTCCCCTTAGGTGTGGTCATTGTAGCTCTCCCACCACCAAAGCGCCCATAGTCCTCCACCCCACAAGAATTTTTATGGGGAATAAAGAAGATACTGCATATAAGACATTTCAGTAGTGTCTGGCACATAGTAAAGTTCAATAGTGATAGCTATTATTATAGTCAGCTGTGTGTCTTTTAGCAGTGAACCTCAATATTTCTATCTGAAAAATGGGCTCATGTTCTTCCTTAGCGTCTTTATGTTTGGATGCTGAAGGAGATGATTAGATATTACTTTTATTCTGTGCTCACCGAATGAAGGAATGAATTCTGGGACTTATAGTATGTTACTTGGGGTAGGATTGCTACAGTTTGGCCTGACACAATTAGTTTCTTTCTCCTTCTCATTGCATCCTCATGTCGGATGGGCAGGAGGCATACTCCACACTCATCCAGGGACTTGCCTCCTTCCAGTCAGGCTTCATCCTCCAAAGAGCCCCAAAGCCCTCTCCCTTCAGCCCAGAGATGGGAAAAATAGGGGTGGGTCTCACGTGGGAGTTTTTTGTGGGCCAGGCAGGATCACTTCTGATCCGGCTACCCTGGCCTCTCAGTACAAACCTGGCATGAGGAAGGCAGGTGGGTGGTCTAGCTCTGTGCCCAGGACAACTCTTCCCTCTGGATGGAGGTCTCTAGTAGAAGTCATAAAGTGAGGGCTCCCCCCTCTTTTGAGACATAAAATCCTACCAGGTTGGCTGGATGCTGTCAACAGGTGGGCGAGGCAGGGCGAGCCTGGGAGAGGAAGGCCAGCCCTTACTGGGTGGTGGCAGCGCCAGGCTCTCCGTGGTTTGAGTAGAGGTTGGTGCCTCAGGTGGGTCCGGACCTCCTCTACCCCCCCCCACCTCTGTCCTTGCATGTTTGCTCCTTCCGAATCTGTTAGTGGGCCTCGCCATTGTTTATCTGATTTCATTAAAAATGCCACCAAGACACATGCTCCACAGTATGCCACTTCAGTCCTAAGTGGGGCATTTTTGCTAGATGGATCGATTTTTTAAATGACAGCATCTGTTTGCTTGTACACATTTATTTATAATTCTTCCCTTGGCAATTGGAGCGGGGGAATCCATGAGCGGTAACCAGCTGTTTGAATTAGCGGGAGGAAGGCAGTGATTTGATCTGTGAAGGAGCATCAAAGCCCTGGCCAGAAGCAATAAAAACTGAACAGATGCCCCCAAATACACAATCCTGGGGAGGGACTTGTAAATCACAGACGCTGCCGGCCCCAGGGAGCTGCAGACGGGCTGGGTGAGCTGGAGAAGCCTGTGAGCTGGGTGGGTGGCTGTGTCTGACCCTCCCAGGGCCTCAAGGGGCCCATGGGTGTGGGAGAGGGCAGTGGAGTACTGACGGGGTGGCCCTGGGTGACTTGGGCCCTCTTATGAGCTTTCATTGCCCTCGGTCCGCAAGCCCCTACTACATGGACTCCGCTCCTGCCTCTTCTGCTCCAGCCAGCCTGGCTGCCTGCTGCTCCTAGAATGTGCTGGGTGCTCCCGCTCCACAGCATCTCTGGAAGGGCAGCTGCTGGCCTGGGACTCTCCTCTCACCTCCTGTCTCTGCAGTGCTCACTCCCTCACCTTGAAAATTTGCTCCAACCTCCCTTCTCAGAATCTACTCAAGCATTCCTCGCCTCTTTTCCTTGTTGAATTTCCTTCCTAGCACTCACAAATTTTCTCATATAATATAGACATTAAAAAAAAATAATAAAGTTAATTCTCTGTCTTGTTCCTGCTCAGCAGTGCTTGGCACATAGTAGGTGCTCAATAAATATTTGTCAAATCAATGAAGGAATTTGTCCTTGGGGGACAAATTTTAATTGCCCCATTTAATTCTTTATGCAACTTGGGGGTTGTCCCAGGAAGCTCAGGTCACTGAGGTTGGCTCCCCGGAGACACCAGCCTGGTGTTCTTGACCTCTGTAGCTCCCCGGAGCCTACCCCCTTGTTGCCTGGTACATAGTAAGTGTTCAGTAAATAGTTGTTGACTAAAGAGATGACCGAAGGACTCAACTTGACACTCAGCAGTGCTCAAGGCAAAGGGCAGGCTGTCATCCACATTCTTCAGTTTCCTTGTGGGACCCCCACGTGCTCACTGGCAGCCCCTCTAAAATACGCCTTGCACCCAGCACCAGTGCATTTCCTCCAGTAGCACGTGGGGCTGAGCCACCATCGCCGCACACCCCCAGGGCAGCTGCTCCTGCCGCGCCCTGCTGCGTTCCTACAGTTGATTCTCCATCTGCGCCCAGAGTGACCTCAGACCACTGCCCGTCAGATCTGGCCACTCGCTGCCCT
Organism: Scalopus aquaticus; assembly: GCA_004024925.1. NCBI lineage: Eukaryota > Metazoa > Chordata > Mammalia > Eulipotyphla > Talpidae > Scalopus > Scalopus aquaticus. The sequence goes on from PVIJ01000106.1 coordinate 395,602, forward strand.
CCAGAATGGGTTTATTCGCCAGTGCAGGCTCTCCTGCCTCATCTGCCCTCCCTCTCTGCCTGGCCTGCTGGCTCCTTGACGGCTTTGGACACTCCTTGGCACCTCGCCTTGCTGTCCCCTCCTGGAATGTTTTCTCTCTGGTTCTGCTGACTCACTTACCCTTCAGGTTTCAGCTCAAATAGCTTCTCTGAGAGGCCCTCCCTGACCACCCCAATCAAAGCAGTAACCCAGTCTACCCCCACACCTCGCAGAGAGGAATGGTCTGAATTCTAGGTGGATCCAGAGGCCAAACCCCCCTCTGCGCTGGCTCCTTCCCGCCTGCTCCATCTGCTGTCTGCTCCCTGCGGTGTCCTGTTTTGATGTATTACTTTATCTTTTCTGTCCCTCCTTCCTCCAATTCCCTTCTCATCCAAGCAGGCAGCTGTGGCCTCAGGGGAGGAATACAGCAGAAGGGGAGAAGGAATAGGCTGTATGTCTTCGTGGCTTTTCTTCTCTTTTAGGAGAACTTACTTTGGTTTCCAAAGAACTAAGAGGCTGCAGGGAATTTGAGGCACCAAGAAATGTCTTGGAACAACAGTGGGGAGAAGGGACCCAACTCCCCAGGCTGCGGTGACTTCCCTTGACTGGGCAGGGGGTGCTGGAGGCCTGAGCAGTGGGCGGGGGGCTCTACTTTCCCTTACCTTCCTGGGGAAGCTGCTTCTGAGGCCAAAGACACCCCAACTCAGCTGCCTGGCACTAAATGCTGCCATAGGTATGTGCGGTTGGACCAGGCAGTGACTTTTTTTGTTGGCTTTTTTTTTCAGTAGTTGCCAGCATTTAAGAACTGTCTATTTCAAATTTCTCTTGAAAACTCAGATCCAGATTTGCAGTTTGTCTTGAAAAAGAGATCTGGCCACTCTGGCCTCTGCTGCCACGGCTGCCCCCAGAACCCGGCATGAACGTGCCCCTTGCCTGTGGCCAGCATCTCACCGTTGCATCTCAGCCTCCCTGCTGCTCCCCCATGGGCATCCGAGTTCTCCAGCTCTGGGCGGCGGTGCCACAGGCAGCTTCAGCGAAGTTTCTGGGGTTCCTAGGGTGTTCTGAAAGCCACAGAAGTTTTGCTTCCAAAAGGGTCATGTGGACAGGAAGGACCATCTGCCCAGCTCAGTGGACAGGTGACCCACATCCAGCTGTCAGGGGCTGTAACATCTGGCCACTTGTGAACCCGAGACCCAAGGTCTGGCTCCAGAAAGTCAGAAAGGACGGGAGGTCACTTTACGCTGGCACAGCAAAGTGGGTGCAAGGGCCAGAGATTCAGGGAGTATAAAATCTGTACAAGCTGGCATGTTTCTAGAGCAGCCTGATTTGTAGATGAGAAGCGAGCCGCTGCTCTGCACCCCTCATTCTTCTGGACCTAGTTTATCACCCCAAAGACAAAAACACCATTTTCAGAATGGCTTTATCACATGGTGGGCACAGTAGTGAATCCTTCAGATCAGCGTCTATGTTCCCAAACTTGCACATGCATCAGAATCATCTGGAAGGCCTGTTTAAACACAGAATGCTGGGCCCAGCCCCACAGTCTTATTCAGCAAGGCTAGCTAGTGGGACCCAGTCATTTTGCCATCATCAGCCTGCTCCCAACTCTGGATTTTTTTCTCCACCATCTGCTCTGCAGAGACTGGCAGGTGCCAAAGTTGACAAATAGCCGTGGCCTGTGCCTCTGTGTAGACCAGCAAAGCATCAGACTTTCTGGGCTATCAGCAGCTGCAAACAACTGTCCTCCCAGCTAAGGTGGCAGTTTGCCTTTGAACAGGTCATTTTACAGGATGGAGCCTTGGGGCTGCTGTTTTCAGTGACAGAAGAAACGCTACAAGCTGGTGACTTTGGTTGTGCACGTGGTATTTCTCTAGAGGTGAGGGGACAGGTCGGCCGCAGCAGGCCCTCATTGCTGCGACACGCACCACCTGCCGGGCACACTGGACTCTAAATTGCTGCTACTGGTGCTTGTAAACATGGAAGCGATTGAACCCCACCACAACCGTAGGAGGTTGATCCTGCTATTCTCTCTATAGCTGGGGCAAACTGAGGCACAAGGTGCTAAGTAAATCGTTTTAGGCCCCTTGCTGGGGAACGGCAGGGCTGACATTCAGCAGAGGCCTGGCGTCAGCGTCTGTGCTAACCTCAGTCCTGGGCTTAGGGTGACCAGCTGTCTTTGGTTTGCCAGGGACTGAGGGTCTGTCCCAGGATAGACGGGGGACTTGCAGTGCTGAAACTGGGCCAGTCCTCGGTAATCCGGGACACTTGGTCATCCTCGCCAGGATGCTTCTTGAAGTTTAGGGAAGATGGGAGCTCCTGCTTGCCAAGATTCCTTCCACCAGTATTGATATGCCAGGTGCTGTGTTGGAGATAAAAAAGGATGAACTTGGCCTCTGTGTTCTTGGAACTGATACTCCTGAGGGGTTTGTGACCAGTAATTAGACAAGTACACTGGATTCCTTCATACTGTCACAGTGCTTGAGAGATTAATGTGGCAGACATCTTTGCGTGGGTGGGTTAGAGGTCACCCCCGAACAGGTGGCTAGATATGGATATTAGGGGAAGAATGACCCAGGCAGAGGAGACAGCAGGTGCAAAGGCCCTGAGGTAGGAACTCACAGAAGGAACAGCAAGAGTTTGAGGAGTGATGAGGTGTGAGCAGGAGATGAATGTGAGAGGAATCTGTGTGATGACGCTAAGGGCAGCCAGCAGCCACTGAGGGGTGAAGCCAAGTAGTAAGTGGATTTGAGCTGCATCTTGCAGTAGTGGCTCTGGGTGCTGTGTGGAGAAGGAGCCATGAGGGGTTGGAGGGATACGCGGAGGCCCGTGAGGAGGCTGTTCGTTGCCCTTACCCAGGCTGAGGCCAAGAGGGTGGGAGCAGGGAAGTGGGTGGGTTTGGGGAATATTCTAGAAACAGTGATGGAATTTGGTAAGGCTATCATGTGGCATTAGTGGGGTAGGGCCAGGTCCCCCTACTCTTGGCAGGTCCAGGAAAAAGTGCAAGTGGAGGCCTACGTACCACTTGTCTAAGGTTTGTGAACCAAGCGAACAACACTATCAAGTGCAGTGTGTTCTGCCTGCTGGTCCTGGTGAGGCCAGCCTGGACCAGGTTTGCCTCAGGGCGCTGTGATGCCTTGTTTTGTGCAAGAGCATGGTGGCCAGGGGAAGGGGTGGGGTGCATCCTCTAAAGGGTAGGGCTCTTGCTGGATCTAGGAGTTGTAGTGGATTAGGAAGAGAAATCAGAAAGGGGCCTAGGTTTTGGGTTCCAGCAATTTTTAGCTCAAACTCATCCTCCCTTGTGAACCTTTTCTTTATGCTCCTCCCCTCCCCCGCCAACCAAGTGGATTTCCTGACCTTGCTCTTCTCCCTCAAGATGCTGCATGTGAGGGTGTGATCTGGACAGGCCTTTGTCACTGACTCTTCCAGCCTCAGTCTGTGTCCTTAAAGACATCAGATGTCTTCTTCTGCCTCTGGACGTTGAAAATGTGGAATCTTCCTCCTTCTTCTGGGCCTCATCCGCCTGGAGCACCCCATTACTCTTTCAAGCAAACACGCCAGGTTGCTTACCGAATACCCACTGTCCCTCTGATATAAAAACTCATTAAATAAATAAGTAAATTATAGTTAACTAATTTTGGGGAGTGTGGGTTATCCTCAGGGTGCTCCCCCAGTACTTCCCTTGCAGTGCAGGTGCGTGGGTGGCACTGTGATGTGGGTCCCCTCTCCTTTGTCTGCCTCGTGAGTGTAATGGGCCACCGCGAGCTCCCAGCTGACTTGTAGTTGAAATGAGTCGGATTTGACAGGTATCCGGGAGGCCCAAGCACCCTCCTTCCCAGCCGGCAGATGGAATGAGCCTTGCGAGTCAGGTGACCTGGGCCTCCGTTTTCTCATTTGGAAACAGGAACAATAATAATGCTGGC